>JAIPRK010000022.1:234694-637428 GCA_025469195.1 Chaitophorus viminalis | reverse complement strand
CGTATACAATGATATCTATCATTGCATTCAAATTTAACAAATCCATTGTAATAATGACCTATCCTATAAACGAGGTACACTCCACTCCCAACTGTACAGCAAAGCGAGGCCCACCCGTTCTTTTTTAAATTTATTTTAATGAACATTTGAATCGTAGCTATTAACTAATTTTTTGAATCCCAGAGCAATTTGAATGTTTCCTTTTTCAGACCCGAGTACCTACGGTACACCAACGGTAGTTACAAATCAATCTTTCCCTATACTAATGTACAATAATCGTCAGCGACCAGAACGTTTCACGGCAGTTGGCGAAAAAAAACCACAACATATTTACTGCTTACCCGTAAGCGGTAGATTTTAGTTTTTCAACCCTTAAGTCGAGCTATTCGTCGAATCTAATACGTGTCAATAATATTATAATACAATCATCTGATCATCGGATACGAGCTCGAATAATAATAGACCGATAGGGATGCGGTTCTGTGCACTCCCAACGGGATTTATTCCGTTCGTGGTTGATATTTTAATACCTACTCTTATACGATAATCAGTCTCGTTCGTGATCCCGGCACGATCACTTTGCATTGCTTCGTAATAGTTATTAAAGCAGAATCCGTCTGGGATAGGACTTAAGCGATTTATCTTCATTCTTCTGCGCGTTGCGCTTAAGGATGCATACTTTTTGCTTATAATACCATGGCTCTGTTCCTTTCGTGTTTTCCGATCGATTATCCCGACGGGTCGATCTGGTCCGGTCATGAATCACAAAAGTGTAAGTCGTCGATAAAACTACTAGGGTTAAACGCATATTACGCATCAGGTCAGCCGTTCGCATTAACAACTCATTAATTTTTATTGTTATCGAATGTCTCGTCATATAAAACATAAAAATCAGACGTCACAGATAAAGCAATTATTCTACAGATTTTTCGTTTAGGATATTGGCGTCATTACATATTTTTGTTCATCAATACACGTCGAATTCATATTATCAAGATAATATAAAATATAAATTAATATTTCTACTGTCGTAAATCAAATACGTGATTAGGATTTCAAAATTTAAACTTCGGAACCTATAAATTTAGAAATGTCATCCTTTTCGGTCAAAATAAGGGTTTTTATGATTGATTGTAGATTTTCTATTGAATATGTTTTGCAAATTGTTCATTGTCATCACTTTATATTTTATAGGTGTTGGATTTCCTATAGAATAATAGTATTATAGTAATAGTTTTCAGTTATCAATTAATAATTATCATGTATCATTTTAAATGATATAAAAAATTTTGTTCCTTGCAGTTGGTCGTCAGTTCATTCCGGTTTCATGCCGTACCAGTATCAATTAATTAATAAACGTGTGATGCAATCCACATAATCTACAACATTATTTAATTTTGTTTCTCCAATTTTGGAATGATATCGTGAAATTGATAATATACTATTTCAAGTGTATATACATAATATTATTATTAAACTGTTTTATATTGTTTCTTATTGTTATTATTTTTTGTTGATAAGTTATGTGATCTATGTAAGCTTGTTATTCAAATTATTAACTGTTAAAAGGGCTCAGCCCGTGTATATTTTAAGACAAAATAAAATAAATGATAGTGTTGATAATGACACGGATAGCTATTAGTCAAGACATTTTTCAGAAGATGAACACATTGAGAAAACGTATAATTAAAGATAAAGAAAAAAAGAGAAAGATAGAGAAAGAAAGGGAAAGAGAGAGAGAGATCCTTCTTAAAGCCTTTTTCCAGGTGAAATTATAATTAAAGTACTTGAACCTATATAAGACATTGGATTTAGTTCTATAAAACAACTCAATTTTCTCATAATGAAATACGATTACACGTTTATAATTTTAATTCCTGTAAGTATTTATAGTTATCAACTAGAGCACATGTTTAAATGTGTTTTTTTTTATTATAATATTTAAAGGTATTTCTGAAGTGATGTAAGTATTACGGATTTCCACTAAAAATGGGTACCACCACATCGAAGCAAATTACTTATCACGCCACAGGTACGTTAGAACTATTGCTATTAAAAATTAATTATTGAATTTGATCTCGTATACATAAGATGTATCAAACGTTATTTTTTTTCTAAAACTACTTGCTGCAGTAATCTATATTCTTTAGTACTGTGACTATATTATACTAATCTAATGAAATGCTTAAACGTATTTTATAATTATGTAAATCAAAAATCCTACGTATTTAATAATGTATTATAAAAATATCGTTTTCATTGTTATTATTGATTTTAAAACACTGAAAATACTTTTTATATTATCGGTTCTAATTTGATTTTTCTTTGAATATTTTGGAATAAATTTTTTGTATTATTTTTTGATATTTAGATATTTCTTTTTAAATGTTTTTTAACATACCATCGGTAAGTCACTAGAAAATATAGTAATTTGGTGCTAAGTTGATCAGAATAGTGTTCACACGTAAATAATTGAAAAAAAAAACTGGAATATCTGTAGCCATTGTAAAGTTGTATTATTTTATTTTAGGGAAATGACAAAAAAGAAGACAGGACGATGATGGCGGGGAAATTCGGTAGCATCGTCTAAAAATGTATAGTGGGTGCTGATCGTGTACAAATAAGTATAAAGTAATAATGTATTTAGTTGAGTCGTAATGAACTTTTCTGATTTTTAAAAGTAGTATCAACATTACCGGATCAACATTATTATTGTGTGGTAAGCGGTAGACTCTATACTCAACTATAGTATACGGTAGTCATTATTATGTTTATCTGAAGAAAATATGTTATTCTTGTGGTAACATGTAAAAATTCAATCTAATTTTAATTCATACTTTTCAAATACTTTTGAAAATGTACATTTACATATGCAAGTGATTCCAAACATGGATAACATTTTTAATATGAACCCGTAAATAAAGTGGATATTTTACAACAGGTAATTGTTTCCAAAAGCTATACGTATACATTGGCGCATACTAGTCCCATAATTCAGATTTACTAATTGGGTCCCGTGTAAAATTGCCCACTGTACGAGTTGGGTCCCGTGTAAAATATCCTACTGTACAAGTTGGGTCCCCTGTAAACCAGTCTACTGTAAGAGTTGGGTCCCATAAAAAACATTTTCTTTCCCATTTTTACAGACTTAGGACTGTCTATAATTAAATCTATGGTTACTACATGTATGGTTAAAAGTGTTTTTTTTTCTAATTTTTTCCTGATTTACAATCGTTCGTCGTCCATCTGATTTTTAATGATATACAAACTATATGTTGCATGTCATTTACACATTTAACGATGTTCAATACCAGATAACAATATGATTATTATGTCAATATTATTATTATTATTTATATTTAGACTATAGATATAGAGTATAGACGATAAACTTTAAAATTGTATGATGTAATTCGAAGATGTAGCACGGGTCAAATAAGAAAGGCTCGCGGGCCGCAAGTTGCCCACTCGTACTATATAATAATAATAATAATGATAACAAATTATTATTAAATATAAAAAAAATTATTTTTATAACATATTAACATTAGAAATATCTAATCAACTTTAGTAATAATACTTTGTTATTATTTCAAGAGTACAAAAACCTTATGTTCCAATTGGACTGCATTCGTAGGTTACCAGTGTCCAGTACCGAGCAGTAAGATTATTGCTATTAAGATATTAAATTATATTAAAATACTATTCCATATTAAGAACTATTAAATTATAAGTATTCGATGTAGGTTCATATACAAGCCAACATGGAATAAGTACTTGGTTTGAAAAATTTATTTATTTAAGTTTTTACAAATCATAGCATACCAAACAAGTTACCAGTTCATTTTTAACTTTGCATGAAATTAGAACAAATATTGCTTAAAATAAGTTCAGAAACCGGGATTTCGGATATGGATCGTGCATAATATGGGTTTTTCTAATATTGTTTTAATAATCGTGCAATTTATACGCGAGTGGCTTTGTTTGATGTCTGAAGAATAAATTCCCCGGCGTTTCTCGCGTAACACATAACATGATAGGCACAATATTACTCATCAGGTAAGATGATTAAGCATCGTGTGAAAAAATAATACAATGTTCAATCCCGCTCGTTTAACGACCGATATAATCCGTGCTTCAAATCGTTCGATATCAGTGATCCGTGGTGGGGGACAGGGGCCTACGGTATTGCGGATGGCATAAAAACTCGGCACGCGTTGTGAGTGGGCAAACACAACCGTTTGGTATCGGACTCTCGCTGTAGTCAGTCAAGTATAATATAATATAATATTACCATATTATTATATTATTATTATAATATCATAGACATCGCGACCATCATCATCGTCATCATCATCATGAACTTTTCGACAAATTTTGCCCTACCGTTGTTGGTTTTCGCAGCTGTTACCGCCGTCACCACCGCTGCCGTGATGCACACGCACCCTAGGAACGACATCCGGTCGTATTCAACGTCGATGTTTGCGAATGTCTTACCGGAAATATTGTTCTACGAGGGTCATCGGTTATCGGAAAACGGCACGGACGCGGACCACGGACTTCCGGACGGCAACACCGATATCGGGATTACCGATGGTAAGTCCGATTTACACGGAACCAGTGCACCGGAACCAGCGGATCTCGTCGGCACAAGGATCATCTTTAACAAACCAGTCTGCAAGTGCCCGGATGGGCAGGTTCCAGGAAACGAAGAAGATATTTGCGTATGCCGATGGAAGATCTCACTACCGACCAGAAAACAAACGAAAAATTGAGCAAATGTTTTGTATGTAATTAGTATGATGAATGATTTTATAATAATGTTTATGCGAGTGCAACCGGTAGACATGTTATTCTTTGCGATCAGGTTTTTTTGAAAAAAAAAAAAAATAATAATAATAATAATAATAATAAAATCGACTACGTATAACACCATCGAAAATATCGTCGAGAAAACTACCTGTGGCACAGTCTCCATAAACGTTCGTCAATAATTATTTTCCGATCTGTACAGTTGTGCTTCAAGTTCCTATTTGCTGTTAAAGTTTAAGTAAAAAGATCGTATACTAGTTAAGCATTTTGTGTACGCGCAATTGTTATTACCGTGTTGGGTCACATATCATTATAAACGTGTACAATATATAAATTTAAAAAATATTTGTTTGTTTATTTATTCATATACTTGCTCATATTATACTTGTTATGAAAAATAAGTTGTTTTCCATTTAAACACTATATATTGTCTTATTGCAATATCATATTATTTATAATATTATTAATGGGCTACGATAGAGACTATAACCGATTAATTAGGACAACTGCTCAACAGCTGTTCATAATATAATAATATGCCGTGATGTTTGTCCGGACTAAATTTATCAAAAATGAGTGAAAATGAGTAAACTCAATAAACAAAGTTATATTGATCACTTCTCCTAGCTCTAAAAAATAAATCAATACTTTTTTCATCGTGTATCTCTTTTTGTATTTTTTGGATTTGGAGTGAAACAAAAAATGTGTTATGTATATTAGATCTCCAATGTACGATGTGTATCTATTCATTTTTTTAATCATTAGGTTAGTTAAATTATTACTAACTAATAAATGGCAAATTTTGCGAACTCTGGGCACATTTTCCAATGTAATCGAAGTTGAAGGGCTATAACTTCAAGGACGTGTTATTTATAGACATTGAAAATGTCATGTTTATTTTACTACAGTAAAATATTTTGCACAAATTTTCTTTGCATCCAACAAAATATGAAATATACCCTAAAATATTGGAAAGTTTATAATGATAATATGCATAATCCATTTACCCATCCCTGTGCCTAGTCCGTCATATTTATAGGAGCCTCACCCGTTATTATTTCTATTTAATTTAATTTTACTATATATATTATTTTTTTTTTTAAAATCATTGTAAAAGTCAGACTCTTACTCTGATAATCCATTAAAACATCCACTAAAAAATTAGTAATAGATCATGAGTTATGCCGATTGACTTTCTATTTAATTAACATATCATATAGATATAGGTATATAATAGTATTAATATTTAATAGTAATATACTAATATAATAGTATGATGTATTATGTTTCTGATTGTATGCACTATATATGTTCGCTTCGGCCGACTGTGCTCGACTTCTTTCCTCGATATTAGTCGTGGGTTGTCAGACTTAACGTTTTGTAGTGATGTCAACAATGTCTCGTTCAATCATGTTAACACGCCGAAAAAGCATTTGGGACAGACGATATGATTTATATAATTGAATATGACACGGTTTGCAGTAATCACAGGTATCCAAATACAAGCATTACAGCGGACTTTGTTTACCTAACTTTCCCACCGCCACGACAAAGCACGAGCATGCGAATCGGTCGACTCTTCTACCTTACCCGACCACTGAAGAGGCAGGAGGGGGACCGTCCGCGCTGACGAGACAGGCGGTGACTAAGACTGACTTCGTCACACAACGTTCGCCGCGAGTGTACCTTTGTGCGGATGATTGATTTCGTTCGTGTTTTTTTCTTATACGTATATATACATATTAGAACATTATTGAGAGTAAAATAAATTTACTAATCATAGTGTTGACACTAAATAACAATAGTTGTGTTGGTTTGTGCATCCCATTTGTTTCTTCTGACCACACCGTGTCAAATACAATACGACATTTTTTTTTTTTACATTTATTGGATATATACAATTTATAAAATAATATTTACAATAAGATGTATATGAACGTATGGAGTAATACAAATACTATGAATACATGCCACATGGGGTGAGTAATTACCCAGCAGTAACACTCGACGAGATTTTTGCTATGTTAGGTGTGTATATTTTTGATTATTTTGCAGCTCCCCATAATTGGATACTGTAGGCCCAATAGGTTTCAAAACGATTTTATAAAGAAGTAATTTATTTTTTAAGTTTAGCTTGGAATGCTTACCTAGGAGTGAATATAGACACTTTCGTCGAGAGTTTAGTAAGAGGCGTTTTTATTTTATATGCTCAGCCCATGTTAAGCGTTTATCAAGGATTAGACCTAACTATTTTACGTTAGTAACCGATGTTATAATTTTATTTGCTAGGGACACAAAGGGACTATGCCTTGTTTAAGGGTAAATATTTTTTCAACTGTTTATTTTTATATTTCATTTTTTGCACCATGTTCCATGTCATTTCGTTAAGGGGTAAAATCGAGCAAGATATTAAGCTAAGGGATGCGGAAAAAAAAAGATTGTGAACCGTTGATATAGATAATATTACACGATATTTTTGTTGTAACTATTTGAAAGTTCTTATTTTTATTTTTTTACGAAGTCTTGATTACGTCATAATCACGAGTTCGATGATAAAAACAGGATAAACATATGTGTAATGTTATAATTTTTTTAAATAGTAGATTTTTCAACCTAGAAATATAGTTGATTGACAATATGGACGAATTAAATTTTGGTTCCCTACTTGGAATTGCCTATATTATTAAGGGTCATTTTTGATTGAAAACCATTTCTCGTCAACGCTCAATGTAGCGTGTGGTGTACAGTATCATGATATAATTATGTGTATATAGGTACATGATAGTAAATAGGAACAATATGTTGTTCGTCCACCGTCCGCCCGTGCCCAGGGTTGGAGGTTCTAAAAACGTATCGCGAAACACTTGTCCGCGTACGTCAATATTTACTCTCATTCGGTTTTTCGGCATGACGAATTTATTACGATAATAATAGATGGCATCCATTCGTTACTGGCCTTGGTCTAGAGATAGTTTTTCAAGTGCGTTGATTCATCGTCGTTGTATTGATTATATCAACAACTATTGTCGGTTTTCGTCCGAAAATAATTGATACTGAAGTGTACACCCGCGCTACACGGCAACCAGAAAACCCATGCACAGCGTTCAAAGGGTTCCACGAGCACGTCATCACCTCCTCAAACGTCCGCGGCCCGAGCATCTATTGTAGTAAAGCCTATCGGCATTCAAACGTTTGAAATGCGATTTCACCGTTGGTCGCACAGCGGATTTCGTATTCCGAATGACATTGAATAATCATCATTGCGATTACACGTGCGGTCCACGGTAAAAGCTTACGTAGGTACGCATATCGCGCCGTCACTGCCCGACCACGCATTTAGAAATGTTTAATATATTAATAATATTATAATCAGTATTACGTACTTATGATTCGTAATTCAATGAAAACTCATTTTTTATGCAGAAAGCACTGGGATACCGTGATTCTGGCACCTCTCACTTACTAAAACACTTGTTATATTTTTCAAAATCTAAACTTGCGAATAATTAGTACGTAATTGCGTATGAGTTCGATCGTACGGTCATGTTCATCGAGAGAAATTCATTTTTTTATGGAAAGGTAACATTATGTTATAACTATAATATTGTCTTATGACAACTTAGATTTCGAGTAGGTACTTCAGTACTTATAGGTATTCGTGACGTAATTTAATATTATTATCTTTTTGATAATATTATATTATGATTCATGACACATCGATGACCGTATATTGTTGGCTTGATGTGTCCGTAGACATAATTCTATCCGATTAGCGCACTGACGTATCTAGATCATCGAAATTGGAGAAGTTACAATTGTTAAATTTTATACCATTATTAATCAACTAATTACCCCGCACTTCCTAGTCAATGACAATGATATAACCGGATTTTGAATTATTACAATAATAAAACTTTTATTACTTCGATAATATTACACCCCTAGGGGCAGTGCTGCATTGGGGGTGAAGGGCAAATGCCGTTCATGGAACATTTTTGGAAGGCAGCAATAAATTATAGCTTTTGCTTATGATGCATTATTTTTTTACCTTTTTCGGTGTTATTATATAAAAGTTATAAGTTAAATATATATATATATAAATTTGGGAAATAATTTTACATTTGTAGTGTATGCACATCTTCCCAAAGACCACACCATTATTCGTACATAAAATAATGTTTTAATTTCGAATTAAAAATTTATTCATAAGTATTTCGCTTAAACATGTTGTTGATAAACCCTAACGAAACCTGCAGCACTGGAGTATAGGTACGCAGTAGAAAACAATTAATCCATATTCAAATTGTGTAATTTTGAATTTTGAATTTAAAAATCAACTTAGTCGATCTATAGCTAGTGGTCAACAACTGTGGGAAGGAGAAATATAATAATAATAATGATAATTAAGTAAACCCAGTGAATAAAATATACAAACAAGCAATATACACTTTGTCTAAATGTACTTCAGCCTTTCAGGCCCGTCATTACATATTTCTAACGGATAACGAAATATTAATATGAAAAAAAAATATAGTATAAATAGTTACGTATACCAGATTACGAAAACATTTGTAAAAAGTGTCGGAGATAATATAGTCGATGTACATAGACAACCTTTTTCAGTACGCCTTGTTAGTCATAATAATGATATTGTTTGGGGAATCACGTCACATTGTTTTTTTTTTTTTTTAATTTTTTTTACTCACTCTATTATATTTGGTAATAATCGTAGATCTCTCAACTAACACCTTTTTGACACATTATATGGATCAATATTACGTTAATTTATGCGTATATTATACGCATATTAGGGAATTATTAGTTTTTAATTATTATTTTTTCTTATGACGAATAATTAGCGCCAAGGGCTCCGGCAATATCGCATAATAGTGTAGTATATTAATATCATTCGGGGCGTCTCGTGATAGTACAATTACATGCATACCAGTTTTTTTTTTTTAGCATAAACTAACCATAGGCATATTTTATTAGTCACGGGATCATTAATTACCAATATACTACGGCATTGAAACACTAAAATAAGAATGATGGCCATCGTATTTCATCTGGAAGAAAAACTCATATTATGATTGAATATTTTTTAACGGATTATATAGAGTACACTTTTGCGGTACAAACTTCACTAACTATATTTTACTAAGCGCATTACTATCTACTACCAATAGTAGCATACGTATCTAAACAAGATTATGTGGCGTTGGATTGATCACTGTATGGCCGTATTCCAATGATCAAAATTTCATGTTTTTCCAATAAATCCAATAGGTAATACATTATACGCACGTGCCACGTGAAATTAACGTTATTATTAATACACTAGTGACAAACTGATATCGATAGTATCGATTATAACATTATAAACAGTAACGTTCGCAATTGCAATTTACCATAATCTCAATGTAATTATTACAATAATTATTATATTATGAGAGTCAATGCGCGAAAGACCACGATGAATTCATACACGACGTTAATCAGATCATAATAGTGAATTTTATCCAATATTATACTGTGAGTATCGTCATGTTACCTCGCTAAAACATATCACAGTCGAAACTACATTTATAAGCGTTAATAGAATTATACTTTTGTACTAATATATTAAATTATTATGCACAGCGACGCGGAGATCAAAGGGACATTGATTTTGCCATACGGAGAGAAATTACGATAATGTTCATATTATATTATTATTATTTTAATTTTCTAAATATATTAAAGTTAATTTGACTGACTAATTTATGTATACGGCACAGTCAAAAACCGTTTGGTCTAGAGACTTCAAATTTTGCATACAGTTTCCTTATACAACGTAGGGGGGGGGGGTAAAGAAAATATTTATAAACTCAACTTCTAATAAAGTACTTACTTAAGCTACTAAGACTAAGTGTACTTACTTAAAATTAGTGTAAGTGGTAAAAATGGAACTATAGCCATCTATGACTATGACATTTTGGTCAATCGTTTTGTTTTATGATATAGACACATTTATTCAAGGCTCAATAACAGTATAGTGACTTGTTAAATATTTAAATCACCCTATCACAAAAGTAGTTAATTATTCGATTTTAATTATATCAATATGTCCAATAAGTCTTTCAATCACGATATTTTGATTAGCGATTTAAGCGTTAAAAAACTGTACTATTAAAAACAAAACTAATTTATAATTGGGTAATCTTACGATTTATATTTTGTGGTTCACGTAGATAATTTAAATCCATCTTTTTCAAACCATTGCTGGCTTTGAGAATAGAATAGATGCAACAGAATCGAATACTATAGAGTATAGTGAGTATATATAAAGGTACAGTGGCGCCGGATCGCCAAAATAAAGGTGTGACAACATTTCATTATGACACACACTCACCCACCCATAGGTATATTTAGGCGAGTGTTTAGACCTACCCACCTACGACCCACCCCTTAAAAAGGTGTGACCGCTGTCACACCTTTATACCGTGTTCGGCGCCACTGTAAAGGTATCTTAACGCATTCCGTCAAAAATACCGCAATCCCATTAATTTTGGGCCATAATATTTTGTATCGCACGTAAATTAACTTCGACTGTTATAGCTGTTATAGACGACGGATATCCATACATCAAACACTTTTGATATTAGGGTGGACGTTGCAGCGTTTGGATTTACTTTTTCGAAGCAAATATATAGTGATGTTCATAAAATATAGCACATCTCGCCCTTTTGAACAATCCTCGATCCGCGTGTGTGGATACAACGTAATAAAGGAACATATATTTCATTTGAAATCGAATCCGATCGAGGGAGAGGGTCGAACGTTTGTGCGTGTATGTGTGTGTGTGTGGTGTGGGTCTGTGTTTTTGCTTCATAAATCTCAATTTCTATATCCGAAGAAAAGAGTAAATAACGCCGCGTATTTCACCACTGTCCGAAGTCTACTCTTTCCACCTCACTCCGTGAACTTTGGAAATTTGATCAATGCGTATAATATGTGCCCGTAGACGGTTTCTAATTTAAAACATTGTTTCCTGAGTGGGCTCTATTGCTCCCCGTTTGCTTCGGAAATCACCCGATGACCATCCGGTCGACATAAGTGTATATATCATTGATATACACTTATATCCAAAGTAGATTTTCGGTACATGTACAACGAAACGATATCATTACGTTTATAAAATTTAAAACACTCACCGATAAGGTTTAAGAAAAAACTCGATTTGTGTACTTGATTCGTAGCGCTACCGTATATTTATTATACCCGCTCTTGGCTAATATTATTCATTAGGTGAAACTAGACATCCCGTTATGAAAAGAAACTTACAATCCGTAATTTTTAAATACAACAAGCAAGATTTGTTGCAGATGCGGGAATATAGATATATAGTTAATGATGAAAAACTTGACGAGAAAAGCTATCGAGTGATAAAAACCTGCAAAAAACCGATACATTTTTGATTTTTTTTTTAAATAATGTATGTTATGGTTATAGTAGATCTGGACACCAATATTTCATCGTGAAGAGTTGTGGAGTAGAGTAGTGCTCTGCATGGTCCGGTCGACCAACGACGGTGACCCGATTGCCATTTGCCTATTTGCGTCCAGGCATCCGGAACACTGTCGGCATACGATTTTCATATCATTTTACGATTGTGACATGTTACACTCAGATACAGTACCATTGATTTAATATGAAATATTAAAAAAAAAAATTGTTCTGGTCTGGTTTAGTCTTTATATCAAATAATATCAGTTCAACTCGGTCTAATATTAAAAAATAAAATTTATTGTGGCCTATTTTGGTCTTACTTCAATTAAAATCGGCTCAGTTTGGTTGGTTAATTGTTTAAAAATTAAATGGTCTGGTCCGGTCTGCTCAATATGCTAAACAACAGCAAACGATTCGGTTTGATTCACATGGTCAAATCATTATTCAGTCTGGTCTAGTTTTGGTCTAAGCCTTGATTAAGTGGTCCGGCCCAGTTCACTGAAACATGGACCATGCAGAGAACTAGAATAGAGATAAGTTATATTATTATGCTAAGAGAAAATACTTCAGTTGCCGTCATCATAAGAATTTTCTCCTTACTCAAGATCTAAAGATTTTTCTAAATCGAATGGAAAATTAAATACTGAAATGTGCATTTTAACGATGTTATAGATGAATTATCTTATTTTTGAACAAATTTGAAGTTAAATATAAGTTTGGACTGAAAAATAAATGCTCCGTTTTCGATTTATACCACAACATTATTTAATTAAATGTACACGTTGTTCGATCTGGTATGTTTTCTGTCGTCGTCGTCTCATCGGCGGTAAATGACTTCTCGAGTTATGGTGTATAACAGGCATGTCCAACCTTTTTCAACTTGCGGGCCACATTCAAAATCCATATTTATTTCCAGGCTATAAGGTTGGTTTGTTATCGCCAGACTTACAATTTTGTTAGCAAAAAATAATTTATTTAATTTAATTATTAAAATGTCTCAAAATAAAAAACACAAAATCGAAAGCAGAATAAAACAAAAATGTTATAAATCATATTTTTTTTTACACCTATACAAATTTCTAATTTTTATAAAATGGTCACGGACCGGTTGGAACACTTTTGCGGGCCGTGGGTTGAGCATGCCTGGTGTATACCTAAACCAAAATGATAATTGATTTTTTCTGTATCAAAAATGATGAAAAGTGTGCAAGTGCTTTTTTTAATGATTTTATTGTTTAGTTTTCATAATGTCATAATAAGTAGAATAAAGTATTGTTATAAAGTATTTGAGACCAAAAACTATAACGCTTTTTACTTTTTAAAATGTAAGTATCATTTGAAACTGAGCACTTTACACAATTCTACCACCCGAACATGTGCGTGACTACCTATAATATTAATATAATTTTGTTGGCAAAAATAATAGTACTAGTGTTCGCCTGTTGAAACATAGGATATACTACATTAAATGCATTCGGTGACCACGAGGTAAGATCGAAATATTAGGCACCACAGTGTAAAACCGGTTACGTCTATTTTGTAGGAACATTTGTTTTTAACATAAATGTTTCAAAAAAATTCCAAATTGATCAATATACAACAACCAGTTTATGTGTGAACTTAAACTTTTTAAACTTTTTTTTTACTTAAAGAAATAGTTGATTGACAAAATTAACGAATTACATTTTGTTTCCCCTCTTGGAAATTGGAATTATCTGTACAGCTATATTATTAGAATAATTTTCGTGACAGTTACCTATAATAATGTTGTGTTATTGCTGTTGTTGGAACAATTACGATTATAACCTCGATGATAAGTATTATGATTTTCAGTTATCAACTATAATACAATTATAATTGTACGCTTATTATATGATTTTAATGGTTTTTCACCATCATAATAATACCACAATTTCAAAACAGTTTCCTAATATTATATATTACATGTTTACCCAAATTGTTGTTTTTCGTAATGCAATGCCAGTCCTAAACGAAATACTAATATTTGTTTCTCGAGTAAGAAAGTATATAGACACCTTATAACTCAACAATGTTAGTGGATTAACATGAACCGAAGTGACCGAAAATTGCAGGTATAGATTAAGTTTGTTGTGTTATAAATAGGTATTATAGATTATGAATTTCAAGGCCGATTTTTAAAATATCAATTTTTTTTTCCTCCTCGGTAAACAAGTAGGTAGTAAAAATAATACCAAACGCATCTGTATTAACCATTATTGGAACGATTCAAGTAGTTAATTATTAATGTTTACGCTCGTGTAGGTATCTTATTACTTCTTAAATCGATTAAGTTCCTATTAAGATACCTTACGAGTCTCAAGTTATCTACTGATTTTTCAGTTTATTAATCGGTGGAAGTCATTATTCAATAGAACTTTGTGATCATAATTCATAATATTCAAGTTATATTTGAAAGCACTTTAAATATAGTAATAAGTAATAATTATTTATACACTATATGATTTGGTTGGGACAACAAGATAATTTAGTCAGGTAAGGTGTTCATATCAGGTCGTATGTAGACATTGTCAGATGACTAAAATCCTGTCGGGTCTTATCAGGTGGTTAGGTGGTCGTTCCATTCGACCGCCCGACCGTCCTACCAAATAATATCAATAAATAAAATTCAACTGACCAAATCGTACAGAGGTCGTGTCGCCTGTACACAACACCTGATTTGGTCAGACCATCCTGTCGTCCCAACCAAATCATATAGTATGTAGGTGCCTTTAAGGTATAACCTAGTCATAAAATCATTCCGGTGTAGTAAATACATTTGAACGAATTCATAATATTTTGCTTCGGTATTAATTACTATTTTTTAGCAATTCACCTTATATAATATATAATTTACAAAAATGTATCTTGCCTCTTAATAGACAAGTACTATTATGCCTTGTGTCCTTATGCAATACGACACCACGCAAAGGTCTCGTTTTGGTAGATCGCATATTGTATTAATCACTGTTATACAGGTAGGTAGCACAATATATTAAATTCAATTTTCATTCGGTAGGTCACACATTAAACGAATACTGAAGAACATTTAATTTGGTGTGGACATGGGGAGAAGAAGGGTTCGTTTTCATCGTTTTCTGTGATATGGGTGGGGGCAAACTGTGCACTTGCATATCCTTGCAATTTAATTTATTAATGGCTTATATATCACTCATTCACTGAAAAGTCAAAACATTTATTTATACATTTTTAAAATGTTAAATTTTATACAATATATATAGTGAACAATCAAGTTGTACATTTTATATTTAAATATAGCCAATTGTGTATATTTTATTGTTTAACGCCTACACAATTACATTAAACTTCAATTATATAATAACTAGTTTTAATGGTTTATGTAAAATCAGCATGAATAAACTATTTATATTCTGCATTTTGCTTTATATTATACATTAATATTCCTGTACCATGCTTTGGTTGTTATATGATTTTAATCGTACTAAAAAAAATATGTATTATCGCTTTTTCATATGACGAATTATATCTTAGTAGTGAACAAAAAAAACAATGCTTAAATATAATGGACCCAAATTTAAATTAATTATATTTTAGATAATACTAGGTTTGAAATACTAAGATAACAATTATTGCGATGTGATTATGTACAGAGTGTTTTAGGATTATTCGATAAATGCAATCATTTTTTTTTCTTAGTAAATATTTTTTTATTATACTACAACAAAATTGTGCAGGGTTATTTTTTTACTTTTAAAATTTAAGTTTGAAAATCTAAAATTTTGTTTAACCGTAAAAAAAAACTCAGAATAGCTATTGTGTGAACAGGATTTTTCGAAAAATGTAATGTATAAATATGTTATTAAAATTTGGTCATTAATTTATGATGATTTCTTAAATTCCATAAAAATTGAAATTTTCGAATCGTCCTGAAACACTCTGTATATATATATGTGTACAATTTTAAGCAACTATAATTAATATATATTTATATACCTTCAATGTGAGTGTATTTGATTAGTTATCAATGGATTGGACAGTTTATGAGCTACATTTCCTAATTTTATCCGTATAATACGCAACGTATTTTATCATTTTTTGCACACCCTTGTGAAAATACGAGACGGCACATCAGCGGTCCGCGGCGGCGGCGGGGAGAGTAGAAGCTGCGTATCTATGTGTAACGATAATACATAATAATATTATTATAACGTCGCGGTACTATAAAAACTCGGGACGCGTTGCGAGTGGGCACGCACAACCGTTCAGGAATCGGCGCAACGCGGTTTTCCAAACGATCGTGGTCGGCTGTAAGTTCTCGCGACGACGACGGTCGTCACACGCGGTCGCGTTTCCACGTGGTTATCGTATCGTTTTGTTTTGTTATTTCTTCCGCCCCCGTAATAATACATTGTATACAACAGTCGACACACGTAAGTATTGCGGTCATGACGTCTTTCGTTTTGCCGTTGCTGATCGTCGCCACCGCCGCCGCCACCGCGGTCGTGGTGTACGCGCATCCCGCGGCCAACCACCACAACGCGGTCCACGGTAAGACGACCGGTAACGTTACGAATTCAACGGCGGCAACGCTCCGGAAGCAGGTCCCGGCACCGTTGGCAGACGACGCAGACGTCGGGTTTCCGGTCGCCGGCAAATGCTCTTGCACCGAGGAATCCGCGTACGTGTACAACACCATTATATATCTGTTGAGGAAGACGGTAAACATGGCCTTTGTCATATATAGCATCATGCAAATGTTTGCATAAACCGTGGTTTTTCTCCGCTCGGATTATCACACACGCCGCCGCCCGTATCGTTAGAATCGCGCGGTCGCTACAACACCACGTACGATGGGAAATATGTTTTTGCATGCGGTGCCCACCTATGTGTGATATTATATGTACTGATTATTACTTAAAACGATTTTTTTTTTTTTTTCATTATCATTTTTTTTTTTTTTTTTATTGCGTTTTTTCACAAATCTTATCACTAAACGCATCTTCTAATAATAATTATATAGGTACTATTTGATACGAATTTATTAATTTTTTTTGTCTAGTTTTTTCTTGTGTTATTATTTCCTGGCTGTGTACTGTTAAGTGTGCTGTTCGTATGCCTAAATCATTATTATGCTTTAAATTAACCGGTTTCTGGCATATGTACCTATTAGCAAAATACCATTAACTGTTAACTTTAAATACCGATAAAACATATTTATAGCAGTCACATTATTAAGATCGATAGCGATTCACCATTATCGTTACCACAGATACCGATGTCAAAACCGAAATCGCGGTTGCCACGCGTCCGGTTCAGGTCCGGTGGATGTCATCGGTATGAGAATTTTTTCAGACTCACCGAAAAAAGTGCCTACATACGCTTAATCAGATACTGCACCAAATGAAAAACACCGGTGCGTATGCAGCGACTACGTACATGGGAATAATTAATTACAATGTCATCGATTTACGTACACCCGATAAACATTTCGATCGAGTTATGTGACGATAAAATATAAAGAAAAGCACTTCAAATCGAATGCACGAGAATACGTACTAAGTACACGATGCTGTTGCAGCGCGATTTCCGTCGGAATAGCCTCTCTTTTCCGAATCGCCCGGCAATAACCGTACATCGTTCGAACCGGAACGCTGTCAACATCAGGGTGTTTCAATCAAATTCCGTATCGAAGATAAGAATATATCAATCAAACGTTAGTAAAAACATTGTTTTTCGATTTGTACTTCAAGCTCGTTATTCGGTAACGTATTGTTTGTGTAAAGTATAGAGTCCAATTATGTGTTTATTTTTGTAAATATCAGGGCTGGAAATCCAAATAAAACTTTAACTTTAACTCGATTTTAATTTCTATTTGGTTTATTGATTTAATAGTAACTTAATATCGATTTTATTAATTTATAGTTTGAATATTGTTGCGCTATATTGATCTAATTTGAATTATCGATTTCAATTTCAATTTTCGTTTTGATTTTAAATCAATTCCTCATTTATCCTGAAATCATACCAATTAAAGGATTGATATGAATGACATATGGAGAAATAAAATATATGTGATGGCCAATTAATTGAACACAAGATATGTTATACATTTTTTATAATTCTGTAATTACCAAAATAATAACATTTCTTCATTTGAACTACAATACTTGTACCGTAAACAATAATGGAAAAAATATTTAATTCAATATGGAATTATAATTTGTCATTTTAAAATACGAAATTGTTATACAGCTTTATGTTAATTATTATAATAATATATAATACACTTGTGTATATTTGGATATTTTAAATTTTTAACTAAATATTTTTTAATCAGTACGGTATTTATATTCACTGTACCAATATACTCGTTGCGTTATATATATACAGAAACAATTATATATTATTACTATAATAGTATATAATTATCTATTTCAAACGTTCTTAAAGTGTAACATTGTTATAATAAATTATAATAATATGTATGAATTAAAATATTCTTATTGGTTTGTAATTGTTCGATTTAGCGATAAGTCTGTGCGGCACGTTCTACATATGTGTACGATGCGTGGTCGGGCATTTGCATTTGTGTTGTACTAATTTATTTTTAATTGAAAAAAAAAAAATGTATAAAACTTTCGAACGACTAATAAAGTTTGTCATCGACATTGCTCGGTACATCACGGTCTTCGTAAATCCATTCGGGAGTAGCCTCTGACCGCATAGGTATTATGGTTATTTTTAGGTATATTGTATGTGATTTTTTCTGTACATTATTTTATACCATTAAGCATTGCGCAACACTACACGTACGTAAGTATAGACCGAAAAGATTGGGCCTGCAATGCAGAGTGTAGAACTTCGTGGTTATTTTCCATTGTAAAATAACGAGAAACTAGAGGACGCCAAACACGCATGTATTGTCTCCGTCTTGCAAACGGACAGGACACGTTTCCACCGAAAATTTACACTATAGGAAAACATTATTACGTCGATCGTAAATCTTCTTCGGAAAAAAATTATATTTTTTATTGAGTACCTCTATAAAACCCAAAGATCATTATATCAATTGAGTTCGCGATTGGATACCGAAAAATATACTAATTGAAAGTCAGAGTAGAATGTTCCAAATTAAAAAAAAAAAATTGACTAATTACAAAAAAAAAAAGAAAAATATCCAGACTTGAATATAAACCAAGTTTACCAAGCACTTAGTAATTGAATGGATTTAATTAAGGTATTCTATATTTATATAATTTTTAAAGAAATTAAACCATGTTTTATATAAACAACTATTAATGATACATTTTTTTAAAAATTCATAATTTTAAAAAATAAATCTTTAACCATAGGTACCTGTAGGATTTTATTACTGCACACATTCTTAAGTAAAAATAGAAATGACAATTTTCTTTTTTTAAAGTTTGGCGGACAAACAAGTATTGACAAACGTAATTAGCACTAGTCGGGGATTGTAATTTTTAAACAATTATTTTTTTTCAAATGAAAAACTCCATTGGTAGAATTTATTAAATTAATCTTTGTATATTGACGGCGTAGGGAAATTTGCTATCGAAATTCGATCGATTGAAATGGTGAACTCTGCATAAAATACTATACGTCATATCGCTCCCGGAGAAAACAAGTAAAACGTAAAGTTGTTAAAGCCTAGTACACGTCGAAATACCCTAAGACGGCAGGGGTATTTAACACGGAACGTAAATAAAACACGTATTTATAATAATATTGTATAAACTAATATACTTGATTCTATTATACTTAACAGCTTTGTGGAGCGTATGAGCACTATTATAACAAGTATGCAAGTCGAAATCAATGTATCGCGTATAACATTGTCATTAGAGCAATTATTTTATATTCTCGCACGGCTGCTGCGTCATAATTATAATACGTAATAATAGCTTGCAATTATTGCTGTCGACATTTGAACACCACGAGGTCGTTGTTTTGACGGAATACTTTCACTGAAATGACAATAATACGATACGAAATCAATATTGGCCGATGAGTATAGTATAAATCATAATATTTATGCCACGATCCGAGACGTTTCGACATTCCCATATAGCAACATAGTGAAATCGTAATCGTCGGCAACGTACTCGATAAACTGTAGTGATGTGTTAATCGAAATTATTTCGATCGAACGACGTGGGTGTTTTCAACTAATTATACTGTTTTTTACGTCGAAAAACTTAAACGTGATAATGGCTGTCGTATAATAATGGTGTCCCATCGGTGATTCGTATTTATGGAATACAACTACGCATGTTCAACTTCTAAATCTAAATCGTTACGTACGCATTTTATATTGTATACAGCTGAAACGAAAAATTCCCATAGACGCGTCCTTTGCTGCCACAATGGTGCTGTGAACTGCGTAATTATCGGAGGCAATCACTTTTAATAAATTATGGGCGTGGTTGGGTGCCTATTGGTGCACTGTAGACGTAAAAATAATTTGAGTCTAAAATATGGAATGTTTAGACATGCCCCAGAAAGATTTCAATTTCGTCACGCCACTGATTATAATATATGTGATTGGGTTTACACAAAAGATTATTTTCATCCTACGCTGAATTACTGCGGAGGGAAGAGAAAGGAGGGATATAAAACAGTATTTTTAAGGAGTTTTATTATACGTCAAGTTTAAGACTTCGGAAAGTTGTCATAACCTAACCTTTCTCGACTTGTTATCATGTATGCAGATTGACTACATCATCATTCCTTAGCGTTTATTATTTTCATATCGCTTAAAATTGATCATAAGTATAATAAACACCCATGTACATAACTAATATGTGTATACTGAGTGTCGCACAGGGCTTACTATTTAGTTTTACAAGACGGGTACTCTCGATATGTCTTGTAAATCCTCGCTGGTTAACTCTCTTATGTAAAATAAATAATTAGTAATATCTTTACACTATACGTATTTTAGTCTCCGAATACTAGTCGAGTTTGAATGAACGAAACAATAAAATCATGTGAATGTAATTATGACTATTTGTTAATGTACGATATAATTTAAATTCACAATCAAAGACATATATTTAGTAATTAGACGTCCTAATCATTATTATTTTATCACCAAATTACCTTTCTTACGTAATTATAAAAATTGAAAATATATAGCAAGAAAATTTTAATAAAGCATGTATAGATAGTATACTAATTATAATAGACATAACGTACATATTATTAGTGCATTACTGTGTAATAGTTTTTTTCTGAAATCAATGGTGTAACAGTTATCTCGAATGAATTCTTTATAAAATTTAATTTATTCTTCTTCTTATCGAGTCGACAGAGTTAAATTAATTATGAGAGTGCTTTAGAAACTATATTTATTCAATTACATCGCCAGAATTAATAATTAATTATATACAATTATTAAAAAAAAATGACATTAACATAGGTGCATAAAAAACTCATCATTAGCAATACCTAAGCAGTGGTGGATCTAGGATTTTGTTTTTTCAGGGGAAGAGCCAATATTTTTTTACATTAATACATATTTTTATAAAAACATTTATATTAGTATAATGGTATATTAAAATGTATTATACAAGTATTATACAAAAAAGGATTAAAATTAAAAATATTTGTACATAAAAAAAAATATAATCTTACACATCTTATTGGCCAAGGGGGGACCCAGGCTCCTCTAGCCCTCCCCCCCTTAAATCCGCCACTGTACCTAAGTGCTTAATTATATATTTATATTGATTCATTGGTCGATAAATTACTCGTAATAAATCTATTAATCACCGTTTGAAAATGTTAATTTGACGAAATTCTTTTGATTAAAAAATAATATTGAATTAAAATAATAACGGTTGAAAATATGACATACAAAGACGAGTGAATATTATTGCTGCTTTGGTGTTTTAAACTTTAAGCCAAAGTATGATTTATTTAAAAAAAAAAAAGAAAAACGATTCTGGGTGGTCAAATTATATTCTAAATATTGGTAATTTAATAAAAGAAAAAAATTTCTTGCTTAACCATTTTTTTTTAATCATAAATAGAGAGTGTCTATAGACAATAAATATTTCGTAAGAATATTATGGAAATTATGAGCTGTCAATAAAATGCTGTAGAATAAACTTATCTATAAAATGCAATGGTCATACTCCATAGTATAAGTATAATGAAATAGTTCGTGACAAATTAATACTTGGCAGTGTGGAGCTTGAAACTAGATCTCGGTAAAAATGTTTTGTAATTTTTCGTCCGTTTTTCTTGATTTAGAATGATTTGTTTAGAAATTAAAAAAATTATCCTTTAAGTTATCAACTGAATAAAATTTCCTATCAAAAACCTCTTATGGTTATAAATTATGATGATCAGAAAAATGCCTTTTGTCAAAATCGTGTACACAGACAGCAAAACACACGCACATGCATTATACGTATGCTAGAATTGTTGGGATTAACTTCGAGTAACTAGTAACTTTAAGGTATTTGTTTCACTTCGAAACTATAGAACAGTGTCATGTAAAATTTTCCAACGTAATACCAATTTGTTTGTTAGAAAATAGGTAATATAATTATTATTATTGTTGTACAACATCACGTTTTTATTAAAGTAGCTAAAAGTTAAACATTTAATCTGTTCGGTTGAAAATGTTTATCATTATTGCTGTATTATAAAATATAATAATAATAATAATAATAATAATAATAATCTATATCGAAGAATGTGTACGGTATTATACATTTTTTTCCGAATAACATACAATCGTATAACCCATGACCTAAACCAAATATTTATTATCAAATGATGTTTGTCGTATTGCTACGTGTGTACTTAACCTTGCGAATGAACTATACGTATATTATATATTTTTTACTCGATTCGCTCGCTCACGCGTGACAGTGTGTAAAACAATATTGTGATACAGATGGGCATTTAGATGGTACTTAAGTAATTAAACAGAAAAATACATTTATTGTATAATAATATTACACCAAACTAGCTGACGTTGTCTGGTCCAAATGTCAATAAATTTGTGTTTAATCGTTTTCGGAATTCCTGGAAATGCATAAAAATAAAAATGGAATTTAAATAAAAAATGTATCTCCAAGTGATTACGTCATTATTTTTTTAAAAACTTTTTTTGGACTGCTACGTCTATAAGAGAAAACAAAACAAAAAAATGAGCCTTATGTTCTTATTTGTTGCCCAGACGTTTTCAAGTGATGCACTTACCAACTAATAGCATTTTATTTCTAATACAGTATATAGATAACATTTAATATTATAATGTCTTCTCATTATACTTATTTATTATTTATGCACGCTGGTATGTTACATGTGTAAATACTTAATATAAGCAATAAATTGTCTACGTTTAAAAGTTGAAAAATTGAGATAGGGTATACATTTACGGTGCTCCCTGGACTGCAGCCTTTTTTTCCGAATCCATCGCCCCTTACAACATATAATATAATTAAATTAGTCTTATTTAATATTATTGTCCGATAAATGGTGAAGACGTTAAAACGATAATGCGGCAACGACTGTAAACGCAGAAAAAAAATAACTCATCGTAGATATAAAAATATATGTTTATGTATATTGTATAAATATGTACACATATTTAAATAACTACGTTACGGATTTATTATCTCACGCGCTTGGTTTGGTAAAATGGAATAATAATAATAATAATAATAATAATTATAAATAAATCAACTTCATTATTATGGTCGTTTCAATTACTTGACAATAACGAAAAAAAAATAAAAATCATCGATAAAACACGCAAACGTGTACCTACACACACTTGCAGCTGCAGTATTCAATTTTATTTAAACGTATAAATGCGTACTACAGAGAATAGTACCTATTATATATTTTATATACGAAAACGGACAGTTTTGGAACAAAACACATCCGAGATACGCGTAAGTTCACCTAACCACGTCTTCTGTCCCAAAACTTGATGGTAAAATCGATAAACGCAATAATTGATGGGTAATAAAAAATATCGATAGTTACGTATAATAATTATCAACGGCAAAGAAGACGCGCGTAATTTACTCGTTTACGGGGGAAAATTAAGACTTACGAAAATCTCGCCGTTTCATGTAAGCATAATAAATATCTGCTCTAGTAAAAGTTATTATTATCGTTACGCGAAAAATATTTCCTTAAATTGCGCGTTACGATTGTATTGTTCTGTATCGCGTACTGCGAATAACGCACGCGTATGTAAATATATTATACTAAGACTCCTGTGGATTCTTTTATGTGTATTTTACATATTTTTTTAACGCAACTGCAACAGTGATCGAGAACACTACCATATAATATCAGCCATACCTATTATAGCTCATCGTCAACATCTATAAATATAGTGCCGAGTTTATGGTGATTTGGTGTTCAACTATTAACACGTTGAACAAGAGAGCAACCGTGAAATACAATAATATCATAATAATAGTACATTGACCTAATCATGTAATGATTATACGTAGTAATGGCTTACAAGTATTATAAGTTATTTAATTATTACCTATGTTTATATAGTTTGTTTGGAAATCCGTCGGTCATACAAATAAATATTGTAAATTATTGTAGGTACAGAAACGATAGACGCGGACAGTCAAGATTATTGTTTTGCCATAGATCAATAATTAATATACTGCATATAAATTTTAATCGGTGGTTGTGTATGAACGTAATAACATTATTAACATAACAACTATATGCAGATCAGATGAGAATATTAATAAACAGCAATAATTTCTCTGACTCCTTTGACCTGTATATAAAATGATTTTCGTTCGTCTTGTACTTATGCTATTATCATTATAATTTATAGTATAATAATGATAGAATACGCTCATCATGCTATAGTTTTTATTGTAAATCTTGTTATAATAATTATTATCAATTAATATTGTAACATAATTTATTATCATCGAAACATTCAAAACTCTCGCCTACCGCAGCAATGCGAATTTCAAGGTGATTCATTATCATAGCTTTTATATTGTATTTTTTTTTTTTTTTTTGTTCAACAAATTTACTATGGACGGGATTTGATCGGCCTATATACATGCGGTCAAGTTTTGAAGAAACATAAAAAGTACATTTTATCATTATAAATAGGCACCTTAAAGTTGATGTACCGTTTAAAGCAGTGTTTCCCAACCCGGGGTTCCAAGAAAACTTCCAGGAAACACTGCATGCAAACGCGTTTTGTTTGGACGAAAATCACACGAGATCGTATCCTAATTGTCGACGGTTAACAATAGAACGACTGTTATTTATCGACGTATTAACCGATTTAAATGGCATTTCGTACGAGAAATTATGTATCATTATACGAACGAAATACGATCAAAAATAGTCAAACTATTCGCATTGGTATAAGATGATCTGATGATCATAAAAATAATTATAATGAACGGGATACGTTTCCCCCAAAATTGTGCCATTTCCTATTTCCTATTTCCATCAATGATATTTTTTACCAATAACCGTTTCCGCCAAATCAATTTCTATAAAATAACACTCGATAATAACTATTGTTCAACGATATTATAATATTATGTTTGTTAAACATTGATATGATTTGAATTTAACCTTGCAATTAATTCAATTTTATAAACTAAATAAATGAATATTAAATTGACTCGGTTTTGGCAAACTATTATTATATTGTTGAGACATATTATTGTATAGTGAAATTAACAAATAATAATAACATGGTATAAAATAATTATCTCCATAAAAAATAGTAGGTACATGCAAATTTGGCTGTTATTATAATATATAATGTGATATTTTAATTATGGTTTGATGCATGGTTTTCTATTATACGTGTACAAAATACTGCATGCACATGGAAATGTTTAAGCAATTCACTTGGTGGAAAGAGAGAAGGTACACTCCTGGTGGAATTTTGTTTCGCTCAATAATTACACCTACACAATATTTGTTTTTAAATCACCTAGGTATCCACTACGTATTAGCTATTAACCTTACGGCACTGATGACTATAAATTACGTGTCATCGCTTGCCGTAGAAAATGTTTTTGCAGTGTTTCTGCAAATGACCGAGCTCTACCTTGACTGCGAGTGTACGACCTGTGGCGCGGGCATAACAAGTTTATAAACATAGACCATGGTGTGTATTATTGAATCGTCTCGAAACATATCAACATTAATATTATTTCTACAATTATCGATTGATATTATTATTATTATAAACTATACCTGGTTGAGATTGTTATTGTTATATTGTCGACGTTTTAATTGAATCGCAGCGCTCGCTCGTTACAGTTACACCTGGCGTCAGGTGCTGCAGAAAAGATGACATTGTAACGAGGACGTGTATTTCCATAAAAAATCGCAGATGACAAACGTGTATACCACGCTCCGACCTTGAGCTTTTATATACCATAATACAGCGTGAGTGATGTCCCATTGAGAGGACCAGCAGGTAGCCGAACGGAAATCTACGTCGTTGTGACGAATAATAATATTAGTAGGTAATAATAATAATAATAATATGTAATATCGTAACATCGTCACAATGCGCGAGATCCATATATATTATAATATAGGTAACGGCAACGCCGGTTGATGTTTTTGTTTAGCACGACGAAAAAGGTATTTCTATAATAAATACCTGTGATGATTTATTTTTTTTTTTTTTAAAGGTCGATCGGCAAAATAAAATTTAGTAAATTTCATATCGCAACTTATCATAATAATATATAACAAACAAAGTGTGTTCGTAAACGGTACCTGTGGTACAATGTACCTGAACGGAGGAAAACATTATCGTAACACATTAGTAATAATAATAAATAAAAAATAAAAATAATGATAATTATTATTATATCAGAATAGGTACCTATTACACAGAACGTATTATCGTTTTAAAATAACATAATATTATGTAAATGATCGGTACCGGCTACGTGGCCGGAAAACAGTGTATGAAAGTGATAAAATACATGTAGTACATGACATGGCGGGCATCCTCAGCGAGTTAGTCCGAGCCTTCGGGGTCGGTGTAGTTGGCCACGCAGACGCGGTTTGGGCCCATTCGTTGGCCGTCGGGGCACGACTTGAGCGGCGCCGTGATGATTGACCGGTCCTGCGTGGTCGTCTCCACGGCAATCTTACGCAACGAGGCGTCGTTCGGCTTCAGCGTGGTCGGCTGCACCAGTTGGCCTAAGGTAACGCGCACGGTAGACTTTGGTGACGTGATGCTGGTCGGCAGAATCCGGTTGAGCTGCTGCTGCATAAATCCTAGCCCTTCGTTCAGCATTTTTTTCGGTCCCTTCATGAACAGGCTATGGGGCGCCTCCGTGGTGGCCGCGCGCCGGACCCGTTGCTTCAAGTCCACCAACGTCGGTTTCTTGTTTCTCCATGGGTGCAACGGCTTTTCAACTTCCGGATTCAGGGTCGCTTTCAGTCTTTTATTACTTACATCGTGTATTAGTTGAGGGTCCAGGAACGCGGAGACCAAAGATTTTTTTTTTTTTTGGCTCTTGTTCTTCTTATATAATTTCTTGTTCTTATCCCTTTTCTTTTGATTTTTTTTTTCCGTATTCTCTTCCTGATCTTTCTTTGGGCGATGAGGGCCCGGCCCGGGATCTGCGAAATGGTAAGGCCGGGTGTCTGGCCATGTTTTTTGCCAGGGGTGACGTGGCGGCTGTCTTGGGTTTGGGGTCCACGTGTAACTTCGGTTACCGATTCCTCCTTTTTGTAGCCTGATGTCGTCTGGATATTGCGAGGGGTCTTCTGATCTATCGACGGCAAAACTGTCGTATTTCCTATCGTATTTATCATCTGCAAGGACCGCTTTGGGCGCTCTCGGAGTCGTTCTGAAATCTGGCCAATTTTTTTTCCATGGATGATTAGAATAATCCCTTTTCTTTTTGGGTCCAGGGCGTTTCGTGGTTTTTGTGTTTGCAATCATCTCCACCACGGGTTGTTGTTGGTCGTACGCGAAGCCTTGCCGGCCTTGCAAGTGTCTGTCACCACCAGCCGGGCCCGCGGCGAACACCACCGCTGTGGTGGTCAACACCACCCATAGGCATAGCGTGTCACGTCCTGCCATCGGACGGAGAGTTATTAAATGTTGCGCGGCGATGTGTAGCAAACGTTGTGCAGCGGCACAGTCGGTCGACGGCGGACGGCGAGCGGCACTTGGCGTTGGACTTTGGTGATCGCGTGCGGTGTGCGGTACGGTTGCGGTTCGGGTGGACGGTCGACGTTGTACTGCTCTCGGCGTGACGTGATATTATGACACAGGTGGTGCTCGCTGAAACGTGACGACCGCAGTCTTCGCTGGTCTTCGTACACTGTTCGTGCACTCCTACACCGGTCACTATATACGCGCACGTCCCTCCTCTCGGACCGCTCACGTCGCGCGTACGACCGTCATGTGTCCGACGAACATGCGCACGGCACGCACTGCGATAATATTATAATAATGTTATACATGGTTCCGTTTGCACGTAGTACCGCCGCCGTCGATAAAACATCTCGAATTGCCAAAGGTATATACGGTGACGAAAATAAAAAATACTTCGTTTATCGTTCACCAAGCTCCGCGGGGTCTTTGTGTGATGACCATTTTTGGACAGTAGAAAAAAAATAACTCTTTCGATCATTTTTTTTCTTTAAACGATTCTCATGCTTTTCACAGACTCACGGTTATAGTATCAAAATAATTTTGCAACCGGTTTCTGGTTTTCGTTCCACGAGAACTGCAGTAATCCGCTACTGGTTATAATTTTAAATAATACAAGTAAAACTGTTTAAAATTATTTTTCCCAAATCGATTGTTTATATTTACAAATTCAACGCCTATAATTATGTGGAAATAACGGGATAAAAATGGGACCATATTTTAGAAATATCTGTCAATAATTGAATTTTCGTATTCCTTCGTTCGTTGCAACCAAGTACCGTCGCGAGCAAATGGATAGTGTCCCGTCGATATTATGGTCGTTTTCCACTCGGTGAAATCGGGCAACGATACAAACGTACTACTACGTGAACTAGTTGTTGGGCGAAGATTTGCGTTTCGCGAAAGACATTGCAGTACACAGTGACGCAAACGGCCTTTCCGCAAAATTCTGTTGTATATCGGTGTTCACGTTTCGAAAAAAACACACATAACATACCTATTCACGCTTCTTTTCCTTCTCCACCACGTTCCATTTTCCTATTTCAATAGTGTGATCAATACTTGACCGTGATTGTTGTTTTGTAGATAGATTTACTGGCATAATATTGCTAAGCTAAAAAAAAGTACGTAAACCAAAGTTCATCGCCGAAAACAATACCCATGGTCGAAAAATGTCAATCTGACTATCGCAATTGGTTTGATCTACTGATTAATTCATTTTTAATAATAAATATTAAATCGAGGAAACTACATAATTTATATCGGTGATAATCGAATGTGTTCCGACTGATTAACGCATGTACAACCGCTAAAACTGTGCAATAAAAATTAATTTTATAAATATAGTGGACATACTCATTAGTTAGTGCTATAATATATAGGTGCATTAAGAATGTGTTGACGACACTTGTATATTCAAGGGTGGAAAGATATTGCTTCATTATAATTATTATATAACAGCTCAACAGGTGCTCATCGGGTAATGAATAATATCAACAGTCGGCATTATCACTTACATGCAGTGCTTGAATTGAAAACAAAAAAATTGAAGTAGAACTCAATGCCCAGTGGATGTTCACATAAAATGAACCGTAATATTAACGAAAAGAACACAAATCGTATAATCTGTATAATACTGTAATATTCAATCTATTCTTTAATCATACTTGTGTGCTTGTGCTATCGCCTTGATGCGGCCTATTATAAAATGATCATCCAATTACGATAAAATCGAATACCATTGGCTTTATCCAGTAGCGCATTCAATGTACACGCACCATTGGGCAAAATTATTTTTCCATCCCCCGGCCCTCTCCCTACAAAAAAATTTGTTTTTCAAAATATTGTGCAATTAACACTTTAGACAATAATAAACTTACCTAGTATATATATATACAAAGATTTATGTAACTAAAGTAACAAATAACAATAAATATTATTTGCTAGCTTTCATTACTCGGCGTCGCTCGGGGTTTAATTTGCCAGTATTATTATATTATGAACGCAAATAACACCCGGTTAAAAGTTTTAATTCATATTACGGTGTAATATAGTAGTGATTTCTTTTTAGATTTGAAATATCAATGGAGATATATCTACATATTTATGTTTTTCATTGTTTTCTACGATTATCTATGTGACTTGAGGGGCATGGGTTAAAAAACCCATTGGAGGTACAGAACGTTTAAAATGTACATTTCACATATAAAGGTACACAATTTTATGCGCTATTTTATATGTTGTTTATATATCTATTTATTTATCTATTCATTTTACTATCTTTTTTTAGACATATTATCTCTGTTCAGAATCTTTTTTCGCGTACCTACCTGTAAATGCATTCAAATTTAACACATCCATTTAAAATGACATACTGAGGTTCACTTAATTTCAATTGCAAAACAGAGAGAGTTCCGGTTATTTTTATCATTATTTCTCTCAAAATTATGGTTGGGTTATTAGAGACAGGATAAGAAGTTATAATAAACATTAAATTCATATTTTACGCAATATTTTTAACATACATTTTAATGATACATTTTTTAATAACTTGAAAATGTTTTTTTAAATAATTACAAAAAAAAAAAAAAACTTTATTTATCAAACCTGTAGAATTCCGTTAGTATACGCAGACTTACGTAAAAATGGTAGGGAATTTTTTTTTTTTAAGTTTCATGGGACTCAGTAGACAGTAAGTAATAAAACATGGACCAACGTAATTTGCTTTAGATAGGGAATGTAATTTTTAAATCATTATTTGTTTTCAAACGATAAATTCCATTTACAGAATTAGTTTAACTTTCGAAACGTTGAAGGTATAGATAAATAAGAACTGTTAAAAATTCGTTTTCAAAATTCGATCGATTGGAATGGTGAACTTTACAAAAAAATACAAAAGATATCGCTCCCGGGGAAAACAAATCAAACGTGAAATCGTTAACACCTAGTACACGTCTAAATAACTTATTGTGGTGGGTGTATTTAAATAATAAATTTAGCATGACACGTTAGGTAATGTTATAAATGTTTGCATATATTAAACTACAAGTATTATTTATTTGTTTATTTATTTATTTATTTATTTAAATATACGGTTATAAGTCCTATTACCGTTTTAATGCGTATACATGATAACTTAATAATTAGTATACAAAAAGAACAAAATACAATATTTTAACATAACTAATAGTATTTAAATTATGGTGCAAAAAGATAAATTAAAGAATGTTATAGGTATACAATAAAATACTATAGATTGTAATACAAAATCAAAGGGATACATGTTGCCAGCAACCATCAGGAGGTTTGCGGGGGAATTTTGAATATAATTTTTATTTGAAAATAAAGGGTAAAATGGTTTCGGATCTCTGGTATTAAGGTTATTTATTTTGAAATTAATCAATGATAACAATTCCGGACAGTCAATAATGTCTAATAATAATTTGTGAAGAAATCTAGAGAGTAAAATCATCCGACGCTCATTGAGTGGTAAAAGATATAGGAAATTTAATATATTAGTATAGGAACCGTGGGGAGGCCTGTAAATATTAAATTTAAAGCAAATGAAACGCAGGAAATTATTTTGAATAGATTCTAGTGCAGAGTTTTGTTTTGAGGGGTTATTAATCCAAATAAGAGGGCAGTATTCTAGATGGGAACGAACAAAGGAGCAATATAAAATTTTCAAGGGAGTAGGATCAATGAATGAGCCACAAGTGCGCTTAATAAAATCCATAACGCATAGCTTTATTCTTAATCATTTCTGTATGAGGGGAAAAATTTAATTTAGAATCAAAAATAATACCTAAATCCTTAAACTGAGATACAAGTTTGATATTTGAATCAGAAATAGAATAATGATATTTAATTGGGTTTTTTATAAGATAAAATTGCATTAATTTACATTTATTAACGTTCAAATATAAGTGATTCCTATTACACCATGAAAGTAAGTTATTAATGTCCGATTGTAAATTAATTGCATCTTGCTCAGTTTCAATTACTTTTATTAATTTAACATCATCAGCAAACATAAGTATGTTAGAGTTTGTTATAATATTTGGGAGGTCATTAATAAAGATATTAAAGAAAAGTGTAGATAGGTGGTCACTTTTAGGAACGCCAGAAGGAACTGCGAAACGCGTAGATTTAAAATTGAGGTAGCTAACAATTTGGAAACGTTCTGAAAGAAAAGATTGGAACCAGTTGAGAAGAGATCCAGAGAAACCAAATGACTGTAATTTTTTTAAAAGAATAGAATGATTTACTTGATCAAAGGCTTTAGAAAAATCTGTGTATGTTATATCAGTTTGTGCGTTAGATTCAAACGAGTGAAGTATTATGTTTTTTGTTATGGCCAAATTGTTGCAAGCAGAACGTTTTGGCATAAAACCAAATTGATTATTAACAAGAAATGAAGAGCAATAATTTTTTAGTTTTGATGAAATTAACTGGGAAAATAATTTTGGGATAAATGATAATTTAGAGAAGAGACGATAATTTGAAATTAGTGAAGGATTACCTTTTTTTAAAATAAGTGAAATAAATGACGTCTCCCAAAGAGATGGAAAGATACCTTTACTGAGGGATAAATTAAATATATTGGTTAATACTGGTGTCAGGATAAATCTACAGTTATAGAGAAAAACAGTAGATATGCCATCAGGACCAGTAATTGAACTTATTTACAATTGGTAATAATGGGTTTGGGTTTTTAGATACAGTTATGTGAACATTAGATAAGGCTAAATAAAGAATAATATTATTGTGGTTACGCACTAAGTTGAATTGATTAAGATTATAATATGATAACATGTTAACAAAGTAAGAATTGGTTTGAGATTTACACGTTAATGGCAAAGAATAAAGTGACCAATCTAACGAGGGCAAATTAAAATCACCTAATAGAATAAATTTGGCCTTGGGATTAGACACATAAACTTCATTAATAGATAGGAAAAATTGTTCATACAGTGTAAGAGGCAAAGAGGGTGGGATGTAAACGCAGCATATAATAAACACATTAGATCCTAGTATAATTTGAACAAAGATATGTTCAATACATTTAATAGTGACATTTAACATTTTACTATTCAAATGAGATCTAATAGCAACTAGAACTCCGCCGCCGCGGTTATAAACACTATTTAAAGAGGATCTGTCACAGCGATAAATTATATAAGTATTAAAATTCAGTTCGGAGTTAGATATAGAAGGGGTAAACCAGGTTTCAGATAAAGCTACTATATCAAGAAAGACGTATTTAGAGAAGGTATAAGAATGTTTAGCTTTGAAATTATACTTCTGGCATTTTGGTAATACAATTGTAAGCTAGTGGTTTTCATTAGTTTTTTTGACTGGCAGCGATGGAGACTATTGATGGGGTACCTTTATGGTATTTGATTGATAAATTAGCCTCACCATTTGAACGTCGATCATTCAGCTCTTGATGCAGGTTTTGAAAGTGTTCACGTTGTTTCGGAGTTTTATCACTGGTAATTCTTACATCTTTGAATGATTGGTCAGATTTCAGGTATCGGGACGAACCCAGGATCTTGAAAACATCGGTAACTGTATTCAAGGTTACTTTTAAGGGGTGGGTTTGTCCATTAGATACAATTATACTAATTATAATACAAAGATGCTATGTTATGTTTTTTATTTAGAATATTTTTATTATACACTTATGACTTTGATTACATCTACCAACTTTATCGTTGCCACTATTAAAACAGGTATGTAAGTTGAAATCAACATCATAATAATTGTTGATAAAGTAATTATTTTATATTCTCGCACGGCATGATAGCTAAAGCATAATTATAATAATATATTTTAATAGTTTGCAATTATTGCTGTCGGTATTTGCACATTACAATGTCGTTGTATTGACAGAATACTTTCAGTGTCACCGCTCTACACCCCCACTCAGTCAAGTATTAAACTTATAACTAACATCCAGACTATTCAAAAATAGTCATTAGGTTATTCCTTGAAAATGCTACTTATTAACGTCTTGATACGAATCAAGTCAGTGGTCCATTAATAACTCGATATTGGTCTGATATTTATAATAAGACCTGGTGGACTTGGGCGGGCTATGAGCCCTTCCCGAGACCTGGGCCCTAGGGTTACACAACCCTCATAGAATCTGCTTGTGACTGCCCAACGACTGAAACGAAAAAATTCTGGAGACGGGTAATATGTCTCCACTGCTGCAATGGTGCGGTGAACTGCGTGATCAAATTATCGGAGACAATCGATTAATTTAACTTATGGCCGCAAGTGCGTAGCCCTTGGTGCACAGTAGATATAAAATAATTCGAGTTTAAAATCTGGAATGTTTATACTTGCTTTAGAAAGATTTAAATTTCGTCACACCGCTAATTATATATGTAATTAGGTATACATAAAAGATTCGTTTATTTTCATCCTAAGCTGAATTACTGTGGCTAGAAGGGAGATAAAAACAGTATTTTTAAGGAGTTTTCATAAACGTCAAATGTTTTGGAGAGTTGTCATAGCATACTTCTCTCGACGATTTATTTTTATGATTGTAAGTTTACCACTTCATCATTCCTTAGCGTTTACAATTTTCGTATCATTTAATCAATCAATTATCAATCATATATAAAATAAATACCTATGTACATAAGTAATATGTGTGTACAGGATGTCACACGGACTTACTATTTAGTCTAATGAGACGGACCCTCTCGAGATGTCTCATAAATCCTCACGGGTTATACCCTCCATGTCAAATAAATAATAAGTTATATATATATATATATATATATATATGTAACTATACATCATACAATACATTATATACATGCTAATAAAAATGTATTTATGACTATTTGTTGTTGTATGATTTCATTTACACTCACAATCAAAGACGTGTTTTTAGCAATCTCATGCCCCAAATCATTATTATACTATCATCAATTTACATTTCTTACGTACTTGTAAAAATTGAAAATACCTATAGAACAACATTAAAAAAAAAAAAACACATATTGTATAGATAGTATAGGTACTTATAATAGTCACAATGTACATCTTATTAGTGCGTTACTGTACAATATTTTCTTTGTAAATCAATATTGTAACATTTATCTTGAACGTGTTCCTTAAAAATTGTAATCTATTCTTCTTCTTACCGAGTCAACGTTTGTACATTAATTTCTTTTACAGTTCAAAAACACAGTACTAAATTAATTACGAAAGTGGCATAGAAACAATATATTTATTCAATTAAAAGCAATATGTGTGTACAGGATGTTGCACGGGTTCTACAAATTTACTTTAGTTACACGAGACCCGGGTCATTCTCGCGGCTTACATTATCCATGTAAAATACTATTGTCAACATAATACTATATTAGAATGCCTATTTTACACTACGTATTATGACTTTAAAACAATTATATTTGTACGTAATCAAAAAAAAGCTATGTGACCAGAAACAGTATATAAATGGTAAAATCGTACGACGGGTTAGGGGGAGAGGGCGCGCGTCCTCCGTGGGTTAGTTAGAGCCCACAGGGTTCGGTGTAGTTGAGCACACAGTTGGGGTTTGGGTCCATCCATTGGCACGTCTTGAGCGGCGCCGTGATGATTGGCCGGTCACGGGTGGTCGTTTACACGGTAACCTTGCACGACGTGGTGTCGTGCGACCTCAATGTACACGACTGTTGCTGTCGACCGACGGCAACACCCGTGGTAGTCGGCTTTGGCGATGTGGCCCAGACTGCTGGACCCGGTTGAGTTGCTGCTGCGACCATTCGTGCAATCCGCTCGGCACCTCCACGTCACGGACACGGGATGTCTCTGCATCCGCGACCGCCGCTCGCCGGATCAATTGCCTCAAGTTCCTCTTGTTTCTCCACGGGTGCAATGGCTTTCTAACCGGTTTCGGTGTCGTTATCGGTTTCTTCCTCTTCTTCTTCTTCTTCTCCTCCGTTTCTTTCTTTTTCTCCGCTTTTTTCTTCTTCTTCTCCTCCGTTTCTTTCTTTTTCTCCGCTTTTTTCTTCTTCTTCGCCTCTTTTTTTAACTTCTCCTCATTCTTAACATACTTTTCAATTTCTTTTAACTTCTTCTTATCTGGCCCCTCGACCCAATAACTATGAGTCTGTGGCCATTTGTCTTCCCAAGAATCCTTTGGTTGCTCTATTAACCACGGATGTATTGTCGTTGTCGTCGTCGTACTCTTCCTTTTTCTCCTGGGCATCTTGTCTATCACTTGTTTTGGTCGCTTAGAGTCGCTGGATACCAGAAAGTTGTTTGATTTAACCGGGCTATAGCTATTACCCGCCGACGTTTCCACTCCCAAACGATCCGAGACTAGAAACGCGTTCGGCGCCTGCCCGAAATGTGGCCAATCGACTATCTCGGGCCGTTGGTCGTCGGACGTCTGCTGACCCTGCGACTGACCGACACCGTCGGCCGGGCTCGCAGCTGCGGCGATCGCCAGCGCCGTGCACAGGCACAGTGCGCATCGTCCTGCCATCGGACGGGTTCGTTTAATGTCGCGCGGCGGCGGTGTCAACGTTGTACGGTTATCAATGGCGGTGCGCGGCACTTCGCGTTGGGTTTGTCGCGCGGTACGGCCGCGGTTTGGGGGAACGGTCGTCGTTGTACCAATATGATGCACGGGTGGCGTGCCTGGTAAACGTGTCGACCACAGTCCTCGGTAACCCTGGTATACTGCTGGCCCACGACTCCTACTCCACTAATATACGCGCACGTCCCTTCCCTCGGGCCACTCACAACGGCCGCCGGTCGGGAACGTCGCGCGTGTGCGTGTTGGACGCGCATGCGTGCCGCTGCGGTGCACGTGGCACACCATCCAGCGTCGCGGCTTCAACTCTTCAAGGGGGGCGAATCGACTTGTTGAATGGTAGGAGTGTAATTTTTTCCAATATTCCAATCGGCTCGAAAATCATAGTTTTTTGACAAAGATACAAGGGTAGGCAAAAAACGGATCGAGGGGGGGATGTCCCCTTTTGCAGTGGTGGATCTAGGATTTTTTTTTGGGGGAGGGGCAAATTTTCAAATATTGTGTTATAGGTAATAAAACGGGGGGGGGGCAAAAGGGTATTTTACCCCCCACCCCCTAAATTTCTTCACTACGGGTCTGCACGGCAGTGGTGCGAAGTTAAAGTTGTGGTCACCGTGACTCAAACATCAGTTAATAAATTTATTAGCCGGTTGCAGTAGGCCAACCCCTCTAACAGTAAGTAGGTTTCAGTGCAACGAGTACTTACCGATGTCCCCTCATAATTTTTGTGTTTTTAGGTAAGTTTCATACGAATGACATTTTTGCGGCTAGGGTAAACTATTATTCCTTACACCAACCATTAGAATGAAGAATGTTTCAGTTAGATATAACTATGAGAATGGTCAAATCAATTTTTTGTCATTTGTTGAAAAATATAAGAGAACAAATCTAAAAGCTGTCGAACTTTCGAAGACGTGTATCAAAATCATAATACAATATTCGTGTTTGAACCTATTACTCCTACAGAGTCGGCCGATAAAAAAAAACGAAATTGAATTTCAACAAACGTTGAACATTTGACGTTGGTGTAATCGATCGACTGAAGTACTTTAATTTTAAAATATCTTCATTCTATCTCTATAATGTATTCACTTTGGAAACATTTATTTTGACCAATAAACATGTCATTCTAAAACTTTTAATAAATATTTGGAAATTAATATTAAAGTCTTAGTATATATAAATAGAACAATATTTATCAAAATAAAAGTTTACAAAGATATGTTGACATATGTTCAAATATTGAAACATAATGCTTAATAATAATCATTATAGCACAGTTCAATGGGTGCTCATCGGGCAATAAATATTATCAATAATTGTCATTATGGAATATATGTATATTATGTATTAACCCAATCGATTAGGTATTCATAAAGTCACCATAAGTCGTTATTGCGCGTTCTGCGTGACTATTTTATTTATATTTTAATTGTTGTTATCAGATTAATTTACATTTATTGTTATTTTTTTCATATACTTCAATCCGATAATGCAGGGCCATTTAGCCTAGTATAATACTATAATCGAATAAAACAATACTTCTAATGACTGTTGTTTGCGTATAGCGTTTATCGAAATAAAGTTGACAACACACTTATATATATATTATTTTAGACAATTCCAAGTTTGATAAACAGTTATAATAGAGCAGTGCGCAGTACTTTCTTTCGTAGACCTGTAGGTATCAATTCAAATAAGATCAGCATTGGACCGATCAAATAAACTAGAATAGAAAATCAGATCAGACTTGACCATTATAAGCTTTTAATCAGTCGGAATGACAAGGAGACCCGGATCGGACCCAACAAAGAATATATTATACAATCTGTAATATTTGTACAATAAATAAATGAAATAAAAGAACCATTTTTACATGGCATTAATGATTTTAAGAAGGGAGACTGACCAGTGAGAAAACTTTCAGGAAACTTCTTATATAGTAATTATAATATTGTACATATTGTATTGGACCAATTCTTCTGGTCGAAATCGTGTACAGTCATAAATAAAAAGCATATTAGCACTAAAAAAGAATATTTTTAAATTCAAAGGGGGAAAGAGGTGAAAGATATAAAATGGAAAAATATCCCTAGCTGGAATCGCTAAGAATATAATGGGTATACATTTTGGTCGATAGTTTCGTCTTGTAATGTTGAGACTTGCTGATAAAAAAGGTATGTATAAATAAAACAAATTACATAGCTGAAATTGTTGAAGCTTTGAGTATAAAATTTGATCAATACTTTCGTTTTGACCAATAATAATAGATATTCTCAGTTTCGACTTCCAAAGGAATTAAAAGGGGTAAAAATAGAAAAAAATGGGCTAGCCCGAACCGCCGAAGCTATATAATATGTATATGAAATTCGGGTAGAATTTTCGATCTATAATTTAGAGAACTACTTTAAACATTGCTACAGCGAATCTTGATTAATTACGATTTTTAACCCCTGGTATTTATTGCATTCATATGATCTTTCAAGATTGCCAATTAAACCATGGGTCGGCAACATCGGGCTTAGTTTATAACACGAAATTAATTACCTTGCATTTATTACAATATATAAGAAAATAGAGTATAAATAAAACAAAAATAAATGGAATTTAAAACGATGAAAAATTCGACTTATTACCTTTAGATATAACCAGGGTGCTGCGAACTTGAATTGGGGGTGCTGTGAATTTTCTTAGTATTTTTAAACTATAAACCAATCATATTTTTTACATTTAAGAAAAACAAAAATGTTTTATGAAGTATAGGTGTGTCTGCTTAATGTTAATCGTATAATTCGTATAATACTGTAATGTTGAATATGTCCTTATTTTCATACTGGTTTGTTTGTTATTTTCTTGACACGGACTGTTATTAAATTACCATTCAATTACAAATAACCAAAAATCATTGACTTTATCCTGTATTTATTTTCATTAAACATGTCTCTCTACTATATGGTGCTTCTGGATTTTTAGAAAATAAGATACCAAACTAATGATCAAATTTAATGTGTACCTATACTTACATTTATTTTACTGTTGCAGTTTTTGAAGTTATGTTATATTCATAATATTTGTATGTTAGAGATTTTTTTAATTGACCCAATAGTAATTGTTTTGAATGAAAATGATAATAATTAAATTAATGAAATATCTAGGTACTAGTATTTGAGTATTCAGTATAATACTATATTCTGCACTGTTTACACATCACGAAATCCATATTAAATTTATTTTGTCGGTAACTCACGACAGGTATTGTATCATAACGTGTGTCGCAAATCTCTTGGCATCATGTATCTGAATACAAAGAATGAATACAAATAATTTTATTGCCATTGTAAACCATTATCCAATTTAATAATAATTATAATAATAAAATAATCAATATATAACAAATGGAATGGTATGAATTGGTTCTCATTACGTTCGCGATTTAAGATAATACATATAATAATATATAATAAGTAAGTTATATTAATACAGTCCATGTTATTATTGTTATTATGCATTTAAACCTATTTAATCATAGTGAAAGAAAAAAAGAAAATTACCTAATAGGTATAATTAATGACCATTTTCTAGCTCAGTTTAATAGTACATTTATACATGGATTAATATTACACTATTTAATTATTTATATAATAACACCACATCCTATAGTTTATACTTTACAGAACCATAAATTTCAAGTAATTCAGCTTAAGTTTTAATCACATCGTCACAATATCGTTTCTACTGAATGCACCTAAATAATATTTCAAACCTAGGTTAAGCAGGTTTTGGTATTTGTAGGAATAAAATATGTATCAAAATTATAAAAAAAAAGTAATACAGAGTATAGGTGAGAAACAGGGTTATGTGGTGATATTTATAATTAAATGATAAATCATAATATTTGAAAACATTCGAAGTTCTGATCAAAGGTTTAGTTTTTATGGCTGCGACTTTTTAGAAGGGGAATTTTGAAAAATGTCGTCCCCAAACCCTATTTATACAATCAATGACGAATCTTCTATAAACAACCTCTTTTGGCTTTGAAGATCTTATACCACTTTTTATTTAAATGTGTTTCGACACAAAAAGAAAGCACATCATGTAAAAACCAATAAAATAAGTTTAAAACAGATTATAATAATATTTGTATTATCCGTAAAACTACTAATTATTATAAATCAGTTCTAAATAATTTTATAAAATAGAGGTTTTGGTTCAGTTCCAGTCCTGAAATTTTTAAACGTTCCTATTATTTTTGATTAGGTTTCAGTCTATATTTAAGCTCTACCGTTGACTTGTCTGCATTCGAACATCAGCATGACCTCGTCGAGATTGTACAACAAGCATTTAGATATGATTATTTTTATGATAATACACGGTGTCTTGCACAGACAAACAACAATACAGAAACAGATTAACTTTTTATATTGTAAAATATTTAACATGCTTTTATCGATTGCGATATCAATGTTTTTTTTTCTCATCTAAAGTAAATTAAGATATCATGTCATGTTGAAAAACAACAAGAAACAACAAATGTTAAATTAAAATATGTGGATGAGCGAAAGGAGAATCTCGGTGCGATCGTCTACTCTGTATCTTGTACCAGCGATCATCTTATTTCTTATCCACTTTTTGTTGCTATGGCTAAAAGTTGCCCGATACCTGCAAGGTGGGTGATTTAACCAGGCCATTACCATTCGACATCTCTACCTAATACTCCGGCTTATCCGTCAGCGGATTCGGCCCGTCCAAAGGCCATGGCCAATATGTCTTCAAATGTCTCATATGTTCATCGGAATCTTCATGTTCTTGGGTCTCCTCATGTTTTTTGGTTTTTTCACGTTTTTTTGTTTCTTTATGTTTTTTGTTTTTTTTTTTTTTTGGTTTATCTCGTTTATTTTTTTTTATTTTTGGGTTTTTCGACACTCTGCCCGATCAGCACCAATTCGGGCTGTTGGTCGCGCACCGCGCCGGCGGCGGCTGGCTCATCTGGGCAATCGCACGCCGGACGTGCCCGATGTGCAAGTGGTCGGAGACCGGGAACACCGCGAACGAGTCGTCCATTGGCTGTTCGACGACACCGGCCGTTGCCAGGCGGCGCCGAAAGTGATGGGTCCCGTCAGTCGGGCCGCCGGACGCCAACGCGGCCACCGACAGCAGTGCCGTACAGACGAACAGGGCGCCACGTGCCACCATCATCCCGTACGGTCTGGTCGGTGGGAATACCGTTGCAACTTGGGGGGGGGGGCTTGGTGGTTTGTGCGCTCGCGGCGTTGAATTCGAACAGGAAGAACGCGTGTGATGGCGGCCACGGCCCGGTCGCGGTTCAGGGGAACGGTCAACGTTGTGTGCCAAGGTCGCTGTCTTGGTACCAGTGGGTCGCGGTCTTCGGCAATCTTGGTGTACTGCCCGTCAGCTCCTACTCCAGTCGCTAATATACGAGCACCTCCCACCTGATCGGGTCGTGAATCCCCCGATATATGCGTCGGTCGGTCGGTCGGTCGGATGCGCATGCGTACGACCGGCGGTTCCTTTTCCACTTAATTCCGCCGCTGCCGTTGTTGACACCCGGGACACTTATGGGTGCGGGGCCGTAATTAGAATTTTGCCTCCAACCCTTAAGAATTGTTATATGCAAAGGGCTGTGATTTGTATGTAAATACATATCGTTTGGACTAAAACATGATAATTTAGTTATTTCAAATAATAAAATCGTTTCACGTGATTTGCAATAAAATATAACACATTTTATTTTACATATTCTGACATATTTAGTAAATTTCGACGACAATTCCGATATGCAAAATAATTTGTCAATTTACATCATCAAAACTGGTGATTTACTAGTATAATACATTTATACTTCGATAATAATAAGTTATCCTAAGAATTGTAAGTGTATTTAGCTGTATGAAAGTATCAGTTAAATATTAATAGCTTGACTTTAGTTTATCTGTTTCAGTTCGATAACCATAATTATTTTATGTAATTATACTTTATGTTCAACAATTATTTGACAAAAGCTATTTACCGAATTTATAACAGTATCAGTAATTGCGTTCGAGTGGTTGTGAAAATATCTTTACCTTATAAATGCAAAGACTAAAACACAAATAATGCCTAAAGTAGCTCGATCTATTTCAACTAAAATTTATTGCAAATATTATCGGTGATTTTTCAAACATAACTCTTTCTATTGATAATAATGTACTTTACTGCAATGCATGTAATATAAGTGTTTACTATCTTGTGATATGGAACGCTCTTTAAGTAGGTATCAGTCAGTGTTAAGACCAAATCGCCGTAGTTTTATTTTTAAAAGCTTAAAACACTATATAGTTTGTCATTGTTTCATTTTTAATTAATTAAAAATTAATTTTTGTTTTAGTATTGTATTGTAATTGTATTTTAATTTAATACGTTAAAATATTTTCGAATTTTTTTTAATTACATATTTTTGGTTTTTTATTACATATAAATCTCAGCCCTAGTTACGTAGGTACATTGCTACGTATTATAATATACACAAACGCAGATTTAAAACTTGCCTCTTCTAAAAGATCGCCTTTAGGGGTAACACGGGACTGTTTCTCCTCTCCCCTAAATACGGCACTGCTTGGGTGGTGGGTATGGGTGTTCGGCGAAAAATATATCTCAAATCGCCGAAACTGTACCCGCGACAATTATATTAATACTTTTAGTTTACGCGCTCGAGAGATCTTCACTTAAAGCGTGACCATTTTTATAAAAAAATAAAATAAAATAAATCGTCAGACATCGGAGTCAATGTGATTTCGGTACAAAAAAACTGTTACACGGGAAAAATGCTCACGTCTCGTAGAGTTTGCTGGATTTTATTTTTATTTATTTTATTTTATTTTATAATTTTTCATTGTTTATTTGAAAAAGGAACACTTTATACGGATCGTATTGAATCTCGATTTTTGAAATTAAAATCATAGAAATAGTAAATAAGTGTTTTAATAGTTCGAAATTTTGAAAAATAAATCTTATATTTTTTACAATTACAATATTAAAATAATTTCGTAACCGGTTTCTGGTTTTATATTATATTTTAAAAAGACCGGGTTGCGGTTGATGCAGTGGCGCCAAAGCTTTAAAAGTGTACTATGACATCAAATATCAAAGGACCTCCCATCATCTTTCAAATATTTTTAACCTAAGACAATCATTTTTTGTTATAATTCGATTGTATAAATAGGTAAGCTATGATTGACCATTTTATATAAATCATATTTAATTGAGTACCAGTTATTATTATTTAATACATAATAATTACAAATATATCTTATAAACAAAATCTAGTATGATATCTGTCATAGATAAACTACATGATTAGCTTGACTGGGATGATATCGATTAATCATCATGCCAATTTTATTGGTTGTTGACATCCACGATTGGTCCACGATAACTGTCATCTGTTTTCAATCATAACTTTCGTTTCAAATTTTAAATTATACAAGTAAAACTGTTTAAAAGTATTTGTTTTATAATTTATAAATTTAAAATATATTTACATATAAATAATAGGATCACATTTTAAAAATATCGGTCTATAGTTTTATTTGATCAAATAAGTTATATCATAGAAATAAACTTGGTAGAATTGAGTATAGATTAAAACACAATTTTTTTAAAACGGGTATATATTGGTGGTAACGTATTATGCTCATTTAAACATAAATAGTTAAAATTCCTAATTATTTGTACGTTTTAAAAATAAAATATTTTGCTATAATAAAGTTGACCGTATTTGGAAGCTCTTATATTTGTGAGCAAACTTTTTCACTAATGAAATATCGGAAAAGCAAATATGCTTCACGATTAACTGATGGTCACTTAAACGCTGTATTGAGAATTTCTACATCGAAAATAAAACCTGATATCAATAAACTTGTTGATGCTATTCAAACTCAAAAATCACATTAGTTTTTATTTATTTATTTATTTTTCCAATATTATACTATATTTTACTATATATTTTTTGACGTGTAATTATTATTATAACTTTGTTTGTATATACCTCGATAGTTAATGTACCAAACAGTGTTACCATATGTACCTAATTAAATCAATTAAATTTTAAATTACTATAATATTTTGTTTAAATAAAATAAGGTGTATTTCAAATTATGGCCCATGAAAATATGTATTTTTATTTTTTGGTCCTCGTCACCAAAAAGGTTGCCGACCCCTGTTTTAATGTGTTGTAATATAATCTATCCACGAACATTTTTATTGTTATAATTCAAACATAGAAATTATTAAGCATGCAAAATGGGCCTGATCGCCTAAATCGTTATTTTCATTTATATTTAATATTTATAATTAGTTCAACTAGCCGGCTTCGCAAGGAACAGTATTGGCCAGGCATAGTTTTTAATAGAATATATATAGATATAATGATATGCTTATGACTATAATTTTATATTGTAAAAATCTTTAGATAAGTGTGGCGTAATGAAATATAGAACAAGAAAACTAAAATAACAATGCAATGTCTGAATCTATATACCTGGTACATTTATGCAAAGTGAACAAATCACTATACTATTACATACCATTACCATAATAAACAACCATGAACCTTCTTGTTTGACAACTTGTTTATTATTTTAGACCACGGGAAGTTACTAGTGTTTAATGAACTCTTTATTTGCGATGAGGATAGATGAGAATTCGTGTAGTGCAAGAAGCAACTATGTAGTATACATTTCCAGTAATAATTATACCGTTATGCTGGTAAGCGTTGGCCGTTGGTACCACCATACGTCACAGTTCCGCGTTGTACATGTACATTTTATTTTTATTTCAATTGTTGTTATCAGAATAATTATATTTATTATTAATTTACTTTTACCCGACAGCTACGGGTTATTAAGCTGATAATAGTGTAAAAACAATACTTCTAATTGCTGTTGTTTTGGTCTATTGTTCATCGATTTAAAATTTATCTCACGCTTATATATTATTTCAGGCGATTCCACGTTTGATGGACAAGTATTATAGATCTGGACGCAGTATCTATTTTCATTCGTAGGCACTAATTCAAGTAAAATCGGTACCGGATCGAAAGGACAGACTAAAATATGAAACCTGACCGGATTTTACCATTATTAGTTTTTAACCAATTTCAATTACCAGGATCGGACCGAATTAAAGTATAAAATGAACACTAGATACGACCAAACAACATTAGACCTATAAGATAAGGCTTACGGTGAGTTGCATTCAAAGAAGTTGACCTTCTTTATATTAGAAGCTATTTTAGCGTAACTCTTTTCATACCTCCGAGAATCTTCGGAATCTATTCGTATGGACGTAATTATATTACAACCATCGAACTCGAATAACATAAATCGATAAGTTTCATATCGATACCACGGCAAGAAAAATACAGCTTCACCGTCGAGCTTATCAGTATTCCCATAATCTCGTTGAGAGTGTACAACTACCATTAAATTATATTATTTTATTTTTATGACAATACACAGTGTATTTCACAAACAAAGTATAATGCAATTATAATATATCATCACTTATATTATATGAACTCAATTATAAGCTTTAAAATGTTTTTAAAGTGATTTAAATTGATTCATTTATATATTATATTGGCAATGTTATATCGAAAAAAAAATGAACAGGCTTTTATCGATTACAATATCAATAATGTTTTTAAGACGTCATTAAAAAAACAAAAAGAATAAAAAAAAAATGAGGGTGAGCGAACGGATGTTTTGGGTGCGATCGTCTCCTGTATGTATTTTACCAGCTGTGGCTCCAGGTCTTCTGGGATCAGGAATGATAATAATTTTTCTTATGACCATCCTGTTGCAGTAACCCAAAGTTGTTCGATATCCGAATAATCTTCTAGTACCTGGGTGGTGGCGTGGGCCTGGTAAACCTATGATGTGGCCTATACTTATCCTGGGGACGTGAATGATATTTCCTTTTCTTTTTGGGTTTGACGCGTAGTCTGGGCATCCTATACCGTGGTCGTTTAGTTCTTGTCCGAGGAATCATTCTCCTTTTGGGCCTTGGTCGTATTTTGCGTCGGCGCTCGAGCCTATGCTTACCGCGATGATGGTCAAACGCGTGAGCAGGTGGTTCCCTTTCGGCGACCGCCTCACGCCGGACGCGGTTGGTCAAGTCATTGGAGACGTGCAGCTGTACCGCGACCGGGTCGTCCGAGAACAGTACGACGTCACTGGCATTTGCTAGCTGACGCTGCGAGTTACCGGCACCGTCGGGTGGGCCCGCGGCCGCGGCTGACGCTACTACAGCGATCGTCAACGCCGTACAAAGGCACAACGCGCTTCGTGCCGCCATCGGATGAGCTCGTCAAATGTCTCCGGGCGCATCGGTGGTAAGCGGCGTGATAGCACACACCGTGGGTCGCGTTGAACGGCACACCGGTGACACCGACCGTACGCGTGAACCTATTACGCGGTCCCCGGTAATGTTGATCTGTAGACTGTTCGTGTGCTCCATACCACGGTCAGTTATATACGCGCGCGCACCCCTCCATTTCGTACGGGCCACATTGCGTGTCACCGCATCAAATACGTAGTTGTCGCGACACACACACACACAATAATTAATACATTAAATTCGTAATTAAAATAATAATTGACAAGATTAATGCTTGTTGTATGTTTATTAGGACGACAAAAATAATAATAAACCTAGTCATTAGAAGAACAATAATAATTCGAATATTTACTTTTATTGCGTATTACAAATATTGAAAAAAAAATAAAATAAAAAAAATGCATGAAATTAACCATAATGCGGACGATAGCGTATTTCCCGAATTAATTATAATACAATAATTATAATTTCTCTTAAATATACTCAAATATAAGCTGTGGGATGTATTTAAAGTGATGCAAATGGATTCACTTCTATATTATTTTGACAATATTATATTTTATGGTAAAAAAATTAACATGATTTTATCGAATACAATATCAATGTTCTTATACTTTAATGTAATATAGTTAAAAAACACTATAAAAAATAAGTAAAAAAATAATCAGGGTGAGCGACTGGATGCTTTGGGTGCGTAACTCTTCTATGTGTGATTCTACTACTGCTCCAGGTCCGCCGAGATCAGGAGTAAGTTTTTTTTCCTTATTAACCTCTTGCTGCTATGGATCAAACATTATTTAATATACGTTTTCCCTGGTCTCGGGGGTACCCTGGGTAACTTAAGCCATGGTGGCATTTTTTTTTTCCGTGGGCGATTTTTCGTTTTCTTTTTGGGTCTTGGTTGTACTTTACGTTGGCGCATGAACTTCTCCTTACCGTGAAATTGGTAGAACGTGGCGACAAGCGGCTTCTTGTCGACAACCACCTCATGCCGGACGCGGTTCGTTAAGTCGTCGGAGACCTGCAGTGGCACCGTGAGCGAGTGTTCCGGGTGTAGCAGGACGTCGTCGATCTTTGCTAGCTGCGAGTGACCGGCACCGTCGGGTGGACCTGCGGCCGCGGTGAACGCCACCACAGCGATCGTCAATGCCGTCCAAAGTAATAGCGCGCCTCGACCCGCCATCGGAAGGGCTTGTCAAATGTCTCCGGAGGGATAGCTGTGCGTGGTCCGTGTTCGTGTTGAAATGGTCGCGCAACGGCACAAGGGTGGTACATACCTATTACGCGGTCCTTGGTAATCTTGGTATATAGACTGTTTGTGTGCTTCTATAAAACGGTCAATTATATACGCGCACGCCCCTCCGTTTCGCACGAGCCACATTGCATTTCACCACGACAGATACCCTGTTGTCGCAATACACAAACGCAATTAATATTTTAATCCATAATAAGAACAATAATTTACATGATAATGCGTTGTTTTGTATGGCTATTAGCGCGACAAAAATAATAATAAACAAAGTATTTAAAAAAACAATAATCATTTTAACACTTAATTTTACTGCGTATTACAATATTATTATCAAAAGAAAAAGAAACTAGAATGCATAAATTAATTATCATTTGGAGGATATAAATTATTATGTAATAACGTATGGAGAACGCAGAAAAGGTCACGTGGACGGTGGAGGTTAATGTCAAACTGTTAAATTCTGTTGAATTCAGTTTACTCATACATAAATAACCATTAATACATTATTATAGTTTTAATATTATTATTTTTTTTTAACAGATGAGTCAATCTTAGAATCTAACCACGAAAGAAAAACAAATTATGACACTTTGGTTGGATCATCCAAAATCGTTTTATCAGAAGTTGAGAACTGTATAGGTACATAAGTAGATACTGATTTATTTGTATTGAAAGATATAAATCATATGTATTCGAGCTCGCCTACAAATATTACCTATATTATCAAAATATTTAATGAAGTATAAAATTATTTAGAAACAATTGATTATATAATCAACACAAAAACCACAGAAAACGAATTGCGTGAAAATACCCCTTTTTCATACCAATCAGTATATTACGAATCGCAATTTTTGTATTGGGGACGCATTTTGTATGTAGCCCAAAAATGAATGGAAACTCACTGTGTAATACAGTAGTGGTAAAGTGAACCTCGGCTATAGGTTTGGACGGTTAGATCAATATAATGGATGTGTTAAATTTTAATACATACAATGATAGGTATAATGCTGTATACGAAAAACTGTTCTGAACGGAGATGATTTGTCAGTCTAAAATATTTATTATATTATATATTTAAATTGTAATATTATGTAAATACATTTGCTCTTCAAACACTTATAAAAATTATTGTGGTCATGTATTTTAATATTTTTTTTAATGATTTTTGAATTATATTAACCCATTTGAAATCTTCAATTTGATTTTTGAAATATTTTGTTCCAGCAAAGTTTTTATTATCACCACCAAATTATTAAAACAAAAAAACGGATGGGCCTCGCTTTGCTATACAGTTGAGGGTGGAGTGCACCTCGTTTATATGATAGGTCATTATTATAATGGATTTGTTAAATTTGAATGCAATGATAGATATCATTGTATATGAATAACGATTCTGAACGGAGTTAATATGTTTGTCTAAAATGGGTATATAATAATGTAGTATTTTATATTTAAATTGAAATATAATGCAATAGTATGCAATTTCGTAAAAATTTAAATTTCAAACTGTCATAAAATTTTTTCCTTTAAGTCCGGTAGAAGTTTTTTTTATAGATTTATGAAGAGTAGCTTATGGATATCCTAGTGTTAAAATTTTGAATCTTATTTATAGACAGAAAAAATTTTATGAATTTTCAACTACAAAATAACTTGCAAATTATTGCGATTTTAACATATTTAATACAAATTTGAACTTTATGGGCTTTTAAAAAAAAATTGAGTGAAACAATCTCCGATATTTTTTAGTTACAATTAGTATAACTTATAAAAAAATTTTTATTGAATATTCAAGAGTTTTCGGATAGCCAAATAAATTTTATAGATATTTCAAAAAAAAACTTACAAAAATCAAAAATTTAAACTGTCCATAAATAAGTCAAAGTATGTCATAATACTTTGAAAATATTACCACATATAGAGAATGCCAATATAAAGACTTGGTGAAAATTTCAAGTTGTTGCGGGTTTTTGTTTTGAGTTAGAGCGTTTTATATATTTATTTATTTATTTATTATAAAGTAACACCCTCGAAGGATAATATGGTACAGAAAAACAAAATCTTAAATACTACATACGTACAAAATAATAACAATTCTGAAGTACAAGTATCAATAAGAAACAAAAATGTATACAATGTAATATAATGTTATTATAGATAATAATAATACTGTAATAGATTAAATTTAGATAGGAGGAATATAATATTTGTTATTTATGAATAATAAGTAGAATTAGTAACTAATAAATATATGACTTCAATTTGTTACTGTTGTCATAGAAAAAATCAAAGTTATAAATATTGTTACATGATGTTAACATTCGGTTTAGTGGGCTGTGTTTAACGTTATTATTTTTACCAATATTTATGTAGAATAAATGTGAATAGTGGGCGTTAAAACTGGTATTTTAAAATAAATTTGTTCTAGTAAATCTGGATAATCTATTTTATTGTTAAGTAATTTATGGATAAATAATACATCTGTGTTTAGCCGTCTTGATTCTAAAGTTGGTATTTGGTATAGCTACATCTTTTACTGATTTATCAACTAAACCAAATTTATGGACTAACATATGAAGGAAACGTCTTTGAATAATTTCAATTTTATTTTTGAGACCGATTTGTATTGGATTCCAAACAACCGAACCAAATTCAAGAATGGATCTTACAAGTGAAAAGTATAAAATAATCAAACAATTAGGGTTATTAAATTCAGAGCAATTTCTTTTTAGAAATCCTAAGTTGCGAATAGCTTTGCTGCAGATTAAGTTAATATGTCCAGTAAAACTTAGGTCTTCAGATAAGGTCACACCAAATCACGGACAAGATTAACTCTTTCAAGAATGTAATTTCCGATTTTATAATTAGAATGTATTTTTTCTTTACGTCGAAAAATGATATAAAGGTACATTTAGAGTTATTCAAGTTCAAGCCATTTATTGAACACCAATGTGCAAGTCTATCTAAATCACTTTGAAGATGACTTATATCGTTAACCGAATGAATATTCATATATAATTTTAGGTCGTCTGCAAATAAAAGAAATTTGGAAAACTTAAAAATTGGAAAAATATCATTTATAAAATTTAGGAATAATAAAGGTGATAAATGACCCCCTTGGGGTACACCAGATGATGCATTGAATTTATTGGACATTTTATTATTTATCTTTACTATTTGGTAGCGGTCGGCAAGATAAGAAGATAACCATGATGAGACAGGTTCACCAAAGCCAAATTGAATTAATTTATTAATAAGAATTTAATGGTTCACTGTATCAAATGCTTTCCTTATGTCCGTATAAATAACATCGACTTGTTCACCATTACCAACCGTATTTGATAAGTAGTTAAAGAACATTAAAAGATTTGTGTCAGTTGATTTTTTTTGGCGAAAGCCATGTTGTTCGTTAATTAGAGTATGTTTTAATGTATCCGATAATTTTGGTTCTATTAATTTTTCAAAAAGTTTAGGTAGTGTACTTAATTTAGATATTGGTCTATAATTAGTAATGTCTGATTTATCTTTGGATTTCCATATTGGTGATACATAGCTCTAAAAACTAGGAAAAACTTCTGATTCAAGTGATAGTGAAAATAATTTATATATTGGGTAAGCTAAAGAATAGCAACATTTATTTAAAAATAGTGAGGGAATACAATCTGGGCCATAAGTTGGGTTAAGTTTTAGTTGTGCTAAACCTTCGAATGTTTTACTTAAAGAAAGAGAAAAGTAATTAACATCAATTGAATTTTCCGAATTAGAGAGAATGTTATAACTACTAGAATATGACGTGTAAACAGAGGAGAAGTACGAGTTAAACATTTTCTTGATTTAAAAAAAATGTATTTTGTAAAAACGTGATTTTGCGTAAAATTTCCTGTTTTTTATAATTTTTTTATCGTTTTTTTCGATTTTTTTAAAAAGTATTAAAAAGTTGGATTTTTGACTTATTGACTAAGTACCATCTACATTCACTTTCCTTTCAGAAAAGTTGCTGTTTAAGCAAATCGAAGCATTTTTACTGCCAAAAAAGGTGTCATCAGACACAAAAAAAAAAATAAAATAAAATAAATTAACACACATCATTGTAAAATCAATAAATTCCATCACTCCGTTCAGAATCTAAAATATATTTATTATTAAATACAGTTCTATTATTATTTGTATATACACAAAACAATGATTATTTAATAAATGTTATATAATTATATTAATTGTACATTTGTGCGCTGTACTTTAAGGCTCAATCTCTGAGTACACTTTATTTAATTTGTGGCCCAATTACCGACCGCCCAGGCAGACACGAGCCATCGTCGCTGGTGGCGATCGTTGTATACCGTCCGCGGGTGCTTCGTTACTTATTGCTGTCTTCAAAAATGCCGGTTTTGATCAATCGAGCTAACCATATAATTTGGCCATGTATATATGTTATATATATATATATATATATATATATTTAGTACATAATATGTATAGTAGTAGGGTTAATAGGGGCAAGTGCATAACAAAAAAAAAAATAAAAATTAACTTATATTCATTTTATATGGCTCTAAATTTCTAGGCTCTTTAAATTCTAGGCTTAAAATGTTGCTAAGAATATCGTATTTTTTCTTAAGTTATAAACCGATCATATTCCGTATCAGAAATGGAATGTTGTTATTTTGTTTTAATATAAACATTTTTTTGAACGATTATTTATAATCGTTTTTAATATTTATATAATAACTGACGGAACATGCCCAGATATTTATGATGCACTTTCCCCGTATAAATGCTTAATTTAATTACCTACAGAATATAATTAGATCATAACAATTAATGGACATAATACATGTAATTTGAATTTTAACACATTTGAAATTATCCCTTTTTATGAGATTTTCAATTAAATATGAGTACTTTTTTTAATGATATTATATCACAAAACAACACAACAAAACCATAAAATATTTACTAAACCTATATTATGTTCTTATATTTTTATTACAGATTTGCTATTTATAGAAATATATTTGGAGTATTATTTCATACAGTATTTACATATTATGATTTATGTGCTTTAATGTGTGTATCAGTTATTATATAAATTGAAATAATGCACTTGTTTCAAATATGTATTTACCCCTACTATAACCATACATATTAGTATGTGGTATAGTTCAGAAATAAAGACATAGCTAATATACTTCATTCGTCAGGTTGGTCGGGACAATACTAGTAACTGGGCACGTAAAACGATCTTGCTAATTAATCAAGCAGTATTAAAACAATCACTTGTGATCATGTGTGTCAACGTGTGTTACATTTCAAATATTGCCTGCAGTCCACAAAATGTTCGAGAAAATGAGTTATAAATTCGAGAACTTTCTAAAATCCTGTAAAGCAGTGGTGCCTCACGTGAGTGCTACAAAAAGAACTAGCAATATGGATAATAAATGAACACTGTTCATCTAACTCTAGTTTTTTCTTCATTTGGGTCACGGTACCCCTCGAATAAGCTTCTGGTGCCCTTGGGGCAATGCAGTGCACGATCTGGGAACCACTGATGTAAAGAGTATAAATAGAGGCATACATAAACTTAGCTTATATTACCTTGTTTTTGGTAAACTAGGCCCCGATTATAATAAACCTATTAAATCTATCAAAATTCTAAAAAAACAAAAAATTGAAAAATTAATAAGTAGCATCAAAAAGTACTCCAGATTATAAATGATAATAGTGAATAAGGTGAGTATTCAACAACAAAAAAATAACAAATACATGGTATTTTGATATTTGTATCCAAATAAGCAAAGTTTACATGTATAATTCTGTTTACCTGTGTCATGAGCTGAGTTTACAATCAAATAGGGTGCATGATAAACACATATCATATTATATACCTGTGAACATTTAACTTTTGGGGAGCTACTAGAATTGTGGTCCATTGTAGTGTGGGCCATATAAAATTAAAGCACTATTTGATTGTATTTCCAATTGTGTGAAACGGGCCTAAGGACCACACACCACCGGCTACAAACGTAGCGCATGTGTGTTATACGCATTGGATACGCATAGTCGAATCCCAACAACCAAATCCGTATTCTGAATTGATAAATCAATAATTTTCATACCTATTTTTTACGGGATAAAGCTTCTCCGTCGAGCATATCAAAATTGCAAAACCTTGTCGAAAGTGTACAAAAAGCATTAAGGTTTATTATTATTTTTATGACAATACGCAGCGTGTTTCATAAAAAAAGTATAACACAATTATAGTTTCTCATCACTTATATTATTCACTAAATATTATAATCTTTAAGATGTACTTGATCAAAGTAATGTAAATTGACTCAATGTTTGATAATACATTTTATATAATAAAATAAAAAAATGAACTGACTTTTATGGAATACAATATTAATGTCCTTATAGTCTAAAGTATGTGTAATTACAACGCTATTAAAAAAATAATAAACAAATAGAATCACAGTGAGCGAACGGATGTTTTCGGTGTGATTGTCTCCTCTACATCTTGTTCCTGCTGTGGCACCAGGTCGTTCGAGATCAGGAATCATTTTTTTTCTGGTTGGGCTCAGGCGTAGGCTTGGGTATCGGGAACCAGTGTGGCCTATATTTTTTCCGGGGACGAGAAGGATAATTATTTTTCTTTTTGGGCTTGCGGCGTGGCATGGGCTTGCGAACAAGCCTTATCATACCGCGAGTGTGGTCGAGCGTGGAGGCAGATGGCTTCGTTTCGGCGACCATCTCACGCCGGACGCGGTCGGTCAAGTCGACGGAGACCAGTGGCTGCATCGTTCGTGAGTCGTTCGGGGACAGTACGGCGTAACCGGCATTTGCCAGCTGATGCTGCAAGTGACCAAAATCATCGGGTGGGTCTGTGGCCTCGGAAAACGTCACTACAGCAATCGTCAGCGCCGTCAAAAAGAACAATGCGCTTCGTGCTGCCATCGGAAGGGCTGTCAACAGGTTCTTCGGCGGTGAGCGGTGTGGTAAGAACTTCGTGGTTCGTATTCGCGTTGAACTGGTCGCATAATCGTCTTGTACGCGGTCCTCAGTAATTTTGGTGTATAGACTGTTTGTGTGCTCTTGTAAAACGTTCAATTATATACGCGCACGCCACCCCTTCCTCCCCCCTCCCCGTTTCGCACGAGCCACTGTATATGGGTTTCACCGTAAAAGACACATATTCAGCGCGATGCACACGCACAGTTGATTTATTAAATGCATAATTAAAAATAATAATTAACAATATAATGTGTTGTTTTGTATGGTTATTAGTAGGACAAAAATAATAATAAACAAAGTCTTTATGAGATTAATAATAATTACAACACTTAATTATATTGCGTACTACGAATATCGAAGAAAAATAAACAAGAACGCATGAATTTAATTATCATTCGGAAGATGTTATTTATTATGTTTTATGCATTATGCGTGTACGAAAAATGCAGAAAATTCTTCGTAGATGGTCAAAGGCAGATAATAAAAGCCGTAATCGCTCGTGGCGATCATCGTATACCGTCCGCGAGCGTTTCGTTACACATCACTGTCTTCAAAACTGGTTCTGTTAATCAATCATGCGTCCCAATTATATAATCGAACGAGTGGTAATACCCTGGTAAAGGGGAGTAATGCATGAGATCGCCATTTTTGCGGCAGTCGATCGTGTCACGGTAGCGCCACCCTGACCAATGACCTATGACCAATAAATATACTTTTCAAACTGTGACCTCAAATTTTATTTTTTTTTTTACGTATTACGTATAGTGACGGACAACGGTAGTACATATTATTATAATGGTAATTTGGAAATTAAGATGTAGCTAATGTCATTTATTTGTCAGGTCGATACTGGTAACTGGACACGTAAAATGTTCTTACTAATTAATATTCAGACAGTGTCGCTTATGCATGCGTTAACGTGTGTGTTACCTTTCAACTCTTGCTAACAGTCCGTAGAATTTCCGAGAAAATGAGTTATAAACTAGTCGATTCTCTAAAATCTTGTAAAGAACTGAAGAGTTTAAATAGGGTGCATGACAAACACATTGTGGCAAATAATATTTACCTGTGAACATATTATACTCTTGGGGGGGGGGCCTTCTAGATTAGTGGTTACTTGTGACACGGTCTGTATGAAATGCATGCACTACCGGACTATCCCAAGTGTGACGCCATAAAATGTGTTGCGATATTTATTGAGGACCTACCACAAAAACGCGTTTATAACACTACCTTTTCGTGGCGATACAACGTGTGAAAATATTGATTAAAAACAATATATTTTCATCAGTGGCATAACTTCAATATCTATATTTCAATATAAATCAATAGAAATCAATATTTTTTTTTAAAATCTGAACTAAACTTAGGCATAACGCTATTAAAAAACAATAAAAAAGTCATGGTTGGTGAACGGAGGAAGGTCATAAATGCACCCCAGTATTTTTCAAAATAATTATTCAATTATAATAAATTATGATGTAAATCTACCTTAATACAGATAACAATTTAGGACGATAACAGTAATCGATAAGACGTTATGGTATAGATACATTTTTCATTGAAGTATTGGGTCACTATAAAATACAATAATACAATATTTTTATCTAAGTCTATACGTATGCAAAAATTCATTATTTGTAGTCTAACTATATCTATACTAGATTTATTACGTTTCGAATTTCGTTTGTATATTTCAATCTCTATCATATAAGAATCATCCCTTAAATACCTAGTTCTTAATTTTTAATTACGAAGAATTAAAAAATACATAAATATTATTACTGTAAAATTGCTAATGAACTCCATTATTAAATGATTTATAATATATTTTAAAGTAATTCAAAAATGTAAAATAAAATAAATTAGGACAAATATTTAATATGTATTTAAATCACACTTTCATAGTTTCTGTGCACACTACAAATTATGGGAGAAATACTCCTTTACACCGCATGATGAGACTGACTAATGGAGAGCCCCATTTATCAAAACTGGTAAAACTAGGTATTACTATATCAATAATCTAAATACTTACCATTATACTTATAATTATTGTTATTACTATCTTGTCAAACTTATGTGTGTTACTTGGATTAATTATTAAATTGTAAATTGTAAAATATAATGTGAAACTGTTGTATAGGGCTCCGCCTCGTTAGTAAATAAATATAAATCCAAACGCTGAATTTCGTTTTATTTTGTAATCTAAAATGACCAACATGAATTAATTCCCATATTATCATATTTTATACACAATAATTATATAAAATAATTTCATTACTGTAAAATAGTAGGATATAAATTCAAATACTAAATAAAGATTTTTTATAGTTTTATATTCTATTCACAATTTTACTCTATAATTCCAATGCCAATGGAAAAAATGCAAATATAAATAATTATAATCGTGTTTCAATCATCCGCCAAATGCATTTATTAAATTAATATAAAAAAAATACAACATGTCATAAATTGCATACACTCAATTTTTTTTATTTTTTATATGTTTCATAATAGTGCTCATAAATGTTTTATTACTGTAGTTATCATTTCATTAAACATTTTAAATGAATACATTGTTTTTGGGTATATTTTATAATACGAATTTGATAATATAAGAAAATGTATATGTCAATTTTATTGACATGACACTAATCGACTGTTAAAAAATATTTATAATATGAAGTCACAAGTATTACCTAAAAAGTAATAATAATAATAAATAGTAATTGCCAATTTTACTTGTACAACGACAACGGTTTGGTACAACGAATCATTGCATTGAAGCGGTTACATAATAAATATAAATATATGGAAGAGAACAAACATTTACTTCTACGTAAGTTCTGAATTCGTCTACTTCAATACAAATACAAATATACAATTTGTATTATTATTATTTTTATCACACACCACTTTATTAAACGATGTATTAATAGTGTATTACGTTATCAATGAAAACGCAACATTTTTTTAAATATGAGTAGTTTATTTTTATGATTCATTTATAAAAGCCCTGTTTAAAACAAATGAGCACATCAAATTAATATTACTATCAATTTTTTCTAGACCAATTTACATTCCACATTGACCTATAATCACAGAAAACAACTAAATAGCCGACCCATAATATTTTTAGTCTCATAAGATACACGCAATATGACAGCCATGTACTAAAAGGGCAAATTCCATACATTTTATGATAAAATCCAAATGATTACTAATAAGTAATAACATTATTGTTGTTATTATTTATAATATTTATATTCCTATCTAGTTTTATAAGGTTCATGGCATAATATTTGGCCTCTTACCATACCACTTCCATGTCTCTGATATACTCATATAGTCAGCTATCCATTTATTTTATTTAGATATATGTGTTTATAGATCATGACGCAATAATATTACAATCTACTTTTTATATTATTTAATCATATCGTCCATTTACATTGTAACTTTAAAAATGTATTAAAACTGAGAAAAGTGGTAAAGATTTTTTCAGTGGGCTTTGGTCGTGTTGCGTTGATTGGGAAAAATCAATTTGAATATTCAATTAAAGAAAAGTCGATTATCTATAATCTATACTAAATGAATATAATATAAGAAATATTGTATATCTTTTCAATAATAACAACAAACAATTTTTTTTTTAAATGTCTCAAAACGTGTGCTCGTTTTGTTTTTTTTTACGAAAATAGTTCATGTCTTGCAGGGTGTATATAATATGAGATTGATACGACAAAAATTTCTGTTAGATTAAATCGACTGATTTGAATAAATCGTTTTAGTAATATCATTATAAATATCACCATGAAGACTTATGCGTATTATAGACTGTGCTCGAATGCACATTGAACACTTAAAAGTGTTTCGGAATGTCAGTGATTGTCAAAGGACCCAGTTTCTAACTCGGCCACATCGTATTTCTCGTTCCATTTAAGCCGCGTGTGCACATGTATAATACGTATAGATTAAATTTTTTCACTTCAATACCACCCTCCACCTCTTATTATGGATCTTCAATTCGAGTGATTTAAACGGAAAAATATTATTATATCGTGTTGGTTTTTCACATCATTATCGCCGTCATCATTGGACGCTGAATATATATTATATACCGCTGTATATACAAGCCAGCAATTGTCAAATAGGGGGGGAGATAGACCCCCCATTACTTTTTTTTCAGTAATTATTAATATTATATATGTTGACATAATATATTTACCAAAAAAAAAAAAAATGTAAATTAAAAAATAAACTACATCCCCCTATAAAAAAAAGCATTTGATAGCCATTTATAGGAGCACTTATAAAATCAATATACATTAAAATGATATTATGTATTTTTTTTTCTTCACGCTGTTTCTAGAAAAAATCTTACTCTGGCCGTAATGAGAGGGGCTAGGAGGAGGGGACAAGCATGTTCCAGTTTTGCGGAAACACTATCGTACACTTTTACGTTTTTATTTTTCCACCATGCGTATAATATTCGCACGAACGAAGTTGCTGCTTTTATATCGTACGTTTTTATTTTTTCCCCCCGCCGACGTGCCGACCAACAAGAGAGAAATGACTGTTGTAATAAATTTTTTGCTCAAATAAAATATTATATAATATGCTGTTAAATGATTAATGATATAAAAAATCACATGGGAAAACCCTACTTTCATGATCTAACGATCTCGTTTGCAAACATTTTTTCGCACTCTCAACTCACTTTGGAAATGAGAGCGGTCTATAATATACACGCAGCAATATTTTGACCGAGAAACAGTTTTTTTTTTATATAGTAAACCGTTACATTTTAATGCTTAAAAAAATATTTTACGTTATTTTTGAAAAGGTTATCATAATATTATTATAAAAAGTTATTTTTTATAACCCTTTATTAAATATACTATTATTACTATTTAACGAATTAACGTTATTTTAGTATCAATATCGTTCTAAAATGGTTCACATCTCATATCATTGACCTATAATAAATCGATTGAATAAATGATACAATTGTATTTCAGAATATAAACAATTAAACTTTATGAACTATTCATAGAAGTCAACGAATTGATACAAATTTTCATTATAAAAAAATATATATAGTCAATAGTAGACTTATGGATGATCGAGAATTACGTCAATCCCTCTCTCTATATGAAAATGCTTATGCTTATTCAATTTAATCATTAAACATTTTACGTTTCCTATCATAATATATGTTACACCGTCTGTTGCACCGTATTATATTGCACCAATGTGTTGCAATATTAATCGGAATGCATATTGCACATTGTCAGCTGTATGACTAATAACACTAATGAACGAATAACCATATCTACGCCTGATCGAAAACTAGAAATCGAAACATTGTAAGTATATTATGTATAACGAGCTGTCGAATAATTGCTAGAAGTTAATAATAGAGCAAAGATTGTAAAAAAACCGAACACACTTTTATTTTCGCTTCGTGTGAATATCGACATTCGATGCAAATTTCAAATAAAACATACCAAATGCTATATCAATAACTCATGACCCCGTTGAACTACACGTAGATCACCAAGACACCGTGAGCAATCTATTTCAATACCTACTTCATCAGTGTAATGAAAAACATATTAAAGAATAAAGTGGACTAATCCATAACGGTGCGAATGGAATGCGGCGAAATCTGTCCATAGCGATCACCGGGAAGGGAATTTAAAGCTACCGGTTGTTAGGGGGGTCATGATTGCATTTTTACAGTCAACACATCTACGTAAGTCACTATACGGCTAAAATTAAGTATTCTCGCGTCGTTTGAAAAGCCGGACGCTACCCCGTAACATACCGTAAACCGTTTCTATTATAATATGATATGTCATCATTTACGCTACTTGATACGCTGTGTATGGCATAAACTATAAGTAGCACCCGGATTTGTATGCTCTAAAAATTTCAGAAATATGAATAACAAAATATGCATTTGTGCTCTTATTTTGTAGGAATATACCTCGTAAAATAAAAAATCGAAACTAAGTCATCCATAGAAAAAATACCTTTATATTCTGCAATAAATTTCTTTAGCCTACTTTAGACGTAGTAGCACTGCATTTCAAAATTTTCAAATATAAATAAAATAAAATTATACGCACTCGGATCGATCACGACACACTATTAACGTATGATTCACGAAAGCCTACTCAATAACAAATTACTACTTGTCCCGATAAATTTCAGATAAAATTAGAAAACGACTTCGTCAAATTACATAGACTATACATATAAATACGTTATTTTAATTAATATTAAGCAAAATTTCACATATTATGCATTTAAAAACCATATATATATATATATATATATATATATATATATATACAGTAAAAAAATCATGAAATACAGAAGTATGCAGGATATTAATTCGTAAAATGGCAAAATATGCAAAAATATGCAAAATAAAACGTTGTATTTCGAATCTATTGACTATAATTCAAACTTGTAGCTTATCTAGTTTTTTTTGTGACTATTTAAAAAAAATGTACAAATACATATAAATCCGGGCCTTAACTATTAGTATCTATATTTGAACACGATATAGAACATCAGTATATTTAAATTTACATGATTATACGTGACAATTGAAACACATCTGCTATAATATCTATGTTATTGTACTTTATATTAATAATTCGTACTCGTAAATCATCTTTTATTTTTGATGAATAGATTAAAACACACGTACTATAGTACTGCATTATTGTTTTATAATAACTAACCAAATCGAAACAATAGAATTAGTATAATAATAGTAATATCCTAGTTATGTCCTCGATAACTAGAATTCAGAAAGAATTATAAAGTCGCAAAACAATATTTCAACAGTATTTCCTCGGTACCTCAGTTTTTAGAATTTCGGGTCTGAACTTGAAGATACCCTATTCGGGCCACGTCGGAGTCCGTAACTTTCAGCGTATATGCAGCAAATCAGAAATCGTAGTTTATGCTTTCAATAGGGACGAGGATGCCATGGAAACGGTCTCATTTGGCATACACATAAAACTTCATCACAAAAAAAAGATCTTTCAAATTTTAAAAGTAGAAATGCACTTTACTTACAAATCATACCCAATCGTTTGGGTACCGGTTTCGAAGTTTCACGTTAACTTGAAGTTTGCAGTTCCCTTTCTAGTTTGCCATAATATAGTGTCGTACAAACATAAAGACTCCCGAGTTTTAATATTGCATTAGAAAATTGTTTGCAAATGACCTGCGAAATTGTCGTTATGGTTTTGAAGAACAGATAAATGTAGGAGGGGTAGCAACTTCTACAGGTAGGTAAATATGTTTGGTTGTAGGATTTAACTTATATAATATATTTCGCGAGATTTCCCATCATAAAGTCTGCAGTTTTATCGTATAATTTTGTTAACAGCCGCGTTTAACAGCCGTATAAAAACGTTGTTACGTCGCACGTTTGAAACAAACAACGCACTTACGCCGCAATGACGATCCGAAATGCTTCTGTAATACTCTAACACACGTCCGTAGTTATATTAAAATATGTTACCGGAAACACATATTATTATATTATAGCACAACCGTAATTTTAATAATAAACACGGCGGTCGTCGTGAGGTGTTGGACGAGCAGGAGTCGGCGGTGGCACGGCGGCGTGGTGCTCGTAAAGTTAAGTGTTCGGCGTTTATTATTCACGTATTATTTGGAAAACATTTTCGGTAGATGTTTTAGCGAAGATTAATAAATGAAATATAAAGCCTAACGCGAGTACTAGTAAAACGACTTTGCCGTGCACGTAACGCGCGTGTATGCAATGTGTGTACAATATAATATAAATGTTGTATAAACCATATGAGTGGTATATTATGGGAAAGCAATATTATTAATAATGAATCGATTTAGAATATGGATTATAGCGTGTGAATAGAAGTTGTATCCTCAGGACAAACACACAAAATGAAAAAGAAACCGAGGAGATTCCATTAAGCAGATTATACCAACGTCTAACGTTGAAATGCAGCGTAAACATCAACATGGTAAATGACACGACCCTAAGATAAACCAGCGATCATTTCGAGTGAATAATATCAAAATCTAATAACAATTATTACAATTATTATGGATTTTAGCTTATATTTTTTGAAAAAGATCCGATGTCACTGATACTCGGGGTTCAAAATTTCCAACAACGTAATATTATATACTAAACGTATATAAACGGATGTTTTTTTTAGATACCTACTATTGATATCGCGTACATTAATTTATCATCTCCAAACCGTTTTCCTAGATGTGTTGATTTGTCGACCAATTAATGTTTTTCGAATCCTAAAAAGATTTTGCATTTTACTATTGTCTTAATAAATGGCCATGAAATAATAAGAAAAAAAAATTAAATTTCAAATGGAAATAACTTCAGGTCCATTCTAGATTACCATCAAACCCGAATTAAACGCAAACCATGTCAAAAGTTGCATTGTGAGATGGAAAATGTTAATTTTATAGAGATTGAATGGAAAGCATGTATTAATTTAATGTTGTTTCCGATGAAAAATTTTTTTTTCGATACTTGTAGTTGTTATTTTGATTGATAATGAAATAGTAATACATAATAGTTCTTTGGTATGCATCATCTTATTTATTATTGTAATTCCATAAGTTAATATCATAAAATATTTGTACTCATTAACTAAATAAATATGCAATTTAATCATTCTGTCTAAAGGAATACGAACCTTTATCATATTATTGGTATTGTAAAATGGGACATGGGTAGCTCTCAAGTGGATAGCGTTTTGACCATTGAAATTTGAATACATCTAAAAAAAAAAAAGATTTGGCAAAGTTTTAAAATCACGGAATCGCCAATATTTGATAATAATAATTATTGTTCGTTAAATATTGGGCATGCTATGGAATTGCAATGTGTTCGGGCCGGGGGCGGCCGAATATTTGCGATGGACTTCATAATATTATCAAATATGATGACTATATAATAATTTGTGCACACGTCGTATATTATTATAATATGATGATGTGCATGTTTTATGGAGTTATCGGCTTATTTTTGAAAAAAATAAAAAATAAAAATGAAAACACACGCTGCAGTCACTCGTAGGCAAATCTCCGTGTGTTATTTTCCCGAGACCCATGTTCGCCGCTCGTATAATATATAAATATACATATATATACGAGTCAGAGATCGGTGCTGGTGGAATACAGAAGTTCAGTCGCCTCAGAGAAGAGTGGGGAGGGAAAAATTAATGCGAACGAACGTTTTTTATTTTTTTTTAGTTTTATTCTCTCCGACGGCGGTCCTTTGCATATTTATACGGCCCATAATTTATGGTAACGTTTTCGGATCGCTTGAACGCCATCGCGAAAATAATGAACGACTGCAGTGCAAACGAAACAGAGGAAAAAAACGACCACTACTATACTATGTCTATGTATTATAGGTACTGCAGTTTGTGTGACGTGACGGCACGGAAAAGAGCTTTAAAATATTATTATCGATGATGGGAGAGGGGGGGGGGGTAAAAAATAACGGTACATAGAACAATATTATGTTTAACGTCGATGTTGGGTTCCCAGAAAACGTAATAAAGGTAATAGAAAAAACACTAAGTGAAACGCTCTCAACGCACATTCTATATAATAATAATAATGTATGTTCCCGTCAATAAATAACACATGTATATTATATTATATATTTTTCATATAGATCGAGTTAGATTTATTTGTAGTTGGGTAGTTGGATTTGGAATGTATAGTAATTTCAGTTGTATTTTAGACACGCTTAATTTTTTCAGCATCGGTCTTGATAACTTGTATGTGAGACTACACTATGATTACTGCAGATTAACAAGAATGTCCACCACTCGGTCATCGGATTCAAAACGGTTTTTATGCAAATTCTGAAGACTTGGTACTTTTTTTTAAAAAAAATATTTTCAGCCGTTGTAGGAAAACCTGGACATTTTGTTGTTGTTTGGCATTTATATTACAAATGTGTAATGAACTTTCGATTAAAATAATTAACGGTTATAATGTAACACATAGTTAACACGATAAGTCGACAGCTAAATAATGGATAGCTAATGTGTCGTTGAACAAATCATTATTGTTCAAATCAAATACAAAATATAATAAATACTAAGAACATTATAAATACACACAATACATACTACTATAGTAGTAATGCAATTAGATATTAGAATATTTTTAAATCTTTGTTGGATATAAATAATAATATTTCAAACCAATGTTTGGCCAATTAAAACGGTTTACATTATAATAGTTTTTTTTGTTTTACTCGTTAATAATTTGTTGACCATCATCTTAAGGATTTTGTTTATTAAATAACTAGTTCATTTATTATTTACTTTTTGATATAATGTAACAGTATATTTTTTACTCTATAAACAGTATTACTCATTACTGAACTTTTCAATTAGCATCAAAAGCATATTTAGTATATTCTTTGGAGATGATTCGTATTGGGTAAGCACACTAATAATAGCTTATTTATGTACCTACATTAAACATTTTCATCCTTACACAGGTGTTTATTTTATAATATAAAGTGTCTCTTAGTTTTTAAGTTCTTATATAAACATGCAGTGGCGGTTTTGATCTAACCTCAAGGGATGGGGCGGTTCAAAATGTCAACCCTCACCCCTCAATACAAAAGTAAATGGCAGGGAGCAACATTTTTTACATTTAAAATGTATACATTTGTATCATTATAAATAGATACAATTTTTTATTTTTTAATAATGTACTTACTTACTTTGTGATAACTATTATTATGTAATATTTAAAAATAGGAAGTACTAATTTTTTGTGCTTTCTGATTACCCTAATAATTTATAATACCAAGCCACAAGCAATGTGTTTTATCATGCAAAATAATTTAATAATTAGACCAAATAGGTAAATAATAATTTTTAAAATTTATATTAAATTAAAAATGTTAAATAATAAAATCAAGATTTCTATTTTTACTGTTAGCAAAGCGATCAATTATTGCTTCTACTGAAATATCAAGTTCTCGGTGAAAATTGAGTAATGCTAATCCACTAAGGTAATCTTGAGTTATAATATTATATCATAATATTATATATTATATCATTATAATATATTATATAATATTATTATATTATATCTTAATATTATTTTCAAACAGTTTCAGTTATTTTCCTAATCTAAGACCCCGCGAATCAAAACCTGGCGATCTTTTTCTTGAATTTGTAGTGCCCTATGTTCAGTAAGTATAATAATATTAAAAGTATTTTTGTATATACAGATAATACAATATTATTTGATAATTTTTTAATAAACTTTTTGTAAGGAAATTAGACAATCGAAAAGATATAATAACGACATGTTAGACGTATTGGAAAATCTAGCATCGGAGAATACAGATTGTAAATTAATTTTCGAGCTTTTAAGTTATATTTGCAATAAGATGATGGAGCAATACTTGTGTTCCTCTCTGGATGGGAACTAATATCAAAACTTACAACAATCTTAAAGAACAAAGGCTTTGGAGATAAATGTAATATTTGATAATAAATACTATAGTTTAATAGTGGTATCGAATAAACAGGGCATAAAAGTTAACATTATTTAAGATGATTTTAGAACAGTTTTCAATTATTTTTATACTTAAAATATTAAGTACCTACATAATTTGTTTTCCTTTCGTATTCAATAGCAGCCACTGGATTAAAGCCTTGATTTTAGGAATTGTAAATTTAATAGTATTATAAAATTAATAATATTATGAAATATTTTTATATTTTGTTAACTACCTATGTAATCAAATTTTATCCATATTACTCTTTCTCTACATAATAATGTTAATCGACCGTTTAATCATTTAAATAATATGTAATTATTTATATTTTTGCATATTGTTTTTTAGCTCGCTATTTACTTATAACACTTCATTCTATGTTACTGACGGTCTCTCAAAAATCTGTTTTCGAAGCCCCTCCGAAAGGTAAGTTAAAATAGTTTTATTTATTATGATTTCAAGTTTGCAGGTCTAATATTTGTTTTTCAGGTGTTCGTAAGATAATATTATCTACAAACATTACGGAGACCTCGGTCACTATAGATGATGTTGTATATGTAATCAATAACGGGTGTATGAAGTTGAAAGGTTTCGACGCGGGCGAAAATATTGGAACACTTACAGAGGAATGGGTAAGCTTAGCCAACGCTAGACAACGGCGGGGGATGGCCGGTCGCGTGAGGCCTGGTGTATGCTATAACTTATACACCAAGGGGCGGGAACGATCATTTGACGATTACGTGCTACCTGAGATGTTGAAACGGGCTTGGAAGGTGTCATACTTCAAGCCAAGATGTTACAAGTCGGTTTGATAACTCCGTTTTTGGCTAAACTAATGAATCCGCTCCAAAGGAAATCTATAGAAGTAGCTTTAAAAGTATGTTTTATTGTTTCTGTGTATTTTACGGTATCAGTAATTGAAAACCATGTTCTAATAAATGCGTTTGTTTTCTAGTTATTAACCGATCTTAATGCAATAGATGAAAGAGAAAACCTTACCCCGTTGGGATTGCATTTAGCAAAATTGCCTATGTCTCCTCTCGTTGGAAAAATGATTATCGTGGGTCATGTTCAAGTGCCTAGACACCGTACTAACAATTACGGCTAATTTGACTTTCAAAGATCCGTTTGTAATGCCGATAAGTTGTGAATTTATGCCTTTTATTTTTTTTATTTATAATTTTGTATACAATTGCTAAATAATTTTGAATTTTATAGAAAAACGATGAATCACGTAGTCATTGTCGAGATATGAAAAATCAAATGGACGAAAGTCACCGAAGTGACCTTCTGACAGTCGTTAAAGCAATGAATGAATATTTACAAGCCAAACGAAATGGTAGGGCTTCTGAATATTGCCGAGAAAATTACCTAATGCCCGATACTATGGAAATGCTTCAAGAATTGAAATCGCAGTATGCGAAGTATTTAAAAAATATTGGATTTATAACCATATTAAACTACACACATACATATTATAATACAAACTCAAGCAATATAAAGCTTATAACATGTGTTCATGTAGCTGCGTTGTGTCCAAATATTGCCATTGGAAAGTAAGAGAGAGGATTTTATACTTAAAATATTAAATAGTTATAAGAAGTTGATTGATTATTATTATTATTACTATTTTTTAGAACTGAAGTTAGACCTGGCGAATTCACCGATTTTGTTACTGCCGAGGACGGAAATGTCTCCATACGTCCAAAATCGGTCAACTCAATATACAATCCCTATAATAGTCCTCTAATACTTTACCACTCAAAACTTAGGACAAAATCAATTTATTTGCTTGATGCTACTATGGTTTATCCGTTACCAGTAGTCCTATTTGCAAAAAGCCTCCATACCGACGAAAAAACGTATCATGATACTTCGTTTAGTCTTAATTCTGAAGTCAATTTTAGATGTACAACTGGAACAGCAAATCTTCTTAAGATAATTATTATTATTAATATAAAATTCCACAAGCTTAAATATTATAAATTTAATTATAAATTTCCGAGTAATAAAGTTATAGAATACAGTTATTTCAAAGTATAACGTCATTTTAAATCTTTAAAATATATTTTTAGTACGAATATAATATATAATATAAATAAATTTAATTTTGGTAATTTTTATTTAGTATAAAATAATTATGAAATTTAATCCAAAAAAACATATCTAACATACTAAATATTTTGATGTAATCTATTATAATTTTATTTTCCAAATTATTAATAAAATAAAATTAATCGTCTGATGCGTAATTTTTAGCAAGTAAGAAAAATATTGAGATGGGCAATTGAGAATTTAATGTCTCATCCTAATGAAATAAGTTTGAATTCAAATTCAGCAATCGCAAAAGCAATAAAGTAAATATTAAATTAATAATGCTTGTAATAAAAATAACGTATAGGTTTTAACTACTAAGCCTTTCAATTCTCTGACCTCTAGTCGACCTTAGTTGTTTTGCTGGCAGCTTTCGTTAATTTATGTTACATATTTTATTTTACTTTTGTTTTTGTTATTTCTTATAATAATTATATCTTATATGTAATAATGACATTTTTTACGTGTTATTTTGATAATTGTTAATTATTAATGTTTTTTTTTCAGGCTTGTTGTAGATATTGTTTCTGAAGAAGAATTTTCATCCTTTAATTACGATTATTATTTATTATTTTGTGAAATAATAAATTGTAATAAAATTAAAAAATAAATGTTGTTAAATATATTTCTTATTATTGTCATCTAAATTTTATATTGTTGAATATATTCCTTATTATTGTAATTTATTTGATTAATTATTTAACAAACTGTCATGATAAACACTCCTGTTTAGTAATTTTATGTTATTAATACAGTGAATATGTATTTGTTTCAGGTCAATTTGGGTAAATTGTAAATATATTTTTTATTAGCATTTTAATGTTTGGAATAATATTTTTTTTTTTTTTTAAGTGCTCTAACTCAAAAACCAAAAAAACACAAACTCATGAAATTTTCACTAAATATTTATATCAACGTTTTTTATATATAGTTAAGTTTTCAGTGTTTTGAAAGTTTTTAATCCATTTATAGACAATTTAAATTTTTGATTTTTCTAAGTTTTTTTTTGAAATATCGATAAAAAATGTTGATGTCCAAAAACTTTTGAAAATTGAATACAGAATCATTCTAAATTATACTTATTGCAACTAAAAAAAATATTTGTAAACGATTTTCAAATTCAATATTTTGTTTTAAAAATATGGAGAAATATATTCAACATTCAGTAGTATAAAAATACTAAGATGTATTCAAAATCAAATCGTATCTTAAATTATATCTCAAAATCAGTCGGGATGTATTGAAATTGATTTCTTTGCTACTAATATTTACAAGATGATAAATTTCACTTTATAAGCAGTTATGTATGTATATTGCAATATCATTTACATATTTAATAACACCTATATTTGCAAACATTTGGCATTAAAATGATAAAAATATGTTAATATGGTGAATTGGTGAGGTGGCTTTATAATATATTGTAGTATAGTACTTACTATTGTATTTCAATAATAAAATCGATATTGGTTTTGGGTTCCATAATAATTTATTTTAATCTATATCGATATTATAAGAACGTATCGTTATACCGAAACTGTTGTGATGTTAATAGTAGAACTGTAGAACGCAAGTATTTAAAACTCAACAAAGTCATTGCGGAATAACTCTAAATGAGGCGAAAATATTTCAAAATTTAACGATTATTACTTATAACAATAGTCTTTTTTCCGATACTTAGGTAGTGCTTTACAAGAAAGAAAAAAATCAATATAGACATATTGATATAATCATATATATGTAATATGATTGCACAGTTAAGATACACTATTTATTACACTATTTTATAATATTATGTGTAAAGAATAATTTTTTTCTTTTCCAAAAACTTTTTCAGCCTATTTCAATAATATTATAAATTATAATAATTGCTCAAAATGACCTTCCATGTGTTGGCAGTATCATAGCATCCCGTGTAGCGTGAGCTTTTACATTAAGTAAATTACTTAAACGTTTTTCGAGTATATACGCCCACTATTATGATTACTCACATTATGACTCCGTAAAACGGTACTATGCTTTATCGCATTAAGCTCTTTCACGGGCTTTTACTTAAGAAAAAAATGAAATAAAATTAAACTTTCTAGAAATTATCAAATAAAAGAATATCATTGCTACACGTTGTGCACGCAACAACAACACTAACAAAGTTATCGATACTTTATAACATCCACTCGTTTTGATAATATTCAAATTTTTAGGGTTATACGATCATATTAATACACAATATGTGTATACTGTATTTATATTTTTTTATAAGAGTACTAAAACTGCGCGTTGCGTTAAGTGTTTCCGGATATTTTAAATAACGTGTTTAAGGATAGTTGTGTAATATCTATATATAAATCTATATATATATCTAACATACAATTTTATAGAATAAAGCATTATTTTTGAATCGTGAACGTTTGTATATAAAGTTGCGTGATTATTATTTTCAACTCACCCCTTAACAGAAAAACCACTATAATTATATTAATTATATAGTTACGAAACAGTTAATGGATTGTACAAGACTGCATTCAGCGTTTGAAAAGTTTCGACAAAACACGACGCGATTTTATAATTATTATTATTTAGTTACGACAAGATGCGTACGGTGGACTGGGCAAAAAACCGTAATAACTATCTATATAAAGTACTTACTGCGCTATCGCTGCGTTTTATTACTGTGGCATCTGAAGATTTCTGAAATCGCAAGTGATTACAACGTAAAATCGCACGTCGTTTGCATATAACCGACATACCACATACCGCGGGTACTTACACACTTCACAAGGCATACATGATGACAATATACCGCCGTACGGAATATATTATTATATACCGCTGGTACAACTGGTGAACATTAAAACTTTCCAAAGTTTCCGAGCGTCAGATCCGCACGGTCCACCGGTGACAAGATTGTTTGTACAAAATATCACGGCGGCAAATCCGACCGACGGTAGGTAATAGTAACAATAAATGTGAGATTTCGAGACACTATTAAAGTTTAAACGGCAGTATGATGCCAAGTTGAAGACGCAAAACTTCAAACATATCTCGGAGCTATATTGTAGGTGCGTGCGATTACATATCAGTAGTTGTATACCTACAGCTGTGCAAAAACGTTCGTTTCCAGAGAAAGATAGATAGTTAGAGAGAGAGAGAGAGAGAGAGAGAGAGAGAGAGAGAGAGAGCGATAAAGAAAAACAAAATATCTCGCAAATTGTAAACAATTTTCAAATGTTTTTACATTTGGTATGTACTTAAGAGGGGAAAACCTAGTCCGGGTATCCGGTCTTGCACAAAACAATGTTGTAATTATTCTAAAAGTTCAACAATATAAAAGTTCTTTTGTCCCAACTCCCAGCACGTATATTATAACCTTTTACTGAATACGATTTTTGTGCGGGATGTGTGTGTATATTTTGTTTCTAAACATATACGAGTACACGAAACAATAATGCTTTTTTCCATTAATCGTATATGCCCATGCAGTAATAATTTATATTAAAAACACAAATATGCACAAACGTTGTGGTTAAGAGGATGCCACATCCATATGTCTTACAAACGTAGTTGAACATGGTAAATCTGCGTTCACTAGAACTAATTTTATGATATTGGCTGTAATATTAGAACAATCTGACATATCTGAACTTAAAATTAAGAACATTATCTGTGCATCTACGAAAGTTTTTTATGAAATTATTTAATTTAGTTATGAGTTTTGTAATATTTAAATTTTCCGTAACTGTCTTGGAAATTTAAATTTCATAAAAAAGTTCCATAGATAATGTTCTTAACATTGATTTCAGAGAAGTCAGCTGATTCTAATTTTAAGTCCGACCGCACAATATTAGTTCTAGTGAATGCAGATTTGCTATGTTCTACGTTTGTAAGGTGGAGACAACACATGCGAGTGCAGTTCAATGAGTATAGTCTAATAACGTTTCCTATAAACGGTAATTTTATTTCAGATCCATATTACTTATTTAAAACAATTTATTTATTATTTGTATTTCAGTGTCATATTTTACGCCAGTGGCGAACGCAGGGGGTGTTTTGGGTGTTTAGACCCTCCCCGAAATATCAAGACCATAAAATATATTACGGGACCTACAAATGTTTTGCAAATACATAATGGTCAAAGTAACAAGACGTATTAATATTATTTTATTATGTAAATTGTAATATGATGTTGCTTAAACGTCAAAACACGCTAATGGAGTTGCAATAATGTCGATCGGATAAATTGTTAAATGTTTACATTTTATATTATTATAATTTATTTTATTCGATTTTAATTGTTTAACTCGATCTTAAAAGCTCCACAGTATTTTTCAGTCGAATCACGATTCGTTCTATTATTTTATAAAATCCAGATTCTAATTATAATCTAAGAATATCTAAATACAACAATGGATTTTTTAAATGATAAATTAATGAGATAATTACGAAGTAACTACGACTTGGAGTACACACGCACGAAATATACAATTATAATTACGCAGCCATTATAATACAATGTGTTCATTTTTAGTAGCTCCGGGTCCCGGGCACTTGTTGAAAGGTGACAAGTGTTAACAAGTTCTATTGTTTGATAGTCTCGTCAGTCATCTCGGATCTTTACATTTTACGAGTCATACTAGTAAAGATATGATATTTGTGAACAAATATCTTATGCATTTTGACCGTCATCGTTGGTACCCAGCGAAAATATAATTATTTAAATATTATAACAGTATACTGTCGAATAAATGGTTTGTAACAATTTCACGAAAAAGTAAGTAATTTTTATCGCAGATTTCGCACGAAACCCTCTGTATAACCAACTGGACAGTACGCAACTATCAGCTAACTGCTATTACAATCTGCAGTCTGATACTATTTATTGTAAAAACATCTTATATTATTGAGCTTTGATCAATCATCGGCGTGATGTTCTCCAACGATCTTGATTCATGTCAATAATCATGGAAATATTGGAGTCTATAAATTTTACTAGTAAGTTTACAACGCTTGTGGTTTATGGCTGTATATACTAACCGTGTTGATGAACAATGGTATACTAGCTCAAAATAATAACCTATCATTTATGCTTCTGAGTTTCTGGAAACATCGCTGCGGAGGTCCTCATAGCACTGCGCTCCACTGTTATTTTCACCGAAAACTTCCAAAACTGAAGCCCCCATGTTGAAGAACTGTATGTGGTTACACCAATGATAAGTGACCATCATGTGAGAGAGTGAGATAAAAAGAGAACGAAAAAATATGTGTAGCGAAATAGTATACAAATTTGATGTAAATGCAGAGAATCTCTATACGCCTTCAAGTGTAACGTCGTGTAGTCGACTGGGGGAGCGCAACCAATTGATTTACGTTTCGGCTGGTAATATTAATATTTTGTGGTAATATTATAAAACAATCACACAATCGTCATTGACAAAAAAATTAAAAAATAATAATAATAAGGGCAAAATAACGACGACCGGGACATCGATTTTCAATGTTCAAAATATATTCTAATCTTGTACCATAATAATACGCAATGAACGAACTAAAACTACTAACCACTATCGAATAGATAGTACCAATAACTATAACAGTACTTCAGTATTATAATTATTTATTGCGTGTAAAAGAAATATTTCAAATGTATAAGCGCAAGACGATATTTGCACGGAATTCAATTTAGTCATCACACTTCAGAGTTGAGTAGATACACTGACTCGCCGCGGTCGTGTTTGACAATAATGTTTACATTGAAATACGAGCACACAAACGACAACGCAAGAATACTCGTAGATTGTTTTCACCAACATAAGTATGATTATCGTTTGTTATTCGATAATTTCGGCTCCAACGTACCGCTGTTGAATAGTCTTTGCTCTTATTTTATTATATTTTTATTATTATTATTAAAAAATATAATATATCATTAATAATAATTTACAATAAATAACTTGATTTTTCACTTACCACATTATGGACAGAATGTAAGTGTAACCCGTGTAGGACTGTAGATATACAAGATGTAGGACATAAGTTGACTTTGGTAAAAAGCTTCAGTAAAGCATGGATATTACAATTTAAAATAAAGCTTATGAACTCAATAGATATTGAATCGTCAAAAAATGTAAAAAAATTAAACGTGGCCATATGCTGAAATTTTACACAATTAACCAGCAATAATTTGTTGGTCATAATCAAAAATGTGTCAGTGTATACCAAATTGATGTGAAAGTTGTAACATTCTCATGGAAGACCCTGTACATACATTTACATAGTTAATGTAAATAATTTTATTTCGCTCTAATAATGAATACCGATCACTTACATAAAAATAAATAATAGCTAATAGGTACATTAACATTATGGAATCGGTATCGGTGACAATTGCTGTTACTTATTACCCGTGAACACGCTTGTCCATATTGATGGTTTGACGTCAGTAGACCCGGTATGACTAAACGGCTAAACGCATGAGTATTATTTCACAGAAAATATAATTCTTGATTTATTTACGCGCGAAATAAAAAAGAATGACGTGTGATCATCATTATACGTTTGTTGTTATTATACGTATTACACAGTGAAATATTTCAACAAATACCACGTCGTTGTACAGATAATAAAATAATAAATTCGCACACATTGTGTACATGCGGTTGTTTCACGTAATGGTCATAGACCTGTACAAGTATTATAATTACTATCGCGATCCGGAATGTTCTAACAAATCCGTTGCAGCGCGGAACACCGTTATAATGTGGCGTTCCTGAAAATAATCCACCCAAATTTCGCAATCCTTTTATTAATCATGTCGATATTTTGTAAGTTATTTGCAAATAATAGCAAATCTATATTTTTAAAATTAATAATTCACTTGAGTGGCTACTATGTGGTTTTGAAGTAGTTGTGAACTTAACACACTCAAGTGTGCTGATTTTCAAAATTTAGGTTGGTCATAATTGATACAAAATGGTAATGTTTGAATATTTGTAGAATGATAATGCATCGACGAATAAAAACTAGATATTATTATTATTTTAATGGGAAAAACAATTTTAATCGAAAATAAAATATAATATTGTTACCTATATTCCTTATAATGCTGAGTGTACGGATGTATTTTAATAGTTAGCCGTAATTAAATCTTGATTTACACACAATTGGAAACATTTTATCGTACTTCGATGATTAAAAACAAAATCATGTATTATGTATTGAGTTCCATTGTGTTCGCGGATCATCATTACTTCGGAGTTTTATTTAACCTCCACGATATTTCCGTTTTATCGATATATAATATCATAATAATATAATATGATATTAATAATAATTACTCGTACACAATAAGTGTGTACGACTTATTCGATCTGAACACGTGCAATAATGCACCGTAATAATATTATTAGGTATAATATTCCACACAGTTGGTATTGTACTCTTGGGACCAGATTCTACGTACATCACGATTGTAATGAAGTGATACAGAATAGAATACTGAAGCTAATGGACATTTTTAACTATTCAAGACGGTTTTTAAGTATAATATTATTGCGATTAAATTACTATTACGCTAATTAAACACACGAATGGACTGGATTATCTTTGATTTTCATTAATAATATGATATATGATCAGATTAAAATAAAATACAAGTCGTACAAGAGAAGCGCAAAGCATGTTTATAACTATATTCGATGCGCTGTAGTTATTTAGAACTGCACGTGCGATATAAATCGATCATTGTTACTTGGTGGAATTCAGTTTGAAGGGACAAAGACAACATTGATATTTATAACAATAATAACATTAAATAGTTTGACAGCGATCGCGTTTGTAACCAGCCACAGTATTAATAATGGTGAAACAATAGTTGTATAATATTATTATAATATATACCTAGTATAGTGTTTCGCGCTTTATTAATAGAATATTATCATTGAAACATTTAAAATGTGGTTTTGAACTAGGTGTTACTCATTGTTTCATAAATGTTTTGATATGGGCAGCGTATCGTATAATATAATTAAATATTTTTGGTAATTTATACGACATTTTCATTGTTATTTTTATAGATATTCCAAGTGTTAGTTAACCATAGACCTTATACTAATAGACATAAATTGCCTATAATGCTAGCATTATGAGAAGCGTGGAAACATGTCGCAGTGATGTAGCCCGTCTTGACGGCAAGCGTGTATATTTACAATTATTGTATACTGTAATAATATACAATATTATATTATAATATGTACTTATAACATATAATATATGTTATAGCTACACTATAATATCGATTCCTGAATGCGGAATAATTATTAAAATATGTGATAACAGTATATTAAAATTTTATTCAAATTATCTGATATCGTATCAATTATATTCGCTGGTATCATATCAATGCGCATGTGCTATACAGTCATGTACCGTACCGTTACGAGTAAACGAGTAAAGAACGAGCGTCTTCTATATTGCCATGCTCCGCCGACACTAATGTGTCTGTTAGTATTAGCTCTATATAGTAAACAGATTGCCGACGAAAAACTTTTCATACGTGCACGAGTGCAAATAAGATTGGATATATTATATAGGTATTGGTATTACATCGTTTCTTTTGTAATGGTAGTGGAATGTTTTCTACCCCGTAATTTTCAAACCCGTTATTTTCAGTCATCGTTTTAATGTACCTGTGACGATAAATAAACAATAAGCTTTATAAATACTAATACAATTATTTCAACCCGTGGTCCGATAAATTATTACTTCTACAGGGCGCGTAGTACGACCCCTCGGTTGAGAAAAATCGTTTTCCGCACGCAACACTATACTGCACCGCCGTATATTATAATTATCATTATTACAGTGGCTGGCGAGAGGAGAATCAAGCACACGGTCTCACGGCTACCGATAACCGAAGTGTCCTGCCGTGCACACGGTTAATCGACCGTGTAATAACGCAATAATAATAATAATATCTATTACCTACCGTTCTCTTGTAAACCGCGGTAGGCCCTTCTGCCGGAGACGTGTTCAGATAAATTATTATTTTTGACACAACGGAGAAAGAGCGCAAAAACACGAATATAATATAAATCAAATATACAATAAATATTAGTCGAAAGTTGATGATCCGCAAAGTTCAATATACAAGATAAATTGTGATGTGGCGATCGTCCTTTGTGCGTGCTAACTACTCGAAAACGTGCTCCGGTGAACAAAAACAAGAAAATAAGACATCACTGCGATACCGATGCACGTTTTTCGTAGTTCCGCTCGGAGTCTGGATAATATACAAAATATCAAAAGGCGACGCAGGGTGTACAGACGCTCTCCTCCGTGTCAGTTCGAACCAGTGATTCACATGTGACACACGTATAACATAATTTAATAATATCACAGTCCAATACGACGTTATCGTCACGAATACATCATTTCCGTGAACTACCATTTTGCACTGTCAAAACAACGTAGAACCTGCTCACAATTGCAGCACCACACACTCAAATCGTATATCAATATCGTGCATACCAATATATACAATACATATAAAATGAAACGTGAACAGCGTACGATTTATAAGCCTCGACCGTGGTACAATCATAACATGTCATAATAATTTTGTATCTTGACCGTATTTTACAACAGCACGAGGTGTAAACAAGGAAAAGCCAGGACGGCTTGCATATTAATTATTACGATTTTTTAGCGCTGCACATCCAATAATAAAAATATAAGCTACGATGTCTGTAATTTAATGAATAATCGCAATGTTTCACGGCTCAATCAGAACTCGAAATCACCCAAAAAATAATCCACAAAATGCATTTACGTATTATAGAGTCATTCCATGCTAAGAGCTGCAATAATAAAGTCGACGCCATGAAAATTCCCAATTGAAACACATCATATAGGAATGAAAAACGTCGCTCGTGCTTATGCCCTGCAAAATGTGTGAATAAATCATCTATTTTAGTTTCTGAATAAAACGGTTTTACCAAGCTGGGCACTATGTTTATTTTTATCCCTTTTGGATTTGTTTCCATCAATTTTGACCAGAAGCAGTTGCTCAGATACAAATGCATAATTTTTCTGAATTTCGTTTAGTTGGTAACTTAAGTGGTAATTTTTTGAAATTTCTCAATAGTTTTCAAAATAAAACGGTGTATAAAATTAATCCACACACGGGATTCAAACTCTGTATTTTTTACTTCAGTTATCGTAGCAACGCAAATAGTTCAAGCATTTTATAAACATTTAATCATTTTCATTATGTCATTATTACTTTCCTATAAATATTGAAGGAACTTAAAATTTCTAGTTAAAAGTGAAACCTGGCATGAAATTTAGTTCTATACGATAGGTACTAAATCATTAATTTTTATAAATATAAACTGATCCACTCCATCTTTTTTGTTTTGAACCATTTTTTTTTTTTTTAAACAATGGTAGTGCTACATTGGTTTCAGATTTCAAACACCAACACAGCGACATCGTCCAGCCATCCCTGTAATTCACGCTACCGTGGAGTCTTATCCACCATAGGAGTCGCGCCATTTTTAACTTATAAATTATTATTATAACTCGTAAATTTCATAGAACACGAGTATTATGGGTAATTCGATATCGAATTTATAAACGCGAAACTCAAGTTAAATCTACGTGGAAGCCCATTTATAAGACTTGAAATAAAATAAATGGGAACTCACGTGGCGTTTCAGACCCAAGTACAAATATTACTTTAAGATATTATTATAATAGTATAGGTATTATACCATCGGTAGAGGTAGACCATGTATTTTTTATTCCCGTCCAGGGTGCAATGCGCGTGTAATGTAAACATAATATAGTACAACATAACGAGTGTGTATGTGCATAATATTATAATACCGTGCGCGCGGCGGGACCGACTGAGAATTAAATCGGCTGCCTATTACATTCGCACGATACGTGTAGTACAGCTCTACAACATAATATAACATATAATACACTATATACCGGCGTGCATTATAATGCAGTTTAAACGTGCGTATTATATGCACTATTGACCGTCCAAAGGACCGTGCAGTAGTGTAGTAGGTAGTTGGGTCATGTGCACCACCGTACACTTTATACATACATTATACCGTATATCATACTGTATACACGTCATGGTAATATTATATACATTTTACCAAATATGATATTATCGTATACTAAGTAGTATGCATCGTTATTGATAGCGTGCGTTTAATATTATTGTTATATCACGCATATGGATCACACATAATGGACCGGCACTCATATTTTTAAATGATTGCATATAAATTCTAGAGACAAAAAATCCATTATCAACAAAAAAAAAAAAACAACCAAATTTTATGTCCCACAAAATTTGTTGTCGTTTACATTGCTGCTCTTCTAGCATAACGTTTTATTATTTTTTATATAAAATTAAAGTCCTTAGTTATTATTGAAAATTTCTGATTGGCATGCGGTTATAAGGTATAATATACATTTGTAAAAATAAACGCACTTTTTATACGAGCTTTACATATTATTATAATTAATATATTATAATCTGCGATGGACCAAAATCGCAGAAATGGCAAGCGGCGATACATTCGGTGATTTTTTCCTGCTATGTAAACCGCGCTTGTAAATCGATATGAATAAATAAACGTTGAGTTTATTTTAGTGTGGGTAGTTAAATAGGTGTACGTTGCCGTGCGCGCGGTCCCACCGTAAAGAATAGTGTTTTATTTTTGTCTATGGATCAACGGGCAAAAAAAGTTATTCTCCGAATAGGAATTTGAAACATTTATTTGGAAAGAAAATGAGTTTTCCACAAGTTATATCAAGAATTCAACGATCGTCTTTTTCCAACCCAGCATCCCTCACCTCCAGCTCAGTGGCGTCAAAATGTTAACAATTTACTATGACATCAAACATCAAAGAGCCCCTGACCATTCTCCAACATTTTTTTTTTTCATTTTTGTTAACATAACGATTGGTTGCAAACTTGCAACTCTTATTTTGAAGCTGAAGAAATATTTAAAATATTTAGATGCAATTATTGCTATGATCCGATAGTAAATAGGTAAGCTGTGATTCATGACATAATATATGTGTGTACACATAGGTGCTCCTAAAATTTGTTTTTAAATATTTTTACTTGATTCCACTGCGTGCGCTTGATCGGTTTTATTGTAATATTTAAATAATATATAATATTATACTGCAAGTTTTATAGCATGGTGTGGTGAAATGATCGGCAGCAGTCATTCTTAGTGCTACGTGATTGTCCATCGCCCGGCTCTTATAGCAGTCGCAGTTGGATGGGTGACCAGACTACACTAGTAAGCGGCGCTTTATCCTCATCAATCTTCACACATACATGTATAACTTTCTACAGTTCTTCTAATCTTAAATAAAAACCTATAAACCGATAAAATCAATATGGAAGAATAACGGCCACAATTATCGGGTCCTTCCCAATTAAAAAACAATAAAAATATATATACATATATACATATATACTACGCAGTTTGTTTTCAAAGCTAAATATCTTAACAACATTATTATTGTCAATACTTGATACTATATTATGACAGTATTTCGATGTTATTGTATTTTATAGGAGTTGCGTAATACGAGTATACCAAACCATATATGCATGCGTTAGTCGGTCTCCATGAATCGATTAATATTTTTTTTCAGTCTTCGTGGCTCGCACTTATATATGTATATACTAGGTGGCGCTGGTCCACTATGATATTCTAACACTTATACATCCATAGTTATTCATTTTGTTTCAGTACAGTTTAATAGAATAGGGCCACTTGGGTAATAGTAAGTTTTTACACGAGAATAGCTGATAAACAGTTATATTATACGTTAATTAGTTTCTACAAAAAATGTGACTTGTCAATTCCTATACAATTGAGATGTCCAAGTTCCTATTCGGTAAAAAGGTGCATATATATTAGTTCTTCAGTAACAGAAAAAGTTGCGTGTATGTTTATTTCTGTTTAGTAGACAAATGGGTTGTATTTATTGAAATATAATTTATTTATTTATAAATTGCATTATACAATTTTATTTTATTTTACTATTGCCATCTATTTATTTATGAAATGTATTATGTGTATTATAGTATTTTTTTTTAAATACTTGAACAGAGTATATTGTCCAAGACAGCCGCACAATCCTGATTTAAATTAATCTCCTTTCACTATTACTTAAAAATTGATTCTAATGCAAAATAAACACAAGGTAATACTATATGACAATGGTATTCAATTATTTACGAAGGCAGGTCACTGAATACCGATGCACCGTTCAAGACATTATTATAATGATACACATTTAATACATGAAATATAGTTTAACAATAAATATAAACACCTAATCCATAATATAGCATAAATATACAATTATTAACATATGAGTAATTTTAAACTAACATATCCAACTTTTTTTACTGTGTAGGAACATACACATCTCATTTTTTAACAATTTAAAAACTAACATATGCATTTTTTTTTTATCTGCCGTCTTGTTTAGGAACTTTCATTCACCTGGCCATATTTATAGCACCCATACACTTAAAATTGTACTTTCATCTTTTAACCAATCGCACTATATTATACCTACATGTTTTAGTACAAGTTAATATTAGATACGACAATTTAAGTATATTCAGGAGCATAAGTATTTGTATGAGCAATTATGATACTTTTAATTTAATAAGTTAGTAATTATTTTGTCATTTTTCAATGTTTTTAGGTAATTTAACATTCTTCAGCATTATTTTTTGGTGCATTTTTTAAGGGATACTAATTTTTTAAAGCATTATTAAAACCAATCTGGAAAAAAAATGTTACTGATTTCTTCTTCGGATCCCCTATCCCACAAAAATGATGTCATGCCACTGAGTAATAAAATATTGAATTAAGTATTGGCTTCATAAAGTAAATTGTAAGTTTGTCGGAAAGAATACTGTCTAATTAATAAATTATCGTAATGTATTTAACATCTCTTCGAATACTTAATTATCTGATTTATTCTAATTCATTATAACAAGTAAACATAATTAACGCGTACACGGATACACTCTAAAAATATACAATTATACTGTAATGGTGAAATCGAATGATACATTGAAATATTCATTGTAACTGGTATATCTTATAATTTTATAGAACTGAAGGATTCAAAAGTTGTTTTTATCAGTCGCTAAATTGATGAAAATACAAATTTGATCATAATTAATGTAAAAATATTTAAAAAAAAATTATAAATATCCACGGACACATTTCAATCGGGATATCATAGTGGGCCACTCTGTATACACGTCATATTACCCTCTTGTGGATTAAAATTACTTCCGACCAACTATAATATTGAGAATCCAACTCGAGCGTTCAATGTACCGTAATTTCAAAGTTCGTAACCATTTTTTTTTTTTCATTGTAATTTGCAGGTGCGCTTCTAAATATATAGGTATATAATAATAATTTGTATACATATATATTATATTTTTTAGACGGATTTCTCATAAAGACTATCTTTTGCGTCTTTCCCTTTGGAGATTTATTAAACTCATAACAGGCCGTGCCATTAATAATTTCAAAGATACTCTGAGATTACTGCGTAATAAAAATGTAATCCAATAACCGTGTTGTCGTTGTGAAATGAAATAATTAATACAAAATACGAGGATTATCGCAATGTAATAATTCTCATCGACTCGCAAAAGGAAAATACGGAAATGATGTACGAGTATCTATTCTAAATATATTATTGATGTATTCATCACGAGGGTTATATTATTTCTATGAGTAATGACGGTCAATAATATATTTTACTATAGGTTCGCTCTTAATATAATTTACAATTTCCAGTTGGAATAAAAAACCAATAAGACCACTTTTATCAACGAATCGCTATTATTTGCGAAAACATTCTACCGTCGACACATCACGTTATCATCATGAATGAGGAATATCGAAAAAGTGCAGAAACAAAGACGTTAGATGACTTAATTTTTTGAATACGACTGTAACTAATATAATATGTAAGTCAGGGATCACGAATTAATAGTTTCCGAGTGTCTTATTAACAATTCGGAAAATTCTCAGGGACCATAAAAATAAATGGTTATAGTACATATTTAACATATTATAATATGCTGATTGTCTATAATTATTTTGTAACTAGTATTATGTAACTAAAATAATGAAAATATAATTACGTATACATTTAGTACATATGTGAAATAATTAACATTTTTAATGAGAAAAATGACAGATCTTGCTCTGAACTTGCTGCTTTAAGTTGGAGCAAAGGTTAAGATGGTGAGCTTCACCTTTTTCATCATCATTTAAAAGTGTTCGTTGATGAGCCAAGATCGGAACTTGTGTTTTATAAAACAAATTTTTAAAAAGCAAACTCACTCACAGATGTATGTGGAGCCAAACATTGTACACATTTTTACTATTAATAATTTCAGCGTCTAGTATTTATTTTCAGATACGTATACATATCTTAACCAAAATTTATCATAAGTGGAATCGATTTCAGTTTTTGAATACTTTTCATTAGTCACATTTTTTAGGACCTCATCTGCAGCTTGGAATTTAATGATTTCAATTTGAAGAAATGCTTTATTTCATATGAAAACTTGTCGTGATAAAATTTCAAATAAACAATAAAGCAGACTATATGTGCAATAATATATGCTTTACAATTGGTATAATAGGTATTTACCGCAATCGAAAAAACCTAATAATGTACAAATTTAAAAAATCACCAGTAACATTAATTATTACAATAGTCGCGCGTAATAGTAAGCGGGCCGGTTAAAATTCATCCGCGGACCACCATTTGGTGACCCATGATGTATGTTATAATATTTGAAATAATGTGTATGTGTGTGTATGTGTGTGTGTGTGTGTGTGTATGTGTGTGTGTGTGTGTGTGTGTGTGTGTGTGTGTGTGTGTGTGTAGTGTTTGAATCTACTCTTTGAAAACCGACATCACGACCACGAGGTTAAAAGGGAAAAACCACTCTCAAAACGCCACGACATACCTACTCTTGAACCGTTTTGTTTTTAAAAATATTCTCAAAGCTCGCATTCGCATATCATTATAATATTAATTATTATACAGTTCGTATATTTCGGGAGTTATTCAAGGAAATCACGTGTTCCCGTCACGTCTGCATATAGCAGCGGTTTTAGCGGAGTCCACGTGATGGTTGTTGTCGTGGCACGCGCCCTCGATGATGCCAATAATAATAATACAGTCGTCCCGAGGAAATTAATCAAAAACCCGCCCGCAGCCGCAGTCACACAGCGCTCGCATTATAAACCGTATAAATATATATATATATATATATATATATATAAGACGTATACGTACAAAGCATGATATTATGTTAAACACACACGCGTACCATTAAACTGTAGTATCATGATATAATTATAAAATTATAAACGTACATGGCATATCATAGTTGGTCATTTGTCTAGCGCTCGAATAATATAATTAAATAATGTATAATAATAAGTATATCTATATTTAGGTACATCGAGACGACTCGTGTTAGCATTTTCGTGTCACATATTTTTTTTAGTTATCTTTCGTTTCATTTGCTGACAGGTTATTGTTTGCCGTATACTCATTATATAATAGTAATTGTACAGAGGACAAGTGCTGACTTTGTCTGTATCAACTCAGTCCGTACTCCATAAGCATATAATGTAATTAATATAAGGTTATATAACAACTTTTTTAAAACAGTTTTAATGAAATCAGTCACACAGACGAGTTACGCTATAGATTGAAGAAAAACTAATATATTAGTATATAATATTTACTTTATCAATGAATTAATATGTGTATGCTATTATTTAATAAACAACAGTTGAACAGTGTCCGTAGGATAGCGGTTTTGAGAGTAAACTCTATTTGAAATGAAGGGCGCTTAATGCCTAATGCGTCTAATTCTAACTATCTGTTGACGACAAATTACTAAATATATAAAGCAATCTTAAAACTTTTATTTACCTTACGCGCTACGGCATTCAAATATGGGGTTATTCTAAGCCTTTTACAAACGCTATTCAGCCATTTCAGTAAATTTCCCATCGGCATAATACATTCTACATCGATGGTGCATTTCAAAGTTTACACTTCACTGCAACGACTTAGAAATCGAAACATTCTCTGTCCCGGCTGAAAATTGCCGTAAGAAATTTCACGAAAAATCAAACAGCCACACCACAAATCCACTAGCCTCTATCTTGGCCAGCGAATTCTTACCGGAAAATTTCCCTCGCGACTAATTGCTGGTGTGTCATAATCTATCGAGTCCTGTCAACTTTCATCGTCGTCAAAGGACTCCTATACACTGCAGATGGACGTCCCTTCTAATTACCATGCTTGTTTTGTTATTAGATATTGTACGAATAAAAAAAAAAAACGTAAAAGTATTGTGTGTTTAAAATGTGTTAAAAATAAATCCAGGCGAAGATGCAGTCGAAAAAAAAAAGAACGTCCCTTGCAGCGTGCAATATTATGTGACACGTGTACACGACTATTATTATACACTTCGGTATAATAGTGTACAATATTCGAATATTATAGACGCGACGTACGCTACACAAATTTTCAGCGAACGAAATCGCGTCATCGAGCATCGATAATAATATGCAAAATATGTAGTAGGGATGCACGGCCGTGGAGTGCGTCGAAGAAGTTGAAATCGTTTGTTCATTTAATAATATTGTCGTGTCGAAAAACAATGGAACAGCAACGCATAACAGTGTCATTAGCACGCGTATACATGATAATATCATTTATGTAGGTATAACCGTGTTATTATAACAAATACACAGAGCTCTGTGACGACAACGACGATTTCCGTGCAAGCCGAATAAAGCTGATGATATTATATCGGATCGCGTGGTCTTATACTTGCGCGCATTTGTATTTACACTATATACCATATATCGTGGTACTATGACGCAGTGGCTTGTTGACACGGCGTAGCGATAAAATATTCAGTAGAAATCATTTCTCGTAATGACATATCGATGACGGATTCATAATGCGATAGCTGCTAGACTCGAAGGTCCTGGATTTACGAGTCCTACGTCATATAATAACAATACGAGTTGCGGTAGTTTTTATGTAATACGACGATATTGAATTGGTTTTGTTTAACGAATGTATAATGACTTTTGTGAAGTAAGAAAAATATTTGCCCTTTGAGAACGTAAACAATCGATTACGATTAAACATCATACGAATAATAAGAAAATATCCTGTTTTAAATTGCATCGTTAACCCAACATTGTATACAAATTGTACTGATTCAATACCGAATAAAAGATTTTTCGTTCATATGGTGTATAATAATATGTTTTGTCAATTTTTCATTGTACACAAAAGTAAGTTGAACATTTTTCTTTGAACTTGTCCTCGTGCTGTATTATTACACAATGATATGCAATAATTGGATACACTTTTTGGAATTTCTATTTTGTTGTTGTTTGAAAATATGCTCATATGGTACAAAACGTATAATGATATACGCACGAATCAGTGGTAATCTTTCCGTACCATAAGTATCCATAATGTAACGCATACCTAAATTGACTACGAAAAATGAAAATAATAATCGTATTTTCAATGATATAAGTATACGATTCGACGGGTTATTTTATGATGTTTATGAAAATCAATATTATACTTAAAAGTTTATTTTCCCGGGGAGAGAGAAAAGCATCCCGTCACGCTCCATCCCCTACCCTCTACTCATACATGCTGCAGGACGCCGCTGTGCACACGCACCGCTTGTTTTTCGGAGAACGCAAGCGAATCGGTGGTATCGCGCTGTTCTGCTTTGACTCCATGCGACCTTTTTCGGTGTTTTCAATTTTTTCTTTTCTTTACAATATTATAATTATTTGCAAACCCGACGATGCTGGTATATCGTTGGTATATTAAATTTTGCATACGATTAAAACGATGTCGTCATCCCCGCTGAATATGACAATAACGATGAGAAATCGCGCCATATCCTTACAAAAGAACTTATGGATTCTCCGTATAACCGGCGCAGGACGATACGCACTACGAAAACGTGTTCTTTATTCTCTCGTAGTGCTATTTAAGGTTTGTGTTTTCGTCTCTTCCGAACGTAATATTATATAAATATTGTATAATGCTGATAACGTTATAGAATATCGTCGTAATAATATACATATTTAACACAGTACACCGCACTGCACAGCGCAACAGTTGTACAAAATGTAATAACAATAATAATATATAGCACTGTACGAATATTATAGTTGTTATTTAGATAATGAACACGAATTGACTTATTTTTATAAACCAAACGTTTCAACGACAACAACAGCGAGAAAAATAACGTTTTACTATGGTTGGCGTTTTACTCGTGCAAAGGAATTTCAATATTTACTATAATATTATGTACACATTAAGCAATCATCCTTCTCGTTTTACTCGTTGCAATGTTATGATAAAAAAATTATTTATTTTCCCTGTCCCTTGCGATACTATACTATATTGATTGGAGTTTTCCTATTAGTTCTTTGAAAGTTCAAACGAATAATAATAAGTTATGCCGGGGATAATTCAATATATAGTTTTATTTTATCAAAACAAAAAGTCAAAAAAAAAAAAAAAAAATGGAATGAATTGGGTTCTGTACGTTTTCGATCGTTTCGTTTCATAAAATTATTTAGTATCTAATGTGAATTTTTTTAAATAGGCAGTATATAAAATAATAATTCGTATGGTTTTAGGCTCTCATACCCATGCGAAATCTTAATAGTGTTGTTGAGATATAAATCATATTTTTTTCGTGGACATAAAACATGCATTTCTGTATAATTAGTAAACTATACACTCTATCCCATTAACATTATGTATTTTTGCTCTGCGTACAGATAACAAAATAGTATTATTAATATTAATAATTCATTTAACGCGTAAACGTTTTGTTCGAATAAGATTGTGTCACACGCAGTCATTAAACTTAAAAATGCATAATCCGTAGGCGACCTTTTCGCCATAAAATCTACTAATTAGAATATCTTTTGAATTAAAAATTCAATGCCAAAACCGAATAACGCTTGCGTTTTCAGAACCCTGTGTGCTGTATATGTATATATGGTTGTGCTTGTGGTTGAAACTAGCGTAAGATTTTTCTGCCGCTTAATAATCAATAATGCATAAATTTTAAATTACACTTCATTCGTCCGTATTTAATTTATTTAATTCATTCTAAATAGGTAAGATAAAAGCAAAGTTTTAATCGTATTAAAAAAAAAAAAAAACTGTTTTCGTAAAAAAGTCCATTTTAAAATCCATTAGATAAAATACTTTAAGGTTTTATTTTACTTTCGTTAAAGTTAATGGTGTTTCCGTCGTCACATATATCATTATTTTTGTTATACAATAATGCAGATGTCATCGGTGACTGCGTAAGTTCGAAAATAAATATTATTTTTCAATTGTTTAATATTTTAATATTCCTTGTAATATTATATACGTCCACTATAAACGATTTAAAAGCCATAATATTATAGTTGTCAAACTTTGTGCTACGGCTACACATTATTAAAACATTGTATACTTTGCGCAAGGCACTTAGTGCACATGACAGTATATATTATATTTATGTGTAATTAAATTCGATCATAATAGTATGGGTACATTAAGCAGAATAGGCATTTTAAATTGATCTCATAAAAGAATACAATATAATATTTATGAGTCTTATTGTAGAAAAATGTAGTTAAAATATGTAATATGTAACTTGGGACTAATAATGTTTTCTTGATATGACTTATTTAAATGCTTTGAAATTGTATGACAATAACTCACTGATATTATAGTGATACCCTCGGTCTTATCACATGACATGTAAGTGCACAGCGGTCGAGAAAAAGTGGTCCACGGGATCACGGAATAAGAACTTAAATGTAAAAATAAAAATAAATTTGGTTTCTCGTTTTTGAATATTATCATGCATGTACAATGTGTACGTGACGTTATAAAACGAATGATCGATACGCATCCAATGACTCTCATACCGGATAAACTATATAATAGCGAAATAGTATTAAAGCGATTCCAGTATGGTCCATCGAATTTATTCAACGGTTTATCGATGGGTACGAAAGTCCATCAAGAGTCGAGAATTAAAATTTAATAATCATTCGTCCGCATTTTTTAAAAGTATTTATGAAACAACAACAAAACGGTCTTGGATCCCGTAAATGGATACATAGTTATACGTCGCCGTATAACCGACACGGAGAAAATATTTATCTTTTCTCCAGAAACAAATCGTTTCCGTTCATAAAAACATAAAAACTTCCAAACATAAAAAAATCGACAAATGCCGAACCGAACATTACGCGTGCGTATAGAAGCGTTTTCCATACACCCGCGATTGTCCCGCGGAGATTATGGCTACGCATTTTATGCGTTTATTTCTTTATTGACCAATAAATCTCGCAAACGTGTATAATTCCGTTATAGCTGTAATGTGCGTGTGTAGTATAGTCGCAGCGTTTTACGGACGCCAGCAAAATCAAACGACTTCGATTACAAGACGCGAAGGAAATAATAATCGACGCGCGGTGTGAGTTATTATAATGCCAAGAACGAAAGAAACTAAGTACACGTAATGGCAAATATGATTTTAATAAATATTATTGTATCACCCTGAACACAGATCCGTAGGATAACCTTATCGTATAGGGATAGTGGAATTTGTCAGAAAAACTTAAACGCATTTTACACGGTCGACCATTCAGTGATGTTGCAATGTTTAATTATTACATCGAATTCAATATTTAGAATGAACTTTATCAAAAGTGTTACTACTGGGTAACTTCTTTTAATCAAATTACTCATGTAATAAATTAAAATTATCAAACATGCTCATTGTAAAGAAAAAACTTACAGATTGTATGATTTCAAATAAATATTAAAAAAAAAGAAGAATGAACTTTGAAGAATAATTTATTAATAATATGCAGAATTCGTTCAAAACGACTATAAGCAATGTAGATTTCCTTTAAAGCTAATTTTTTCAATACAAATTAAAACGACGCAATGTTCGCTCAAAACGTCGGTTTTAATAATAATAAAAAAAAGTATGTAGATTTAAAAAATTACATATTTTTTAATGTTTTTCTCGAAGAATAATAACTAAACAGAAAACCATAGCCCTGAATACAATTATTTTCGAATTCGTTCAATTTTTATTTGGATGAAAAAGCGTTTTTAAATAAGCTTTGGTATTTCATAAATTTAAATATTTAAATATATGGATTTTAATTGATTTATTATTCTATGAATTGATCAATTATATAGCCATAGTATTCGTTAAATTATGGTACGTTATAAACTGTAATAACAATTTGCATAAACATTTTTATCTACAGCAATTAAAAATATGTAAAAGTTGCATAGTAATAATTAAATAATTGTTCTAAAAACACAACAAATTATAAAATAAAAATGTAATAATTATACATAAAAAAATATGTAAAGGAAAAAAGAGCCGGATGGGCCTCGATAAGTCGTACATTTACGAATTATGATTTGATGTATATTTGATGTCGACTAATTTGCTCGAAAACGGTAATGAAGGCATAATACATAACAATAATTTTAAATATGAACAATGAATGGTTAGGTTAATAGGCAAGGCCGAGAAAAAAAAAACAAATAACTTGGTCTTAAAAAAGGAAAATGGCAACTGCCTGGTGTTAAGGATGACCTTTCCCAAAAAAAAAAAAAATAATTACAGAAATAACCGACTCGGCCTTAAAATTGGCGAGGACCAATTCAATACTTTGGTCTGTGTAACGACCCCAGGCCCAGCCGAAGCTCGAGCTCTGCGGTCGTCGTCCAGTAGCCACAACGACCACTCCATTGGTTCTGAAACCTCATCGACCTCCATCGGTTCGCACTTCCGCTGTGGCCGCATCAGTGTGTTGTATTGAGGTAAAGGCCGCGGGTCAAACGTCAATCCTTTGGGTACGTACCACTCGGAAGGATTTGAATGGACCGGCTCGTTTTCCATGAGCGCGGTCTGGTATATCACGCAGTAAGTGTGTCTAAACACAGCGGCATTCCAAAAACTGATACGATCCATTGTTGTAATTTTTTTATGATCGTACTAGTTACTTTTAAAAATGCAACTAACATATAATCCTCCGGACCAAATAATATCTACGTTTCCGTAAAGTAGTATGTAAATCACCACTTCGTGTCAACGATTGATCATCATAAAACAATATCACCTATTTTATAATGAATTTTGATCGAGAAAAGAAATAACTTTTCCTATGTTCGTTTACTCCGATCAAAATGATTGCAATAATAATGTCTTAACGATAGTTTTCGTTCTAGACTCTATACGCCAATATTCGTTGTTCAAAGTTCAAACGCTTATAAAAAAATTTCAAAAAAAAGAATTTATTAATTTTTAAATAACAGTAAGATCAACATCTGAGTAATTTAATGTTTTATTAAATTTTCAAGAATTTTGTCGCAGCCAAATATTTTATATATAAAAAAAAAAAAAAAATGTTAAAAAAATCGGATATTTCAAATGCCTATAAGTTGCTAAAAAATCAGTAAAATATTTTGAAAAGAAAATGACTTAAAGTAAATGCTAATGTTAACAACTTGCAAAAGTTTCAAACTTCTGCGACTTAAACTTTTTGAAAAATAAGAAATGTTTAAAACCATTTGAGAATAAATTGTTATTTTATACAATTTCGTAAAAATTGAAATTTCAAACCGTCATAAAAATTTTTTCTGAAAGTCCGGTAAAATATTTTTATAGACAATTGAGGAAAACCTTATGAACAACCTTGTGTTAAAATTTTGAACCTTAAGTATAACTACCAAAAATTTTATGCATTTTCAACTACAATATAACTTGCAAAATATCGCAATTTTGACATATTCCATAAAAATTTGAACTTTACAGGCTTATAAAAAAAATTGTGTCTCATGATATTTGATTTTTTTAATTATGATATATACAACTTATAATAAACCTTGTTTTAAATTTTCATGATCTTTGGATGTCTTAATCTTTTCTATCGTTATTTTTAAAAAAAAAAAAATACTTAGAAAAATAAAAATTTCAACTGTCTACAAATAGAACAACAAAATACTTCGAAAACTTATATAAACATTTTGTAAAAACTTATATTTAGGATCTAATATATTTATACATAGTTCAATAGGTTTTAATCTAGATTATGTGGATGAGAATAATTACATTTTATTCTAGATTCACTAGTTACATTTATTGTTTTAACTGTAGTAATAGATGTGTCTGTTTAAACGAATTTACCTAATAAAAAACTGAATTTATTCAGTTCATAAAGTAATATATATATAATATACCATAGTACATAAATATTAGTTGTAACATGGACTTACGTAAAAAAAGAACGGGTGGGCCTCGCTTTGCTGTACAGTTGGGGGTGGAGTGTACCTCGTTTATAGGATAGATCATTATTACAATGGATTTATTAAATTTGAATGCAATGATAGATATCATTGTATACGAATAACGATTCTGAACGGAGTTAATATGTTTGTCTAAAATGTGTATATAATAATATAGTATTTCATATTTAAATTGAATTATAATGCAATTTCGTACAAATTTAAATATCAAACAGTTATAAAATTTTTTCTTTTAAGTCCGGTAGAAATTTTTTTAAAGATTTTTGAAGAGTAGCTTATGGATAACCTAGTGTTAAAATTTTGAACCTAAAGTATAAACAGAAAAATTTTTATGAATTTTCAACTACAAAATAATTTGCAAATCATCGCGATTTTAACATATTTTATACAAATTTGAAATTTATGGGCTTATAAAAAAAAATTGAGTGAATCCATCTCCGATATTTTTAGTTACAATTAGTATTACTTATATTTAATCTTTTAATTCATTTTCAAGAGTTTTTGGACAGCCAAAAAAATTTTATAGATATTTAAAAAAAAAAAAAACTTACAAAAATCGAAAATTTAAATTGTCTATAAATAAGTCAAAATACTTTGAAAACTTAACCACGTATAGAGAACACCAATATAATGATTTGGTGAAAATTTCAAGTTGTTGCGGTTTTTCGTTTTTGAGTTAGAGCATTTTAAAAAAATGTAGTTTGTAAAAACGTGATTTTGCATAAAATTTCCCGTTTTTTCGTAATTTTTTTATCGTTTTTTTTCGATTTTTTAAAAAAGTATTGAAAAAGTTGGATTTTTGACTTGCCCAAGTACAATCTAAATTCACTTTTCTATCAGAAAAGAAAATCGAAGCATTTTTACTACCAAAAATCGTGTCCTCAGACACAAAAAAAAACATACATCATTGTAAATGATGATAGATTCCATAACTCCGTTCAGAATCTAAAATAATGCGTCGGGTATTCACTATAAGAAAGAACTATTGGGTATAAAATACGCATCCGCACATAACATAAATATAAAAATCGATTTCGTCTAAACAGGAATAAAATTCGAATAACTAAATTATAGTATACCTAGTACAAATATGATTATACATATTCTGAAATATTAATGTGAATGGTTGTATTAAGTTGAAAAATGATTTATCAAGATATAGATATATTATTATAGATATATAGATAGATAGATAGAGATAATGATGTAAAGTTTCCAGCTCGATAATATTAATCTCGACAAATAATTAACTAGGTGTAATGGATAATGCCACTCATGGTGCGTACAGAACGAAAATATCTAAAAGTTTCCTAATGATTATTGTATTTACAGTGGATTCCACTTAATGTGGTTACTTTAGATTTGGTTTATGTGGATAGTTTTTATAATTTTGTTAAACCCTTATATAAACTATGACTTATTCCTCAAAAAGTTTTTTTCCGTGAGTGAAAACAATCACGATTTTGGACAAAGTTAAAACGCTATTGTCCGGTTCGTCAAATCGCACGGAACAATAATGTATTTCGAAGTCAGTAAAAGTTTTGGCAAAGAAAATGTTTTACGCTCAACCTTCAATGCAAACCAAATGTGCGATCAAAAATATAAAAGTGAATCTAACGATCTGAAAGTTGACGAAACCTTTAGTAAATGGTTTTCGTTGATAACGAACCATGGGGTTATGGGTCCGTGTTAAATTCCATAATCGAAGATTTGGCGCGAAAAATGGGAAACGTATATAAATGGGAAACGTTTATATTGCCACTGCAGATGGTTGGAAAAATAGTTACGAAATCATATTTAAACGTATGCAGATGGGAAATAATTATTTAGTTCGAATTTATTATTTTAGTGTTTACAGGAAAGTATATTTTATGATATATAAACAAGAAAGAATTTTAAAAGTTCAAAACCTCTCCGAAATTGTAAAAAAATTAATACTTACACCCACCCTTAACACATTCAGAAATCATATCACTCCATGACAAATATCATAAGATTGATATAGAACTAAACTAAATATTGCTTGTTAATAATATTTTTGCTTTCGTATAACCTTTTGAAAGCTTCAAACCCTTGCTGAAAAACGTTTTTTTACGTACGCGCCTGGTATTTTATTTTTATTTTACTGCGTGTATTTCACATGAAATGCGCTTTTCTTAAAAATGTAAAATCTTGTGTTTCTTTTTTATATTGTTTACTCATTTCGATATTTATGAGCTCGACAAGGGCAAATGATCCTAGTCCCTACGATGTGCGTATTCTTATTTTCGTTTAAAGTTTTAGGTGCGTCGTCAGATTTACTGCAGCGGGGATATCACCGCGTATACATGACATATACGTACACCGACGCATATCGTATACTATATTTAACTCCCCCGATAATATTACTATTTAGTATTTACTATTGTACTATTCTACAACGGTGGCAGTCGACTGCAAGTGGTACGTTATTATACATATAATAAACGCGTATAAATCATATGCGCCAACAATTCCTATTCCGAATGTGTTACTCAGCTTTATAGTATTATATATTATTATAAAATAATGCACTGTATGGTGTACGTGAGCTATCGATTCGAGTTAGTATTTCGCACTAACTGGAATAACACACAATATAAGCCACTTTAATTATATCGTTACGGCTTGATAATCGTATTATTGTGGTGACGAGACGTGAAATAGTATATATTATGTTGAATATAAGCAATAATTAGAATTCCAAGAATTTCTATTAAACGCCAAAGCTATGTTAGGTAAAGTATAAAAAAAAGTTAAACATTCTATACCTCATGATTTAATGGGTATTTTAACACTATTAATAATATTGACCTATTGTAAACAATTATGTGTTTGCTATTTTATCATGTATTACTAATTGATTATAACATACTAAAGGTATATTTTACATAAAATATTTTCTACTCATAAACGTTTTTTGAATTGACATTTTGCCTTGTGTGCGCATTTAACAAAACCTTGTCCAGTTTCCGTCAACTGCTGAGTTACTTTATGATACAGCTAATGCATTTTCCATTGAATCTTAGTGAATCATTATGAAATACTTGTAAGATATTTGGAAAATTGTAAATTGAGATCTAGAATACAAAGATTTTAGTAATCATTCAGTAATCATGGTAGTTGTATACATTGCCTACATTGAAGTTTGGTTTTCTATAGAATACCTAGTCATTATATAAATTTAATTTATTTCTTGCTAATTTCTGGCATTTTATATAGATTACTTAGTACTTACGTATTATATATGATGCCGAATTCAACATTTTATCGGTAACATTATTATATAGATGTTTTGGAGCCTTACGTAATATTACGTGATAAATATTATATTTTTCTTTTCTTTTAGTATTTTTAGTATTTATCTATGTATTGCATCACAAGATATTTATAGTATATTCATTTAATTTGATACTCTTTTTCTTACTTTTCCCAACCCTTTAAAGGATATTAAGGATGTTTAAATATTCTAACTGCCATATATAAATTTGTACTGCACCAGTAGTAGTTTTCGCTACAACCAATCCCATAATCTAGTTCCCTTTATTATTCGCTGAAATTGAACTTACTATAAATAATATTTCTGCAATAAAACATGTCATGAACGACGTGCAATGATTTAAAGTATGAAAAATAAAAACAATAGTACTAATAATGTAATAGGCTTGTTTTAAAAATAATCTTGTAAAATAATATGAACGTAATTTTGCTACGTTAGCTAACTCGATGTTTCAATCGTTACATTTTTGCAGCCACAGCTGTCGCGCGCATTTCACCATTTATGTAAATAACCACAGGACCTTAGTCATCATAACAAATCTCTCAAGAAATAGTAATTTACATTTATATTAGTACATAATATACAAAATAATGCATGAAATAAAATTCACAGCGCAGATCCGGTATGGGTAGTGGCGCAGCAAAGCGCGCTTTGAGTGTTTAATCCCCTCCTTTATTACTTTTTTTCACGTTTTAACCTAATAAATGTATCATAATTGTATACTTACTATTATTTATTTCTATAATTCTAATATTTATCTCTTTTATTTTTCTATTTATTTTTAATTGTTTCGTTAAAGAAAAATCTGTGCCTAATCCAGTAGTAAGTAAATAAAGTGAAATGAAACTTGATTGGGGAAAGATCTCTTGGCTACACCTATTTTCATAGTTTATTATTTATTTGATACAAGTTATAAGAAAGAAATTGTATTAATTTTAGTACCTACTGGCTAGTGGCTATTAATATAAAAATATATGATATTTTACAATCTATAAATAAAAACAAAACACTTGCTTACAAACTGAAAACTTGCCTGAAGACCAGATTGATAATTATTACTATCCACCCCCACCCTTATTGTATGATACAGGCTACACGACTATAATTATATAGAAACTTATTTCTTCGTGCATTGTTTTCATAACTAGGCCACATCTCTTAACTCTTAAGACATTAAATATTTCAGACAACCGTCATAACCGATTATTCTTGCCAGAAGCATAATTATACAAACATTTCTGTAGAACAGTGATCAAAACAACATAATATAGAATAACAGATAATAATTATAACAAATAAAAATCATCGGAACATAATGGTTCTGTGTTATACGTGTTATTATATAATTTATAGAGCAATAGGAATGCAATTAATTAAACGATTAAAATTAATTTTATTCGAGCACAATAATGACAACGAAATTGGTTCTGTAATTGGTATGAAAATATTTGCTTAATTAGTATACTAATTAAAATTTTAATTTTGTTTGTTAAACCTATAGACAAAATAAATTTAAAAAAAAGAATGTGACAATATATTTGAGTTATATTAGGTATATCGGTTTTAATAAAATGTTTGTAATAATCAATTGAGTATTATGAAACAATCACGTTGTTAGGTATAATAGTAATATTATTAATTATAAAAATGAAATCTTCTAGAAAATTAGAGTAAATGAAACAGTTAATTGCAGTGATTAACAACACATAAATTACACTTTAAAAATTATATGTAAGTATTCTCGTAAAATATAGCGTCAACTGACCTTTTACAGATTTTAGGTTGATGTTATGAATATTTTCCTATATTTAGAATCTTATAAATCTGTAAGGATCTTAGGCTATTGTGTTCGATTCATATCGTACAACCTAACTGATTACGAAAATTCAATTCAAATTTAGCTATATGCTATTTCCGCCACACTTAGCTTTACTCGCTTTTCCGGCCAATATAGAAGTTTTCTAACCATCCAGCAGTCAGCAAATTCATCCTAATAGCAAACAAAACCTAAACTACTTCACATCAGCCACTCATGTATATTTTAATTGGCGGTATCATTTTCTTTCAAAAATGAAATACCGTTTCCAACAAAAAAATGACCTTTCCATTTTATTCCACATACTAAAATCATATTATTATAGTATATATATATATATATATATGTATGCCCACACGCTTGTGTGTGTGTGTGTGTGTATTATTATTTTTTTGTGTGAATAATTTATTCACACACGCAAATATATGAGTATGTGACTACACAAGGAGAGGAAAAGTCATAGCAACTGGATTTTGTTGCTCAAATTTAGCTTGTTTTTTTTTTTTTTGTTTTTCACTGGGAAACTTTCCAACTCTTGAAAACCGCGGTTTATTCTTTCCCCCCTACCACCAATGAAAGCTTGGACCATTACTGGCGCGCGTGCGGCGCATATACGCGTGCGCTCTGTCCGTACTCCTTTCTCACTTCCCCTCCATCGAGTGGAACCCTAACCAACGCAGTCACCCCCTACGACCACGTCCACTTCTGGTACCATCATCCCCTTCACCGCATCTCACTGCTACCGCCGCTCCTGGTTTTCCCAGTGCTGTTTGATTTCCCGGGCGCCACGCGTAGTCACATAAATTATTCACCCTCTCCAATCACTCGTACCCCTACCGCCTCCACCATACCTCCCCGACCATTTTTCTTCCTACCTCCCACCCAAGTGCGTAAAAACTCTTACACCGTCGTTGTATCTATCAACCTAAAGGTATACCACTGCCACCACCTGCACCGCCATCCATTTCCGACGTCACCTGTTCTCGACCCCTAGGATAATTTCTGGTGATCGATACACACACACACACACAGTGATGGAGTCCACTGCTACCACGAAAGAGGTACAAATATTGTCACCATCTTATTTTTATTGTCCGGTGGATGGGTGGAAATGTGAGATACGCGCATGTGCGCCCCCGTAATGTCTCATAAAAATCGTAAAAAATGGAGAAGAAACTTGCTAACCCCCCCCCACTTTTATACTTTACATAGTCATCATCATTGAAATTCTTCAGGTCAATGTATAATATATTATGTAATGCAACAAAAAGCTTTACAAAACGATGTAGAGTAAACACAACAATTATCTTACATACTTTTTACTAATTACATACTAATTATCTTACGCAACAATTATCTAACAACTCCATATCTTGTAAAACTCCCTCTCATCAGCTATGCATTATTTTTTAAAATATCTTAGATCATCGTCTTTAAACTTATAACATAAATATTTTACTTTTAAATCAAAAAAATAAATTACCAAGATTTATATTAACATATTTACATAGGTTGCTTTTTTAATAACAATCAATTCATTTGAATGTTGAAATTGTATTTTTTCGTATGTCTTATATTTGTATTTTCCAAATGCCCGAATAGTTTTCATTCCATAATAACATGAATAACTATCGAAAATAAAGTGAAGCAATAAAGAAATTAATACAATAAAAAAAACCTTATATTTTTGTTTTAAATTTTTAACATGACAATACAATCACGATAGTTTCTGAAGTACAATTATTTTTAAATTTACGTAAGATGATTGAATTAGTGACTAACCCTAGTGAAATTCTGTGTGTACATTATTTACATAAATAAAATGTATTAGAATATTATTGAATGTATCAGTTAATTAAATTTACTAAGATATATAATAAAATAATAATGTTTTGGTTTACAATTATTAAGAAATTATACAAATTAAATAAAAATACTCGAATAGATACTAATAAACGTCCATAATTTTATTATTGATATATATTAATAGTCAATATAAATTTCAATGTTCTTTAACATTGATCATTATAATCATAGAATAATAAACTATGACAAATAAGTTTAATAGAACTAATTAATTTTGTTTATCAATTTACTCTAGCCATTATTAAGGAGTATATTATAAATAATTCAATGACTAGACACTGAAACATATTATTATTTTTCGATATAGTTTTAAAGAAGAACTGTATTTGAAATTGAAATAATTTAATAACCAACAACTTTGTCAATATTTTTTTTTCTACTATGATTATAAATAATATTTTATTGGAATATAATATTATGTATAATATATTAATATACAGATGATACTTGATTTTCCATTATATTGTAAAATTTATACAGACGTTGTTCATAATATGAAATTATTATATATTATGAAATATTTAACGGAGTTTGAAGTTATTAACTATTAAGATAAATTAACCCAAGATCTCAATACTACATAAAATAAATTGTACTGCACCTTAGAAGTAGATTTTATAATATTACTGTGATGATTGTACGAGTCACGAGTGCTCTACAGCAATTATATTGTGCCAATCACAATATTTAATAGGTTAAAAGATTAATTTCTAATATGAACCAATAAATAGTGGTTGTTCCACCGAATTTAGCAACGTCAAGTACTGTTTTGACTGTATGATTTTTTATATTATTATGTTCCTTATTAGATACTTGATATATTTTTCAATAATTCTTGGAACGATAAAAAAAGTTAAAATCAATATATCAATAAAATAGTGATAAATAATATTATATCTATTTAATATTTTAAAATCTTGAAACTAAAAAAAGTTAATGGAGTGCGAGAGTAAACACGCAAGAACACCCGGTATAATATATTTTATGGACCATACATTTTTATTTAGATTAATCAAGGTTAAAACATATCGTTCATATATTGAGTATATTGAGTCTATACAGTTAGTAAAAATACGATGAACGAAAGAAAAGTGATTCACAAAAAATTAATGACAAATGTGAATCGGACGAAAAGAATGAGATGTAATTTGAACGCCGTGGACATTATTTGTAGCCGTACACTAAAGCTGAAAGGTGTCAAAGAGATCGGATTTAAGTTTAAATGAAGTAGACATTCTGAAAACACCCTTACGGGTGCACGATATCGGAATGTACGAGGACGGAATGAAAAGAAACGGTTTCGTATAATATAAATTTATTTTACCAGATTTCACAATTGTAATATTATTAAATTAAGTGCACTACATTAAACACGATTGAATTGTAATACATTAATTTCAAACAGGATTTATTAGTTTCTTGTTTTTAAATACGTTTGCAATTAACTTCTAAGAAGATCTTAAGAATGTTAGTATACATTATTGCCTAACATAATATTGGTCATAAGTCTTGTTAAATTTAAAACAAATTTTACTATAAATATATCTTAGGAAGTTAGGGTAGTAATTTATTAATTTTATTTAAATAAATTCTCAAAAAGCTATGATTTAGAACGATTCATATTGAAAAATTAAAACAAAAATATTTCTATAATTTTATTGTTATATTAGTCATTATATCGATAATTCAATTTCGAACGCGAATCACAACCCGTCGAAATAGTAATTTACCACTGAAATAATACACATTGCAAAACAGCGAAAAATTATAAAAATTATATAATAATATTACTCAATAATGTGACGTAAAATATTGAAGTTGTTACAGTGTTATAGTCTGTCTTGATTAATAATTGTTCTCCGAAATTAATTAATTAACATTATTCTTTTGAACTCGACCTCAGTACATCATATTATTATATTATATAGCATTCGTGTCTAATAATATTTTGGCATTTATTATATATTATATATCACGTTTCACAGATGATAAATGAGGGATCAAAACGCGCGTATTACAATAATTGTACGCCCATTAATAATAAGATCACGAATAAACTAGAAAAACTTAATGATTTCAACATACAGAATTTAACGTAAACAATATAATTATATATTATAATCTAAAATAATTACGTACATGATTCTGGTTAATTCTAATTGTTCTAAAATCGTCAATCTCCTTACCCAGCGAACTCTGTAGCCGCATGAACGCAAAATATGTATTATAATTTCCAATAATATTCAAAAAATAACGTAAATTAATATTATATTTTTATAGTGTAATACTGATTATCGATTATTAAACATTATGTATTGTCGTCCGTGGAGAGTTGACGACACAATGCTCGGTCTACTTGAGGAAAAATGATAAATGTTAAGATTAAATAATTTGTACTAATAGTTAAAGATCAAAACAATGATTGTAAAAAATTCGAATCACGTCTTTATCTGATGCTCGTTATGCGGGATAATAATATCTTATACTCTGGCTTTTAATAATATAATTATTATGGTTAACAAGATCCTTAGCGGCGATTGCAATAAAAGACTAAAAATTAATTTTACGCGTTTACGAGTGAAAAAATAACAGTGGAAATTCAATTATCTCGTGATTTGTCTTTGTTTCTAACAAAAAAACCAAAATCTACAAAAACAAGAATGGTATAATTATTATTGACACGTATTAAATTAATACATGGAACGAGAATAATAATTTATCATTGCACGAAATGAGTCTTATACAGTACGTATGTACATGTATAATAATATTATAATAATACACTTTCAATTATGATTTAATTGTTTTTCTTGGAAAATATACTGTATTTAGGTAGGTACTGCGAATGTATACGTTACACTTAGCCAAAAACACAATAACAAGCAGTACATAATGCGATTCGTACACAATGAGAGAGTTACGGTATTATTAAATGGGATTGAAGAAAAGAGGGTAAATGTTTTTAAATACGTGTACTTTGAGATTTAAGGCAAAGCATTTCATAGTATTAATAAATTATGATCATTTTTGATAAATTAAACTCTGAAAGTTTTCCATTATATTATTATAAAATCCTTTGATTATATCAAAGACTTTGTAAATGTAATTTATTCAGTAATTATAATCAATTTTCATGATAGAAAAATTAAAAAAACGTTTATAACTAATTTCAAACGTTGGTTTGTCAATTATTAATTTTAATAAAAAAAAGTACATAGTACGTTTTAATTATAAGGATGGACAAACATGGGTGGACTTAAGTGGTTATCCAAAAAAATTATCCCAGCCCGTTCCATCTTATAATCTTATAATAAGTTTGAAACTTGGTTATTAACAGAATATTATCAGGGAGACAGGGATAACTTCGATATCGAAGGGGATTTTTTATGCACACCTTAAGAGGATTCTATACCCACATGACATGTTGTCTTCTTCCTACAAACGTACAACATGACAAATATGCGTTCAATAGTTGTAATGTTGTGTATATAGCTTTAATATTAGCGTAAACTGACCTATTATCGAACATCTTGGGAGCAACATTATCAATGTTTTGTTGGGTGGCATCTACGATGTTTTAATTTTTAAACCAGCTATGAGTTTTTAAAATTTGTAATTTTTCACATACTTATAATTCATCACGGATATATATATACATTAATGAATAAGCTATAGACTATGAGTGATGAACCTATGGCACGCGTGCAACATTGAGGCGTTGGTCAAACTGAAATACCAACTAAAAAAATAAAATTTATTTACTATTTAAATATTTTAGTTATAAAAAATTATACAATGATAGTTTGAAAGCCTATAAATTGCTTCCAGTCTTAATCTAGACACATTTTGTACATTCAAAAACGCATAGCATATTCCATACTTTCAGTTATCGTCAACTTAAGTTTGTGAACGATTATACTCCAAGATGAATTAAATCAGATCAAAGAAAAGAAATACATTGACTCACAAAACCTGTTATTTGTGCTTCAATGAAATTTACTAATTATACTTCTATAATTAAAATCCTATCCACTAAGTACAATAACAACAATCGAACTAAAAACATAATCATAACTTTTAATACATATAATTAATTACAAATAACTTAACTAGAGAATATATATTATGTATTCAGTACATATATAATCACTATATATAATTCAGTAGATTTATAAAGAAGAAATACAATCACATGTATCTATTTAGTAATATACATATTTGTGGCCTTATAAATTATTTTCATCCTTAAAGAAAATAATTAATTTTTTTTGGAGTCACCAATTTTTAAATTGGAAAAATTTGGCCCCTAGCACGAAAAATATTCACCATCCCTACAAAGCCATAGTATAACCTACTTGCTATGGACTCAACGAATTTAGATTTAAATTCGAAATCCCTAATCGTTAAATTTTCCCGTAAATACTTAATAGTTAATATTTCATTAATAATAAAATATAAATTCTAAAAACTATATGGATATTCTAATACGGACTCCAGTGATAAAACATATTAAAATAATACTGTCAAATTTGACGACGGAAAAAATACAATATCTCTAATAATCTATTGACCTTGGGTTCTTAAATGGAAGACACTATTTATTTATTGTTACATTTTTAACAAGTAAGTATTTATTTTTTTGTTTATTTTATATATAAATGAAATATCACTTAATGGTGTGAAAATTTGCCACCACCCTCCCCTCAATCCATCATTGCTAAAACTTCATTGAAATCCTCGGATTTTTTTTTTTTCTAAACACTATAATCTTGAACCATTGTTAAAGTTGATCTGTACATAACGATCCGTATGAAACACATTGAATACATAATAATATTAATATAGTATTTTAGTCGTTTACGATTTTTCTTAACAATGAACGGAAGCAATATCGTTTTCTTCATATTACGGCATGTACAACATACATAGTAAACGGAGTGGTGTTATAAAACGTACAATTTTTTACATTTGCGTCTTTAAATATTGACTCTGAAAACCAAATAAAAAATAATAAGCGTCTCGGGAGGGCTGTTAATTTTCTACGATGAAAGGGACGCATAAAAAAAAAATCACATACACATCGATGCATGTGCGTGTCAAAATACGCAGAAAAAACTGGTACAGATGAAAGATAAACGAAATCCGGTATTGTCAATACGCCAAAAATACAAAAAACAAACTACCATCGGCTTTGGCGTGAAATTCAAAAGTTCACAGGAGGAAATGAAAAAAAAAAAAAATAATAATAATAATAATAATAATAATAATAATGTTACGCAGGGAAACGATGAAACGATTGAAAACGGTAAATTGGCTGGTAAACAAGTTATATACGTGAAAATAATATTAACTCAATGGCGCACAGTGTAAGCAAACGTCAGCAGTAAAAATAATAAAACGTTCGCGCTGATTGCTTACCCCCGAAGAAAACCCCCCAATAATATTCATCTGGCGACAATGCGTACCTATACAATAATAATAATGTACAATCCATCATGATTTGATATTCAATAGCTAGATTACGGACACAATTCGGCGTGATGAATCGCGCACGAGCGAACCAGTGAACTCTATATATTATACGAGTATGGACGATGTGCGGAATATTCAACTATTTCCACTATTGCAAGGGACGATGATGACGAACAAAACCTAAACTTACATATAGTAGAAACATTATGAGAACAAAATCACTTTTAACGGTTAGTAAATCATCGAAATATTGAAATACGAATAGAACCACTACTGTGGTGCTTACCATTTTTAAAACAACAAAAGCAAGATATTTATCAGCGCTATACCCCTAAAAAGGTTTATTGAAAACTAAGATCAATGAGCTAAATAACTGCGGTTAACCTTAAAAACTAATCGTAATAATCAAATCAACAAAATATTACACTTGTCACTCGTTGAAAATCTCACGTATGATTTTTAGTAATACCAATAATAACATTTCCAGAAAGGCAAAACGTGAAAAAATAGTATGGAAAAGTCATTCCAGGGATGGGAGATTCACTTCGAAATAATAGATATAGCGGCTTCTCTGGTACCGAAGTCCAGGTGGTACGGATAATATATTATAGTAATAGATTTTCGAATATTATTATTGTTGTTGAATACATGAGATTACACACGGCGATCGATCGATCAACACCGGTGGCTGTGACGTTCATTTGGTGGCCGACCGGAATATGTGATATATTTTCGGCGTCGTACTTATGATAATGGTGTTGGAATGAAAATAATAATTCATCAGGCCTAAATTTTTATGACAGCACTTTATTTTTATACATACATTTGTTTAGAAAAAATAGGAGAATCAATTTGATTTTTATTCAGGTTATAAATCACTGTTAATAAATAAATGCAATTTTAATTTGTATAATTTGTCATTGATGAATGTTAAAAAATCCTTTGAAACCAAATTTATGGATTCATAATAAAGCATATAATATAAAACACTATATTTTTAATTATGATGATTTAAGTAAGTTATATAAGAAATCATATTTTTATTATTTTTATGCACATCCTTAAAATAAAATATCTAAATATCAATAATTATATTTAAATAACTGAAAACATAACTAGAATAAAGTAAATAACAATAAGGTCTAAGGGCGAAACTCCTAAGTTGGATGATACTCCATGGTTGGGTAAGATACAGAGGTTGGTAGATGCTATTAATCTATTGGTACTTTAAATTTGAATCCAATGAACCAACGTCAATATTATTGCTTTTGAAAAAATGATTCTGAGTGAAAGATATCGGGATAATTTTTAACGATGAATAACATAGTACTAAACTCAAATTTTTAATAAGAAAAGTGTGACTTATAATGAAAAATGTTAATGGCCTATAAAAAATCATTAAAATAATAATAATAATAGTAATATAATTTATTGGCCTAATGTAATTATATTTAAGTATAGATATTATAAAAGTATTTGAAGTATAATGGCCAAACTCACCACTGAGGATAACCTCTTATTGGTGCAATTAGAGTACTAATAAAAATCCTAAGTAATTAAAATAATATAAATATTAAAAATAACATTGAAAGCATTAGAAGACAAAAATTAAAAATTAAAACAAAAATAAATGAATAAATAAATAAATCAATAGGTTATTATTATAATTTAGATAACGCTAATTCTAATAGGTAATTCTATTCACATCATATAGACTATATTTCAAATATCTGGGCTATGGTTTAACCAAATATTTCTATACTTATGAAATTTCTATAAAATGATAATTTAATTCGATACTCAATAAATATTTCAAATAGCTACAACAACCAAAGTAACAACTAAATAGCTTATGATATCATAATCAAAATTTTGAAATTTTTGCACTGTTTTTCTTAGTCTATTATTTGGAAAACTGTAGAAAAAAAACATTTAAAAGTAATAACTAAACAAACTTTTCTATCACACGTTTTATTTGATGTCAAAGCAATCCACTAGATGGAAATCGTTAACACAGACACAAAAAGTATAATAATATGATAATAAAATTTACATCATTGGACAACCAATACATTCCTCGTTTAACTCGGAATCTAAAACAATACGTATATAATAAATTTAGGTGCGTCTAGATATTTACCAATACTGTATAAAACTCGACCTTTGCCGTTTTTTTTTTTATCGGATTAACCGTGCAGCAGCCGGAGGTGAAAATCTCCCGTGCTAACGATGAGGTGGTATGTAGGGTAGAACAGGGAAGAAACGCGGTTGTGTTCAAGTATGACGGGCGGGCGTGTAGAAAGAGTTTGGTGGAGAGGAGAAAAAAACGAAACGAAAATGATTAGTTGCGGTCTCCTCACCGGATGCCTCGCAGCGCATTTCGCGGACGGCTATGTATATAATATGGTTTAGCCTTTGCCGCGTGCGCACGGCGATAATGATAATCGCGGCGGCTTAACTAACGGCCTCCGGGCGATCGCCGACGAAACGCTCGACGGGATTGTTCATCTGTAGCCCGTATATAAATATATATATGTGTGTGTGTGTGTGTGTGTGTGTTTCTAGCTGCACCGAACCCACTCGTAGACAATACAATGGCAAATACGTATATATATATTATATATTATATATTAATAGTATATATCTATAAATATACTGAGTATAATAATAACGTATAGTTACACGAAATTTCGCTCACGACTAACCTAACCGCCGCCGCCGGCTTCGTCATCGGATGTGGCGAATACGCATTGTTGTGCACAAGACGATGTTACTTACATATACAATATACAAACGCACACGCACGCATACATACAAACTCACGTGCGCACACACGCATACAGAGCTGATATTCTCCTAAAACCTACTGTAGCCGCACTATAGGGGATACGAGCCGGAAATTTACCAACAGAACCTCCCCCCGCAAACTCGTCGTGCATATAGCGTGTGCGAACATATTGTATATATATACAGTGTCGAACTATCGAGTTTCTTATTTCACGTTTTCCTTCTCGACCCCTTCTTCCCCTACTAACGGTTCGCCATGACCCTAAATTGCGCTTGTGGAGTCCACGTAGTAGCAGCAGTAGCAGCAGCAGAGTACCCTTATTTCAGCTTTTTTTTTTTTTATTCACTCCTCTCCGCACGCAAACGCCCGGAGAATTCGCGAAAACGCTCCGGGCCCCAGTCTGTCCATATATATATATATTTCTGTGTATAAACTCGGGCTCGGGCGAGATGATTCACTATCCACGCGCTGCAGTCCTATATACGTGTCCCGGGGCAACGGTCAGCAAAATAAACGACGGCGTGGCTTCTTCTTTTACGCATTACACGTCGTGACAATGGGTCGCAATTATTATTAAAGGAGAACGACCGACCGTCGTCTTTCTCCTCATATCCTTTTCCCTCCTCACGCCATCCCGTTATTGCGTATACATGTATATAACGACTGCCCGAATTTGCCAGCGTCCGCCCTTTGAGCTCCAGCACACAGTCTAGCCCGTACTGTCACCCTTCTTGATCCCCCTCCTCCTCCTGCTCCTCATTTAACAGTCGTCAAGTGTCAAGTCGTCAGCAAATGTTTTTACGCAATCTAAATTTTTCTCGTATTGCTGTACCAACACGTGGACGATACCTTATAAACATTTGATTTTTTAACGATAATATACCACTTTCCACACCGCCCTGTTTTCCTTTGATTGACATGATACAAACAATGAACGTATGTATCGCAATATAATATGTGTATGCAATACGAGGGTCTCCTAAACGTATTCTCTTATGCAAAAACTGAAAATATATTAATTGTTTAAATTTAACCATTTAGGTATATGCAAATAATTCGTGCTCGTGGCAACGACTGGAACTGAAAGTATATTGAAACAAAAAATAAGCTTAGTCTTGGAATCATAATAATATACGATGGAAGAATATAACAATGTGATCCATTCGTAGAACGGTGATCGATACCGTACATAAATTCTTGCACTCTATTGTAAAACGTACACGCGTATTATATTTCAAAAAAAATACTTTATTCATACTTTATGAATAACGCTTATTCCAATATATTGGAATTCATTCAAAATGATTATATATATATATATATATATATATATAATTATGTATGAGCCTGTATGCTTTGCGTTAATTTTCTGATAACTCAAAGTATACTCGATAAGAATTTACGAGTGCACTATTGTTAGCTATAACAGTATAATATGTTTATGAATAATAATGAATCTTATAATTTAAATACATTAACAAGCAACTATTACTATTATAGTGTACTATGATTTTCAATGGGACCAAATATTTTCTTCGGAATATTTATATTATACATTTATATATAGAATATTCTCTTTACATATATATATAACTCAATACTATGTACATACTAGTTAACTCAAGTGTTGTTATTGTAAACACTAGATTAAAAGTTATAAGAAAATAGGGGGGAGCAATACGGTTTATATGATAATTAATGTCTCATTATTTCCTCTGTATAGTTCATAGGTATTAAATAGTTTGTGAATACCACATCGATGATTCCGAGAATAACAGAGTCAACATTGATGTGTTTTTTCTAAATAGATATACTTCAAATAAGTTAATAAAATCATTGGAAGTAAAGGAATTAGGTTGGCATCAGTATTTCATTAATAAAATTACAACTTTAAACGGTAATTATAATATTTTAAGTCGGACTTTGGTAGTTCATGGTTTCAAACTACGAAACTAAATTCGGTATTCAACTAAACGTTTGAGCTCTGTGAGCTAGTGAGTCTAGAAAAGTAACAATTAACTAGATATCGGTCATCGGAGTCACCACGTCATAATTACTATAATATGTCAATATGTCATATATGGATCTAAAAGAATATATGAGAATATAGTTTGGGTTGGACAAAAATATTAACATAAAATTAGGTAACTGATGTAGTTAATACAATATATTGAATTCTAAGTTCAAAAATAATAATATTGTAATAAATAATAAAATAAAAACCACTGGAAATGATTGATAGACAATTTTATTTTGTTTCCTAAACGCCCACGTAGTAATATAAGTTTAGTTTTGTTTTCTATCGGAGGAGTTTTTTTAATTTTTTTTTTTTTGCCTTGCAGAATAAATGCAAATTTGATGACTATTTCAGTATCAGAAAATCGTACATTTTATAAAACAATATACATGAATAAATTTGAAAAATATTTTTCCTTGAATATATCAACTAAATATTTTTGTCCCACGATGTTACAACGTTGCAGTTTCACTAGTAAAATATAAAATAGAACGTCTAACTAACCATGAATATGTTTATAACCATCACATAATAAATTCATTCTTATAATTAGCTTTTTCTAATTTAAAATAAATAAAATGATACCCATACACTGAAATTCAATGAATTTGTATTTGATTTACTAAATTGTTTCTATCGAAATAACCATGGTATAATATGCTTTCAGTGAGATGACATAAATATGATAGTTATAAATAATCGAAAAGAAAATTATAAAATTGTTAAACGTACAGAAGCAATACTTATCAATTATCATCAAAGCAATATCATTTTCCAACAAACCAGTTTTTTGCTTCTATGAGTATGAATATAAATAACAAAATGAGAAAATGTACAATATAGTCCGGTGAACGATTATACATTTTTGAGTTTAAACATTAAAATCAAATATAGTCTTGAGTCATAGTGGTGACCAAATCCAGTCCACTAGATGCAAATGCAGTGTTCAATAAAAGTGTAAAATAAATTAATCCACAAAAATCTAATAATGTAACGTATAAAATAAAATGTTAATTAATAGTGATTTAATTTTCAGAAGAAATTTAGCATGATAATTAGAACCCATTGCAATAATAATAAATAATGATATTCTCTGTGAACAAAATCTAAGTCAACGGTCACAGTAAATTAATTTGTGTAGTAATTACTAAGAAAAATATGTTGTACTTTATTTTATTATATTTTTCTTATTCACAATAATTAAGATTAATAATCCGATATATAAGCTATAATAGTAAGTGAAAATAATTATATAATAAATCAAGTTATTGAAAATGTTTGAAATTTCTATACGTAATATTCTAGTAAACTTTAAAAATTCTCGGCTCTCCAAAATAGTTTTTTTGTTTATATGGCTTTTGGTAAAAAAAAAAGATAAGTGAAATGGTGATTTTTGACCTTTGATATAGAATATAAATTCATCTACGACGATGTAATATAAAATGTTCATAAACATTTTAACCATTGTCACATAAGAACAACTACGATGAACAGAGGAATCTTATCTCTCACCTCCTCCCTCATTTTTCAATGTTCTGTTTGATTAAATTATCGAATAAATTAATATTTATAATGTTATGATATTCGTTTGAATTATTATAAATTTTAAAATTTGATATTATATCTTTAAAATTTAAAATCGATAAGATTTTTACTTTAATATTCAGTTTAGTTAGAGGGTATAAAATGAAACTACCGCGCTTAAAATTAATTCGATCTTAACACCCATGAATTCGCCGTCAAAATAATACCTGCTTGTATAAATATTATATACACATGCAGATCAAGAGAAGTTTTAAGAGTAATGTATGCGGCTTGTATCCTGTCCCTCTTTTCACGTTTTTGTTTGGCATACACACCGCCGTGCTTTGTAAACAATTTTTTCATTGTCTTATATTTATACATAAATTATACATGAATATAATCGGGATTTAGTACAGTTATTTGTCGAAAAAAAGCCTATGAAATCGTGTTTTGTAAATGATGTTTCAAATCCTTTGTGCATTGATCAAAAATTCGTCTGTGCCTGTGTTGTACGTAATAAATGTGTGTGTGTGTGTGTGTGTGTGTGTGTGTGTGTGTATGTGTGTTTGTATTGCGTACGTTTGCGTTCCCTATACGGTTTAGCACAATATATATTATTATATGCATACTCTGCGAGTTTCGATTATATCATGGAATGACATGGAATGACCTCAGTATTATTTTTTTTAAATGTATTATTTAGTATAATTAGTGTTTGAAAATTAATATTATTAATTGCAATATGTTACATTAAATTTGTAGTAATACACTATAATAATAATAATTGGATGAAATAAACAATTTACAATTTTCATGACATAAACTTTATAACAATTATATTAATAAAGTACAATATAGATCGCCAATAACAGTCATGTTATACATACCTATATCCATAATAAATAATATAATGTTATTATAAATATCCTAATATTTAGTCACAGCCACAGAATACTATACAATGCTACAGCATATCATCAATAATCATTATATCATTGTCAATTATAAGCTGTGTACTGAGAAATTAAACCAAGTTTCGGTATAAAAGTTATAATGCTATATGAGGAATTATTTTTCCGAAGAAATAAATAGACAATAACAACAATTTAAAATAAATTAAATGTTATACGTACATCAAAATTAAATAGTGAAATATTTCAGATTTCAAAGTTTAAATACAAGTACAATGTTGTATATTCGTTTCATATTCTGAGCCAATACGGAAATCAATTTAGAACCTAGTCCAACACGAATATGAAGTAACAACTAAAAGGATATTATGGAGTCGTTAGTTAATTATTTCTAAAGTACGCGTTTTAAAACCACTACAATATGTTCGTAGATTATGTTATAAAACAAAGTGAATCCATTTAAAATATAAATAAAATATGTCAATATATAAATTATATCCTATCTGGTCGGTGTTGCAGTACACAATCAAATACACATGAACACGTAACTATCTATCATGTTGTTAGTTTATATTTTATTTATTAATGTTGCGTTTAATTTGTTTATTACACGGATAAATAAACAATATTATTGTTAAAACGTAAATTAATTAAAGAAAACGATGACCCAAGATATTCTGGGATTTTCTTCTATATAAAATATTGTTTGTAGAAATTGTCTATACAGAACGCCGTTTATCTGTTGATGTGACCGACACTGTATTACTATAATGCACCTGTTTTCAATGGATACAAAATTATACTATGTATATTTTCTTTAAATACAACTGCGTGATAATTATTATTTACAAATTGCACAACCAACGATTTTTATCTTGTGGAGGTATACACTGGTGTTATGTTTGACTTAGATCGATAGGAATTATATTACCCAAATAGTTACGAATAACATTATAATTCTTAATTTTAAGCACGTGAAAATATTAGCACATGGAAAAAATTAAAACAATTAAAATATAGATATTACTTGAAAGTTAAAAGCGCTCAAATTTGTATTCCCTAAAAAACTATGAAAAATGTGACGCGTTGAAAAACAAAGAAATATGCATTATAATAATATGACATAGGAAAAGAATAATAACCAGGAAAATTATAGTAATAAGTTTTTTAGTTGAAAATATTGAATAATATATTGAATAATATTATATTGTTTAAATTCTAAACAGTGGAAAAATTAGCTTAGGTATTGCAAAAATATTAACTAAAAAAATGATATTCCTTAAAAATTTAAAGATTGAGAAATAAAAATAATATTTTAAAAATTATGAAATATCCTTAAAATGGTAATATAAGTAACTAGTAAATATTTTAAGTACCTACGACTATAATATTTATAGAATAATAAGTAAATAACTATAAAACATAATATCAATTGTATAATTGATATCTGACCTCGTATAAGTTTTAGTTATCTAAAACTTAGGAAACATTCTGTGACTTTCAAGTAAAATATTTTTTTAATAAAATCATATAAAAAGTCTTGAATCCAATTTTAAAACCTTGAGTATTATGAAATTCTTATTAAAGTTAAAAAAAAAGTGTTATACATTTTTAACTACAAACATTTTCGTGTTTTTTGTCGTTTTTTCAAAATATAATATTCAAACGCTGGCCATGATTTTTTATTTTTTTATTTTTTGACAATAGTAAGATATACGTACGTATAAGTAACTTTGATCAGATCTTTGTATCAAAAGTTTAAGATTTTTTTGGTCAAACCAAACTTACTAACATTCTACGAAAAACAGATACGAAAATATGACATTTTAAAATTCCATATATTTCCTTTTAAAATCATCAAATTATACAATAATATGTTTTAAGCCTTGTATGTTAATTTAATTATGAAGTAACGTAAAATAGAAAATCATGCAACAAAAAAATTTTAATCAAAAATTGAAGATAAAAATACGAAAAAAAATGTTTGCTCTATCAGAATAATTATATTAAGCATTTGCCTAACAAATATGCAAATGTCTAAAATTCTAAATGCAGTTGATTACTATATATACACTTCTATAACCATGTAGGGATTAACTTGGGAAACTCTGGGAATAACTTTTTGTGATTTATTGTTTAGAAACCATACGATAAAATATACAATGTCCGTTGCAAAAACGATGCTATATATGGTCAAACAACTATACACAATTAGGTGGTTTGGCCGCTTTTTATCTTTAAAGTATAAAGTCGTTGTCATTAAAATTCATCAGATTGTACCTTGGTAAGACTAATAGCCAATATGTAAATAGTACGGTTTTATAATAAGGAATATATAATAATTTTGGAACTCTAACGGCTGTTGTAAATTTTCTAGTAACCCAGAATCATGAAATTATTATATATATAATAATGTATTATAACGATATGGAAAAGAACCGAAGGAAAATATTTGTTATATTATACCCGATTTACGTCATAGCTCGTACTCAATCGATGCTTAGGTAATTGACGAGTATGTATAGTCTTGCGCAGAAGATTTTATGTCATTATAATTTACGATTTCTACCATAAATGATTTACCGCGAGTTTCATTTACCATCTGATTGGTCATAAAAAAAACCAAACTCCGTTAGAAACCCTGTCTTTCTAAATACCCGCAGTGGCTCAGTCTCTACACTCATCGCTTAGTTTACTGAAAATTTAAAATTAACGTTCTAAAACGCGTATGTCCATTATCATTGACGGTATATGTGAGTCAATTGAACGTGTGCCCTACACTGTATAGGGCCTCTGTATGCCGATAACATTATAAACGCGTACGCTCTGTTTTTACATTAAAACGACTGCAGCGTAGTTTAAATTTCTCTCACTTCGTTGTGCTGTGACACTGTGACGCACACATGTACACAAATAATTGAGTAAGTGTATGTGTGTGCGCGTGTACTTGCATTACATAATAACAATATCCTTTGTTCGTACATGTGCGCTACAACATCCCTGATAGTGGGACGAAATTCAATAAACGGGAAACGACGAACTATATCACTCCCACCTCCGTACACACACGTCAAGCGAAATTATCGACTGACAGACACGAAATAACCAAACCTATACATAATTTGCGAGCACATAATGTCTATACACACTATGTATACTTACATATATATGTATTAGATAGTCGGAGCGAACTGTTTCCTGCGTATGCGATGTAAACACGACGATGACGACAACGTGAGCTCCCGCGCGTACATCTCTTTGCCAGGATATTACATCTCAAAGAGGCGGTCGGAAACTCAATTTAAATGGGAATTCGTTAGGGGAGTTGGCCGACAGAGAGAGAGAGAGAGAGAGAGTATGTTTGGCCGGAATTTTTAGGAAAAACGATTTCGACGGCAGCATAGTAACTATATATATATACATGTATACACACACGCGCGTAGTGCGACTACATATGTAATACTATATATGTGTGTGTGTGTGTGTGTGTGTGTGTGTACCTACATAATACACAAAGACGCAACGTTGTTTATTGATTTAAACGGGACACCCTCGGTAAAAGGTCGCCGTCGACCGAAATATTGCAGTGAAAGTTCATATAAACGCATCTAAGCTGTGGAAACCGATAAACATCATTACAGCCATCTATCTATATTATTAAAGCAGTGTATGTGCATGTATTTTAATAACATCATATTACTATCATATTATTGTCATACTGCTGAAAAGCATCGAACGAACGGCTGATTGATAACCAACATATCGATCACTATACATCAAGTATACATATTCAATGACCGTACTATTGTAGCCCACGTCGTGGTCGTCTATTATACTCGAGACTCAAAAGTGTACGTTACAATATTATTAGATAAGTTTATAACGTTGTATACCTATAAAAACATTTTTTAAAAATAGTAGTGTATAAAAACCGTCGCGTTTTTCCCGGCTCCTCGTTGAATACAATTGATTTGCTGTCATTGCAAATGAAAAATAATAGGTTAGGTTAGGTTACTTGTTTAATTGATATATAATATTCCGAGGAAACTGTTTATACATAGTTATTAGTATCGGACGTAGCTCGGTAGTGTGTGAACTGCAACACGGAGAGAATCATCAAATTCGAAACTCGCGGTTTGGTCGTAATACTAATTATTAATTTCAATGAAACTTTTATTTTTATTTTAAACCATCATATTTCACTGCTCGCGTGGATACGCGTCGGGCAAAGTTGCACGTAAAAAACTTTGGCGCTATATTGTTTTGAACGACGCAAGTATATTATAGTCTATAGAGTGTACCACGTGTGCGAGATGTATTTTTTTATACTGCAATATACGATTAAAAATTCATTTAAACGTAACATTATTTCCCTAAAAATAACATCGGCATAATGGCTCCAAAGTCGTATACATATATGAAATAAAGTACCACAAATTATAATAGATTATGGACAAGGCTGTTCACAGAAATTTTTTTTGGGGGGAGGGGATGAGCAGCAAATAAATAATACACTTACCACAAATTTTGTTTCCCATCGAAAAATAAATTTCAACTAATTATTATCTAAAGGAGTGGAGTGGAGAGCCGTACCTTCCTCTTGCAGGCGGCCTCGTCTACGGACATCAGGGAATTACTAACACCATGAAAACTATTAAAATATACGTCGGTCTACATAAAATCAATTACCTTAAACTAACTCTTACTGTCGAGAGGATTTATTATGATGAGCAGGTAAGAGTAAGAGAGCATATCACATATCACTGCAGGAGTCACAATATCAGACCGACAATTTATGAGGCGATGGACAGCATGCTTAGCGATGGTACAAACATTTTCTAAGCTTTCATATAGACCTCTTTTTACATTTGAAATAAAAACAATTTATAAGAACTTTATTTTTTATCATCCCACATCTATTTATGATTTTTTATAATTATACTATTCAAAACCTTCATTAATTAGAATTTGTGATTAAAAGACTTAAAACAAAACAATGGTTGATAATAATATAATCGTCTTATATACACATTAGTATGCATTATTGTCATTATTATACACGTTTATTTACAAATGAGGCTACAAGTTATATAGTTATTACTTCTACTCGAAACGTTTTTTATATTATTTGCACTTAATTTATTGTACTACCTACCTATATTTTATTTTATTTGACTTGAGAAAATGCTAAGTCTCAACAGGCGTGGCTGTAGGTCCACATGACCATGTATCGAAATCGTACGCAGACCACTAATCGTCGCCAATCGTTCCATATATACAGATGCTGCTGTTTATCCTGCTATCCCGCTCTTCAGCTGTAAAACAGCGCAAAACCGTATTCGAGTTCGATATAACATGACTTATAATTGGAATGATGTATTTAATGTATTGTTGTCTCAATCGTATAATCTGATAATAACATAATTATAATGAATCCGAAACGGTTTACGTGATTAGTGCGAAAAAGCGGTACAGTTAAATTTAAATCTGTCACGGTTTTGCATGAACCACGTGTAAAGTTTGGTGTACAATACAATTTGTTGTGTTGGAAAAACGCATTAATCCTCGGCGTGCTCGGGGTGTCGTGTTACAATAAATCTGACTGGTAAATCCCTCCGCCGAACTAAAAACCGACTTTTCTTTTTGCTGCTTACGCATTTAAAGAAAACGATAATTTATCCTCTATATATAAACACACACACACACACATATTTGTATACATAGTTGACGTTATAATTATTATTAATGTACACGCAGCCGCTACTGCTACAACTATATTATATTATATGCACTGCGCCGTACATAAATTATACATGGTAATATTATTATTATTATTGTGAACGTTTTCCGTTTGGAACCGGAAGTATTAAAAAAACAACAATATTATTTCAATATTATGTAGCAGTAAAATAATATGATAATAATATAATTATCGCACTATGTAATACGCATTTTATATAACATGAGTTTTATCGACGTTTCTTTTTAACCACACATTTTTCTCCGTCAAGTAGTAAATGAAAAGCTCATGGTTGTGGTCGTGTATCATATTAAATTATATACGTTTTCTTTTGTATCGTAATTTATCTTTCATTTTTCAACAGAAACTCCAGGCGTTCTTCGTATTTTCTTTTCGTCCCGGACGGACCATATACTATACACTGCACACGTACACATAATACTGTATAGTTGAAACGTCGTTATACATTTATATTATATTTATATACAGATATAATCGTATAAGCTCGACTCCGTCACTCTTTAAAAGATGATCAATTTCGAATGAAGGACCGAAATGCGGAGTTTACGACAGTTTCGTCTGCGAACGTCAATTTAAAAATAATCAAATAACTCGAGTGTCTAGTTTTCTCTTCGTATTTTTTATTTATTTATTTTTTTTTCTTAACACGAATACCGCATACCCACTCGTAGATAGTAGTGCGTAAAAGACATAGAGAGAGAGAGAGAAAGAAAGAGAGTATATAGAAATTCTTACATATGCCACATATGCCCAACAATCAAATATGTATTTTACACTCGAATATACCGTAAAAAACATTAAGTTTTTTCTTTTTTTTCTATCACATTTAAATATTTGTACTTATGTACATTTTGTGTACACATCTATGTTATCTAAAACACACGTAACAACGTCCTACACTTATCTTGCACTCTTGGTGAGCCCGTTAAACATGAAGTATGAAAAAAAAAAACAGTTAGAGGTAATAATTATTGTCTCTCAATAAACATCGTCTTTCTATATTATATAGTTTAAACATGTATTGAATCGTATGTGAAAGGTACCTATGGTGCAAGGAAAAGGAGGTAGTATGTACGCAGAACCGCTCCTCTCGAAAAAAAAAACAAATCGGTACCCGGTGGAGTACAAACGTGTTATCCCTACAGTGATGTAAATAAATGTTTATCGAATCAAATCACACACGCGTGTATAGGGTTTATACATACTTGTATGATGTATATATATGTACTTTATTCTTTAATATAATATTGTACGGTTTTGTGTACAAGTATAGTAGTATAGTAAGTAGTACATATGAGCGTCAAAATGGAGTAAAAATTTAACTCACATGCACGGCCTTCTTATCACTCGTCACTCGTGCTTACAGAAAAGAAATATCTGAAAGAAAAAAACGAACTTAATGCATACCTATTGTATAGCATTATGATGCCCATAAAATTGTACTAGTAAAAATATGTTTCGGAATGAGAACATTACAATATCGGTAAAACTTTAATATTCAATCATCTTTTTCGTATCTATATAACTTCTATGGTAACGTGTTCAGTAGTGGACTGATATTTATAATAATTTGATTGTATAAAATATAATATTCATGTATAGAAACTGTATTATAATATTTTGGTTAAAAAACAAGCAATAACATTTTGATCATGTGGGATAACGGCTCGTGGTGTAACTTTGTGGTGAGAAAGTAAATTCTATGATTTTAAAGCTAAAGGTAAATTTGAGCAAATGACAATCAATGGAATCTTATCAATCTGATATTGGTTTTACTTATACCCAACACTATTCTTAAATTATAAGTTGATCTTTTCAGGTAAATTGGGCTAATTTAATTTTTGAGTTTTACTTATGATATAACTATGGTGCAGAGATTTTCAGCTCCTTTTCAATTTTTTTATTTTTTTTGATTCTCGACACTACAATATATAATAATATATAATGTGATGTGAACTATATAACATAAGTAATATACTCTGATAGTCGTCATATGTTTTTACGAGTGTGTGTGTGTGCATATGTGCATGAACAACGTGTATTTCTCATCTGGGTCGTTCACATACAAGTCGTAGATGATTAAAAATATGCAATTGATATATATATATATATATATATATATATATATATATAAACATTTAAACAATACGTCTCGTTTATTATATGTATCACACTATTTGTTTTTATCCTGTTGGTGTCGGAATACCATTAAGTTCGGACACCAAATAAATAATTGTTTTCGTAATAAACTAAAAAAAAAATAAAAATTAAAACAATTTGTTTTTCTCCTACTCTTGGCCAATATGTTGGAATTTTCAGTGTCACGCGACGTTTTTCAATATCGCATATATTTCAAAAACATATTCACGCATCGATAAATCAACTGATATTACACAAATATGTCAACGAAAAAAAAAACCCCACGTCTCTAAATCGAGAATTGCCAAAATGTTTGTCCTATATTTTATACAATATATGATTCCCAAAGCTCCGTTATTAGCTCTACCTAACCTTTAAACCGTATGAATAATTTCCGATTTCTATTCAAAAGGTATTGCAGGTTATTTTTTATACACATAAATCGATATCAATAATGTCAACTGAATAATGAATCCAAAAACGGAATGGTAGCGGGGATAAATTCAATAAGGTCGAGTTAAGGACATTTTTTTTTTTCATTCGAATTTGGCATCATAATATAAGAATAGTGATGGTTTCACTTTTTATAATACACATAATTTGATATAATATAGTATTACTATATTCTTGTTAAATTCTCTATGGACACTTTAATGGTGTGATAATTTTTCCAAACACTGTACTCTTTTAAAGGCCACCCTTGATCTAATTGGATTGCGTACATAATTGCCAGAAAATTCTATTGAAATATCCAAAATCAGAAGCAAGAGCAACTAAAAATATAATATAATAATATAATAATATAATATAATATATAATATAATCATAAGAATAATAATAACGACTGGGCTACACGCGTCATGCACGCATTATTATTGTATAGGGAGAATTATGTATTATTATATTCATATTATATACCTATAGGTACGTACATTGCCGAATTAATAGTTTCGAAAAGATGATAAATCGTAGATTCCGATAAAATAGTTTTGGTAAAATAAATAAATCGCACGTGTTAAAAACTTTCAAAGCTTAGAAATAAATGTGTTTCGCGTGCCACATAAGTGATTTAAATCGGAGAATATTGAGCTATGTAGTGCCACCGTAATCGTATAGGCGGATTCAAAGTGTTAGATATACGGTTATAAATAACTATTTTATAATTTCTTATTATTGTTCACATATGACGATGACTAAATTGGTCTCCTAACAATCTTCTAACAGAATATAAACGCAGTCAAGTTATATTTTCAATCTTAAATCTTGGCTGCAGATTTTGCGCAAACGTACTATAATATGATACTTACCTAAATTGTTACAGCTAAAATGTTATATGCACGGTCACCTGCACGATTACTTACGAGGGGTAGGAGAAGGTACACTTTTGTTATCGTCCATCCGCGACCGACGATGACGCAGTTGTATTTTTTCCGTGGACAGCCCGTGAGCGTTCTCCTTCGTGCCGACGCCGTTTCGTCCGTGTCGCAAATGTGCGTGTGCGCGTGATTTTTATTTTACCCAGCTGCATGTCCGTGAGTACATAAAAATACGATTCCGTCATGCCCGTGTATCGTCCGATTGATCGAACTATACGTCTACTATACGTCTATAATACCTATGGTAATTTTTCTTCATTTATTATTGCCGTGTCAGTGGCGTGGCGTGCATATAAGCAGTGTAAGCGTGGCTTACACTTTCAGTTGTAATCCGTTATAAGTATTTTTATAAACAAATTAAAATTGAATTTGTCATGAATCATGATCAAGTTTTAATAACATAAAATTATATAGATATGTATATCAAATCATTAATTATAAATACTTGTATTTATAAATGCCGTGTGTTTTTATCGTCGATTAATGAGTCGCGCAAAAGTCTTTGTTAATCGATTCTGCAAAATGCGTTGTCGTACACCGTGTGCTTGACATACCTACGCCATAGCCGCCACCGCCACATCGTTAATTGCTCACGCGTTGTCCAAATTATACATATTATATTACCGTGTGCGTCGCACGAGTGTGTCTCGCTGTTGTTTACTGTGCTCGGAAGAACCTTTGTGCGGTTTTCGCCGGAATCGTGGCCGCCGGTACGTTGTGGAACTTATGTCATCGTCAAGGTATGGTCAATATATTATTATCATAATTATTACCTATTATTATTATACTTTCTTAGAGCATTAAAACTAGCAAATCTTATTATTGATCATGTAGATTTTTTCTTTATGTCACGTGATGTCTTTAAAAGAAATGTATATTTAGCCTTGAACTCATTGTAAATTAAGTAATATTCCATCATTATGTTATTGATTATTATTGATTTAGTGTTTGTCTTCTTGTTATCGTTATTAGTTCATTATTTAAATTTGTTTAATTATATTTATTTATTGTAATCTTAGCTTCATTATTACTTTTTACATTTAGTTGTTTATTGTTAACTGTAAAATACTTAAAATGTTTAAACCTGTCATTGCTTTAACAAAAGGGTCATTACCCGTTTATAATACATAATATTATATTAAAAAAAAATACGATAATGGTATTCGTTGTTCATTATTAATTTCTCCCCCCCCCCTGGGCGTCCGATCCCGATTTGTGTATATAATTTTGGGCACGATACGATTGCGCGTGGTCCATATCAGCGGTACCTTTTTAAGCGTACGATTGCGCGCGCTATATTATTTTAACTTTTAAGCAACGTTGCCAAATATATAGGTCCCTGGTAAATCCGTACGATACCATAGTAGAATATAGTAGATTATTTATTACTTATTTTTGCCGATATCAGACAAACTTCCCATCACTAAGAATGAATTGGTTATATTATTAAAAATATTATCTTTATAGTAAATGTTCATACATGTACGAATATTTTGTTTTTCAATCTGAAAATCAGCCATGTACCAATTTATTCTAAGGTCTTTGCGTTCAACGCGTTGGGTGTCGCTGCATCGGCTTATATTATAAATTATAATATACAATATCATATTGTACTGCCGGTCGCAGACGCAGCAGCTGACCCGACGCCGCCCGCCAAACGACCCTCCGGTTGTACAATTTTTATGTTATGTGGGTTAACGGTTTGTTTACGGAAATAAATAAAGGAATTGGGGACGCAAAAGGGCGACTTACCGTCGTCGTGATCGTTGTGAAATATATTATTACGCGCATGGATGAAACGTTTTGTACGACACAATAATGTCCATCGTATGCGATTTAATAAAAACGCCGGAGTTCGGTGAATACAACTATATAATATGATTGAGTATTTGGCACTCACTAATAAAATAAAATTCAACGTTATAATAATATTAATAATTGATTCGATTGGATGTATTATTACAATGTATGGGATTTGAAATTGTAGTATAATAAAAAGTAAACATACTCTAACAAACATGTAAATTATGTATTATGTTACAACGCGTTGATTATGATGAAAGTTAGAAGCATTTTAGAGGAAAAAAGTTGAAAATAAAAAAATTATATAAATCTTCCGGTGTGCGCATTGTTGGAGAGGTGTTATTTAATGCCGGATTTTCAGTGAACTATAGTACGCACATAAACTGTTAACTTAGACAAGGGTGAAAAATGTTTCCGTCATGCGTGGTATAGTCGCGAAAACAATAGCAATGATATGTCAAAAATAGATAATATAGAAAATAAAGTAAGAAATCGTATCCTATAAATGCGCCTGTATATATTTTTAAATCATCCACATTTAAAAGGTCAATTTTATTCGTTTATTATTTTACTCAGTTATCGTACAGAGATTTATTCATCGAATTTATACAAATTGAAACAAATCGATTTAGTAGTAACTCTCCTCCTATGAAATTATATAGGATACATCAAATAAGAATGGATATATATATATATATATATATATATATATATATAATTATTAATTAGATCATTATAGAGAAATGCTCACACGATCAAAATTTAAATAATAATCTACATATTAACGAATATTATAATAATCGATATTAGTAAATTATTACATACATGTGCGATGTGTGAATTGGTAAACTATTGATTCCATGTAAACAATTGACATAATATTCTATTGAAAATAAAATATATTCTTGTCTTATCAATATACCATTAAATTTCTATTACCACATTATAAAAAAAATTCATGTCAAAAATTAAATAATCAGCGCGAACGATTTTTGTTTTAAATTATTGTTTTCACTGTTGCTCACGTCGTGTACAGTCCAGGATAGAACGTTTGAGGTGGACTTCAAATCCACCTCGTAGATCGAAAAAACTGCGAACGAATTTTTTTTGCTTTTTTTTTTTTTTGTCCTGCAAAAATCTCTTTTTCACCACGGTTTGAATGTTGTTCGTCCCACCGACCGATTCGCATGCGGTGCCGCCGCCCGCCACATCATCTGCAAAATGCACTTGGGGTGACGTGCATTTGACGCGATCTCGTTGTCAGAGTTTAAGGGAAAGGGAGAGAGTGAAAGAGAAATTTCAATCGCCGAGCATAATAATAGCTTTTTGTTTATTTTTTTCTCGCCCCACGTAGTTAGGGGGATGGGGGGAGGGGTCGCGTGGCGAGGAAAAACGATGGGGACAAAAATTACACGTTTCGGTGAACGCGGGACGCGATGGACTCCCGCTCTACCAGAGATTATAAAATATACCCACCTATATTATACTATATTCTTTTCTCGTCTGACGATATTTTTTTCTCCATCTTTTTCGCATACAGTATTTCTCTCTCTCTCTCTCTCTCTCGCTCTCTCTCCTTGAACCACCGTCGTTATATTATTGTCGTCGTATTATAATACGTATTTATCCATCAACGGCAAGAGCAGCCCCGCGTTGTCAAAAGATTCCAGTGAACAATACTCCGCGTGTATACGTCACCTGATGACGTCTTGCCAAAGGTGTCTGTCGGCGAATTACAGATGCGCGGTACATAGCGTGTCCCACGAGGATTTACTTGTGGTGACATCTCCTGCAGTGGCATAATCAGATTCTTTTTTATTTTATTTTATTTTTTTTATATATGTAGAATGGCTCACTGCACTTAAAGTCAATATAGAATATTATATTTCGATAAAAAGTAAAGAAATAACACTTTTAATAATGTGTTACTATTTTTAAAAAATGTGATAAATGCTGTTAAAAAATAACGAAATTAATGTTTTTTTACCGGCCACATTAATGATAATTTTAGAATATTAATAAATTTAGTTATTATGTTAATTTGAGTACAAGGACTGAAAAGTTGGTTCATAAATAAATAATATTATTGTTATATAATATAATCCTGAAGGAATTATACACACACGCTTTATTAAATATTATAAACGTTATTATAATTATAATGTTATTATCTTCTCGCAGAACGAATATTCTATTCCTCAAAATTATACATATTTGAAAATAAAATATTTGGGGAAATCTCTACTCTTACGATAATTACAGGGTGTGTGGTATTGTAATACAATTATATTTTTAATAACTAATAATTAACTACTTTTTAATAAACGCAAATCCATCTACACCCGTAGTTTAAATTTAATCATAATTTAAAAATGTTAAGGCCCGGCTTACGCCAAAATTACTTGCAATGATATTACTGGTACCGACTTGTATTAGACCCACCTTAATTTATCGTTATCTATGATTCTAGTTGACCGGGGTTTCTATAGTCTATATGATATTATTTTTATTTTCATTGAGCCCGTATTGTATCGAGAAATGCGTTAGTGGGATATACTAAACAAAAAACATCACGTAACAATGTTATTGCAACGGGGAGAATTACTAACGGTAATGATACGTATTATATCCAGTTTCCAAACGAAATTCATAGAAATATTATAAATAATATAATATTATGCTGTACAAGGTGATTGGCTTAACGCGATACCCTTATGTTTGAATTTATACTATGTTATAATTGTACGCGCAGGTTAATATGCTGTGTGTATCATCTAAAGTTAGAACACTAAAAATATAAAATATGTACGTAAAAGTGTGCATAAAATGTATCTCGTATTTAAATGTTTTCATACCAATCGGTTACCACTTACATTCTTCGCGGGGACGTGCAGAGGTGCCAATGTTCTTTCCGGACGTGAAACTTTAATGATGCGAAATTGGATCTAGGGCGCTTTGTTAACGATTCGGATTGATGAGTATACGCGGCGTGTGTATATAATTATGAGTTATGACGTATGTAAACGTTCCCTGATGATATATATATTATGTTCACGACTTCGTGTGCATAATAAATTGCAGTTTTTTTTACGTTCTTTATTATTTTTTCACTTGTTTTTATTCTTTGTTAATGTTTGTTTTACCAACGCGAACTACGTACACAGGTACGCGTATTGTAATGTACAATGGACGTGTGTGTTTGTGTAGTTAGGCGTACAGTGATCAGTGATCATAGAGATTTTCGATGTATACATATTTATGCATACGAGTTAGTTCTTTTATCGTTAGACATACACGTCGGGAAGCAGAATTTAAACGGACCCGGGGTTGATATATAATAACTATTTTTCTTCTCTCGTATAAGTATACTTTTTCAATTCCAACAAACGTCACCGTTCGTTTGACAGATGAAAAACCATTACATGCTTGTACAAGCGACGTTTATTTTGAAACTATCTACACAAGAGCATGTGATTACCGTTTACATAAAGTGAAATCAAAAATGAGATGCTAAATAATTTGTATATACGCGTTATACCAATTTCTAATAATTAGCATAATAACATCGTGTGGATTATTAAAATCGACTCGACTAAAGGATTACATAAAGTTTTAATTAGTTCCCATGCGTATGTAAAATAATTGTCCTCTGCGCACGACGGCGCAGCGGTGGCATTTCATTAAAACCGTGTGGAGAGCAAAGTTTTGCCGATAAAAAGTTAACATTGCTGCGGCGGAAAGTCATCGATACTATATAATATGAACGGCGGCGACGGTGACGGTGGAGATTTTCTAACTACCCCATATCCGTTATAATTGGATATTATCCACAGTCTGCGGGCACGTATATAACAGTAACTATTGTTAAATGAAATAAATTCTGAACGTTGTATATTCATAATATGTATAAGTAAGATTATCTCAGTGGAATTTTTTGTAAAAGTAAATCAAACTTTATGTCAATATTATATTGTGTTGCGAGGACTATGTATAGGATACAACGGACTCAAAGAGAATAAAAAAAAGAAAACGAGGCAAGCAAATTACTGATAATAATATATTAACACTAATTAACAGATTATGAGGTGCGTCGAGGACAAATTGACTCGACTATTTCGTTTCGGCGCGGCGTTTTTATTTGTTTATCAGATGGGTAAAAAATGTAATGGTTTTATCATGATACTATGCTGTTTGATTTTTTGTGCTTGTTGTGTACACGATTTCGACTAGAAAGGAGAGCTCTGATATACATAAAAACCTATAACTTTTCAGAAAAGAGATTTTGTTTAATTGGTACTTTTTGGGAAGTTAAATTTTGATTTTCTCAATAATTTTCCAAATAATGGAGAAAAATGGTGTAAAAAATAGTGACAAGTTTTCACTCGAAGGCAGAATTTGAACTCTGTATTTGTCATAGCAACACAAACAATTTTCTAGGTACTTAAATTTTATATTTATATTACAAGGTTTCTTTACTTGGCGTTTTCCGGGTTTATATTAACCAGTAGTATGATTGATTATATGAATACAAATAATACCAGGTTGAAAAGTATTAAAGTAATGGTTCTCCGAATCATAAAACGAAGCTACAGACTAGATTTCATACTCATATAATCAACGGTTCCGGTTTGAGGTATATTTTATTTGTTCCATATTTACTATTTTGACCTCGAAAAGAAGGAATTTTAAAAAGCTCTATCGAGTTTCTAGTCCCGTAGCTCTCATATTTTTGCATAGGCTTTGCATTGTTTTCTTCTTTTATATTTACAAAAGATTATATAATATTGTACTACTTATTCATTTTTATAAATTTGAACTTATCCATCCGATCTCTTTCACTTAGAATCATATTTTCGAAAGCAATGTTACATCGGTTTTAAATTTAAATCGTGATATAATCATAAAAATGATAAAAAGTTATTGGAATCGTGAAAATTTTAACAAAACAAACTAATCTTAATTTACCTATAATTAGCTAGAAATAAGTTGAAATATAATATTATATTATTAATTATGACAATTATATCAATGAAATATTATATTATAATATTATAATGGTGTATAAAAATAAAATTTCAAAAGTAGTAAAACGATAAAATGTTGTGGTTTTGTAAGTATAAATTATTTTAATTTAATATCATAATATATTCGATCCTCATACTAATCATATTATTATTTATATTATATATAAATCCTCGCTCAGGACATGTTGGTCGTATCGATTTTCCCTATCCGCAATAAGATCTCTTTACAGCAAACGTTGGTGGGGGAGGGGGGGCAATTTAAAATCATTCGCTTGAATCAAGTATCTGCTTTTAATAGTAGTAAATTTGTTTATGATAGATATACAGCTTCAGATTTAATGCCTGTTATTATAATATTGTGTCCAGATGACTTTTCTCGTATAATCCACTTTTAGCACTGATTTCTCGCACCAACCGTCCCGTCGAAAACACACCCACACACCGAATACGACCCACCCGTCACTGCATGAGTATTTCGATGAAAACGCCTCGGTTTTTAGGACGAACACTACCACACGTACAATACGCGAGTAATTTTGACGCGTAATGCGTGTACAAGTGAAAAATTTACAGCACGCCTATATACACACGAGCACCGCAATAGAGTATATTATTCGCTATTGTTATCGTGTTACGACCACCGAGTTCGTCTCGAAGACCGTTCAATAGGAAATCATATTATTATTACTATTATTATTCTGCCGGACCTGTCCGCGAGAAACGGACGCACCCCGACGACGACGACGACGACAAATTCGATTCCAATCGGTAATGCGATTTTATTTTCTCGTTTCCAGACTATATACATGCTATGCATGCGCGCGTTCGTGCTGTTGGACACATACCGAATATAGAATGTACATAATATATACACATACGCACGTGCACCATGTTGCGCGTTATACCGTGATGAATCGCATGAAATATTATATTTTACTATACGATTTAATAAATAATACATTGTAACCGAGTTCGCGGTATCGAAAATACGTATCAATCAGCGACGCAATCCTATTCTATAATGTACATACTGTGTGAATATCTCCGCGTCGCTTCCCGTCTCTTCGGTAAAATCAAACCTTTTCTATGATTTAATATGTTGCGACGGATATTGTATTGTAGTCGCGTGATATGCACTGACCACGAGCCAACGACCTCCCTGAAAGTTCCTTGTCCGCCCTCAAAACGCTGTCAGTGTTCGGCCAATATCGATTTTTGATTTGAATTAATGTTGTTGTACAATATAATATAATATGCATACTATATTATTATATCTAATCACTGAAATTCACGCACTGTGAATAACTACGGAATGTGCTGCAAGCCATCCATAATCCATATCCATAATTAAGCATTATATTTAGTCATTTAGATAAGCTTAATATATAGTTTAGGACATCGCGTGGCCGATAGACGCCTCATTGCACAGTTACATGAACCTCTATCATTGGATATAAAATTTCGTAAAAATTAAGTTTTGTTTAATTATTGAAAATAAATATTATTGTCATTATTATTATTATTATTGTTCTATATATATAAATGATCATTCAGAATTTTTTGTTATACTAAAACGTACTAGCTGTGAGTTACTCGATTTCATACGGGACAGTCTTGGCTGGGCATAGATTTTAATGGAATACTATCATACGTTATTTAAATCTTAGCTATGTTTGGTTTCGGCCTTCAGGGAGTTATTGGAAATAATTTCGTACAGAAAACTTATCAGATAATTGAAATGTTTCACCACAAAACTGAAAACTTTGAACACAATAAACCCCCTTCTTTCACTAAAAGAAACAAAGATGAAAAATTGAGTGATGTTGTGTAACTTAGGGAAGTATTTGGAACAATTTTGTGAAGAAAAATCGAAAAATTAGGCGAATTCTTCGCCGAAAAGCCATAACTTTGAAGTATAAACCTCCCCTCACCATCAGGTAAAAAGAAAAAAGAAGAATGGGATAACGTAGTGATACTCAGGGAAGTATTTGAAACAACTCTATGAAAAAAAAATTATAAACAAATTCAAAAGTGTCGTCAGAAAATGGGAACATAAAGAAAGCCTGTTTTTTATGTATATTTATTATATAAATTACAAATATATATATATAAGATTTAATTATATCTGTTTTTTATATCTTTAATAATCGAGCTATGAATATGCCATATCTTAAGACCAAATCACATACAAGAGCAAAATCAAAATCAAAATTAGTTTGCACTTTTAAAGCGCATTGTGCGCACACCCGTTGTATGGTTAGTTTTTATAAATATTTAAGATAGACATGTCATTAATAAATAAATATTAAGAATTTTTTTTTTTTTTTTGTTTGAAAAGTGTTTTTGTGTTATAGACCACATGTATGCGTAATATCCTATTCAATATTTTGATATTGAAATGTAGAGCTATTAACTTAATGCAAGGGTATACAATGGTGATTCGTTAATTGGTCGCTGCGGATCAGATATCGTATGGCTACAGTTCGCATGAATAAAGAATTAAAGAAAAAAGCAATTTTGTTAAGTATAAAACTTCGCACATGAACGACAACGTAATAACTATACATTATACGTGGTTGGAGGTACTTGTATGTATTCTTGAAAGAGCAAAGAGAACGTTGGAATACATCAGATGATTGTAAAATTGTAATTTTTATAATCTTTTAATGATTTCTGAAGTACAATGCAGATGGTTTTTTTTTATGAATAACGAATATCTGAACGGTGTAAGTTATCTTGAAATTAGAACTACTACTACTAAAATATTAGAATAATATTATTATGATAATGGTATAACTATTGTTTTTCAACCGATTACAATTAAGATCCGAGCAAAATTATATGAACAAGAATCTAGTAACTAATATGCATACGTATACTATGAAAAACACTCAACCAATTTTATTATTTTTCGGAGCAAAATCAAACAGCATTTTCAAAAACAGACATACCTTGTATTATTTTTAATTACAATTTCCGTTTCTTCATTCTTAAAACAGTTAACAACTTCTTAAGAAACGCTATATATTTTTATTTTTATTCGTTTCAAGATCAACGGGAAATAGTCCTTTACAAAATATATAATATAACACACATAAAGACAACTAAGATATATTAAATATATATATAAACAATAATAATTTTACAATTAATTATAATATAAGACTATAGAAACAATACAGAGACTAATGATAGTTAGATTAATTGGAATTTTTTAGGAGTAATAAAGTATTAAATTTAAAATAACATGACATGAATAAAAAAAAAAATCAAGATATTGGGAGATTATATTGGCTATTCTAAGAGCTAAAGAAAGAAAAGAAAATGTTCTATTATTTGTCTTATATTGTGGAATAATAAATAAAACTAAATTATTCGTATATCGACAAGGAGTTTGAAGAATTAGGTACTAATAATTAAGGACAAAGAACATAAACATTGAGAATATCAAAAATAAACTTTATACCTGCTAGATTTCGTGTCAGGAAGAGATAGCAAAACCTATAAAGATTCCTGTAGTGAAATAATTGAGTCTCAAGAGAAATGCAAATTGAATTTATATGATACATTTTTAAGAAACTTGTTGTGAACATTATCAATGTGTCTTACATGTCTAACTTAGTGTCTCCCAACTTGGGGGGCATGTGAAAATTGCTAAGAAGACGCAAGCAGTCTTCACAAAGTTAAATTTTACATTATTATATTTTATATTTGTATTTTATAATACAGAGAAAAAATGAAAAATTAATAACCGCAGGTTATCATTATCATGTACACCTATCGATAAAGATGCCACTAAATCATAATTATATAAACTATTTATTAAGTATATATTATAAAAGGTGATAATTGTTTTCAATTTATAGCTAATATGGGGATGCGAGATTTTTGAAATTCTTCAAAAAGGGTAGAACAGAAAAAGTTGGGAATCACTGATCTAGTTTTACTATTGTTTAACATCTAAAAAATCGAAGTAATTAAATTACATATTCATATAATAATTGCATTTTCCGAGGAATATTATAATAGGTAGTAATAATAATAATAATCATCATAACGTTTTAATAATTGTATATACTGATTTAGGATTATTTAAAAAAAAAACCAAGTTCGATATCACTTACCTACAATGTTATATTTTATGTTTTATTATTTTGGATTTATGTTCCGATATGAATTAAATATAAACTTTTGTGCCATGATATAATAATTTAGTTGATATGGTTGAGGATATTATGAGTGTCATACCTTACTTAGAGTATTATTAAATTACTATAGCCACTACAATTGACTCTACTTGCACGTTCGTATACACGTTAATACCATTTTATATGTATACGTGGACAGAACGTAAAACGAGAACGCACGCAATTTTCATTTGAAAAACATTTTTTTTTTCCACCCGTCTCTAAACCAGCCCATGATGAAGAAAACATTTTAACGCACTATGCAAAGTTATACTTACAATGTTCTTATAATGATCCTTAAATCAAACCGTAAATAGTTTGTAAGTCGTTTTTTTTTTTTTTTCTAACAAAAAAAATAAAATGATTATAACGTCAAATAAATTGAGAACGATTTCTATATTATAATAGTTTTACTACCTTGAAGAGGTTTTCGTTTAGTTTATTTGTTTAAAAGGAAAGTCGTAAACCTATAACGGTCCTTATTACATAGTATGTACCTAAATGTCCTACCTACCGCATCGACATGGTAAACACATGATGATATACTTATATCGGTATAAAATCGTTTAATATTTTTAATAGTGGGTTATAATTTATAAACATGAATTGAAAATTATAGATAATTATTACGATTAAAATGAAGATGACGCACCCGCATATCTCCGTCTTACAAACATGCCATATGGTAAAAAACGTATAAAAATACCATATACCTACTATCAATAGTACGCGTCTTGTAGTATACGCATGAACAAATTTATAATATATAGTACTACTACATAAAAAAAATGTATGTACTATACTTACAATTCACATTAAACAATAAACGATGTATAAGTATAAAATTAAAATATTGTATAAATATACGTAAATAATAATAGTGTATGATATGTACAATCAGATTGCAAACGTGAATAAAAAAAAAAATTTAAAAAAAATATTGGTTAGTTGATATAAATTAGAGTAAACCAATATCAAATGCGGAGAGCAGCCCAAGTCACAGTTTTGGATGAAGTTCAGGGGGGATGCACGTTCACGACAATTTTCATTTTGCTCATAGCATACCTATCTATTTTGTCATATGCAGTATACATTTCACCGTAAATGTATATATGTTTGTACACTAACTGGGATGACTCTCTTACGATATTATTGTATGTGATCTGATTGATTAATCTAACTTAATATAAGATAACTAATCGGTAATCCGTATGAACGCGTGATAAATATTATTTCCGTAACGAAATGGTTGTTTCTCGGAACGAAAACGAAATGACAAAAACACACAAGGAAAAAAGCCGTTGCGAAACGACCGGCCGAGAACTAACAATCAGCAGTTTTAAGAGAGATAAGTTAAAACAAGTTACGCTATTAAGCCCGGTTCACGTATATACATAAGGCGCACACTAACCTCGGTATACTTCATCTGGTTGCAAAGGATCAGATGACTCTCTGGGTAAACCCCACGCTGCTGAACTTAGCAACAATACTTGTAGATAATATATATAAAGTCGGGCTCCGATAAATACGCGTCATCCGAACGGAAACGTCTGGAACGTTTAATTAATCTCAAAGCTTCAGTGTAGTGTTTTTTTTTTCTTATCGCACAAGGCGAATCGAGCTGGGAATCAAAATCATTTTAATCAATCATATTAATCGGTTTAAAATATTGCACGACCAAAGTGGTATCATTGTGTGTTTTTATTCCAGTATTCGTGATTCAGCCGTGACCACATGCAGAATGAATAAAACACAAAATATACCCATGAGAACCGGCAAAGATTGTGTAAGTATATAGTAGGACCTGTCATCGATGATCAAAGAGAAAAATTTGGAATATGTCATCTGGTCGAGGGGGAAAATGTTCTTAGACATCTGTTCAGAAAAAATTCTGGCTAGTTTCTATATAATATATATAAAGGTACAAATTCCAACACTATATATACCAGTATAAGTCGATACGAGTTAAGGGAGTATTGGAAGCGATAATTTTCTGTCCCACAGGAGTGGCTTTAGTTCTTTGCCTGGGGAGCCAATATTTTCTGGTAGGTATAAATTATGTATACATATATTTAAACTGAAATAATAATCATAATAAAATTATTCAGGAATTGTACAATAATAAAGTAAAAAATAGCGTATTAAGTTATTATTTAGTGTAAATTTCGATAATGTATTAATATAATATAATATTAAGAAAATTTAGAAAAAAAAACAAAATATAACCATGACCATCCATTTTTGTCAACAAAAATGATAGCTAATCATAATAATATTATACAAATTATAGATAATTTATTACATCAATGAAAATAATTTAGCAGATTAAAGAGTAAAATGTCTTGTGGGGGGGGGCATGGCCACTGCGTTAAAGCCGCCACTGCTATCTGTGTCTATCAAGCCTATACGAGCTTAAACGTTTCTATTTCAGACGTGTTCCGGATCGATTTATTGGTATGACGGAAGATTTTGAAAACGATTTTCTTACAATTATTCATACATGTCCCACTGAAATGGATTTTAATTCAAAAACTCAACAATTTAACAATTTTTTTGGAATTTACTGTGGGAAAATGAGAAATGTGAGAAAGTCAAGTGTATCTATTGACTTATTCGAATCAGTTTTTAACATCCTTGTTACAATCAATATGATAGAAAGAGTAAAACAAGGAAAGAAAATTGTCGTTTCTAATTCATGTAAGTAAATATGATATAAGTTATACCGTCAAAAGGCCATGTATTTAGAATTTTCTGAAGGGAATAGATAATTAACAATTATTTCAAATTAAATTAATGTAAATAATTTTCAATATTATAATACTGATAAAATGTATTTTTAATTACAAAATAATTTTATTTGCCCATTTTAACATTTTGGTTCATAAAAAGCTCTTATTGGACGTATACGTTTAGTGGCATATAATTGTATTATAATATAATTTTATAACATTTTTTAGAGCTACCATAATAGGTATGGATTATTATATTATAATCGATCGGTTTTAAATACCTATTCACCGAGAAACCGCTTTTGGCTAAAGACGTGCCGGATGGTTAACTATGGTCAACAGGCGCTCGATTAGAATATTATGATGATGATGATGATGATAATAATAGTAATATATTTTTTTTTTATCGTTCATTATATAGGTAAAACGAGCTTCAAGCTAATAACACGTATTAAAATAAATAAGTAAACATCGGTTCGACTCAATATTTAATCGTCTATAATGTATGATTATGATAGACGCGCGTAAGAAATCGGCAGTAACATAAATTAAAAGTCGTATACGATAAAATTGTAATACTATATCGCTGATAGATCCAAAATTGATATTTTATTAATATACTATTTGATTGATTGATCAGTACACGTCGATTTTTGTAAACTATATTCTATTACGTAAATCATCAATAACTTTGCTTAAACTATCAGATTCGGAGATCATAAATCAAATGCTTCAATAGCTCGAGCGCTCTCGAGAACCTCCACCGGAAAACCAAACGTTTCCTGCGGTATATATATTATTTACCTCTATACGTTGTTACCGAGTTTTAAATGCACCAAGTTTCAATTAATTACTATTGTTAATATCTGTACGGCAATTATTTTCAAAACAAAAAGTTTTTTTTGTTCTTAAAATACTCTTTTATGTATGTTTATAATATTTTTAGTTAGCTGTTATTTTTTCTAATAATAACTACAACGATATGTACGTCCGACTCATCCTGTAATAACTTCATTCTAGTACATTTTTAATTTTTTTAGTTAAAATGTAAACATTTAATAATTATACTCTTATAATTATTATACAATGGAAACAATAGAGTGTTACAGTAGTAATAAAATTCTGATTCCTATTTATATACCTACCTATTATAATGTATAAGCCTCTCCATAAGAAATATATACAAATACAAATTTAAATTATAATTGCTATTTGCATTACTTCACGCATTATAAATTTTTAATTAATAACAAAAAAAAAAAAGAAGTTTTTAATAACATTCGTTATTTCGCGTATTAAAATTAGTGAATAATATTACATAGCTATATAGGTAGGTAGTGATTATTCATTAATATTGATTTTATTTTATTTTTAACACATTTCTTTTGTATACCAATACGTTTTATTCTAGTCATATCATGCGTAAATGAAATCAACGATATGTATGTATTAAAATAAAGTGCTGTAATGGAAATGTTTTTTTTTTTCGTATTTCGATTTAAAGAAGATAATAAAATAAGTTTATTGAAATGAAATGTTTAAAGAAATATGATGTATGATGAAACTTTATGATATAAATCTACTAGAAAAAAAAAGAATGACATCCCAGCCCACAAATCATAAACTGAAAGAAAACTCAGAAGTTAATACTGAGAACATTTAATATGGATGGAGAGACAGATAGTCGAGAGAGGAGGAAGAGGAAGAGACAGAGAGAGTGAAATCGAACTTACGAAAGCTTAAAAATATTACATATTCTAATGACAGTGAACAGTCGGAAAATACCGTAGAACGAGAATTGTTGTATTGATACTTGGCCGTAGTGATGACGTGCGTGTAAGTATAATAAATAATATATTACAGTTATAGTATTATTTTTAAAAATACCAAACAGTGACGGAAACCAATGTGGAAGGGCTTATGAATCGTGGCATAGTAAGCCGAACGGAAATCAAAACGAGAACAAAATATTATTATTGCTGACAAAAAGATAATGCGATCCTGGATTTCATCGAAAAAATGTTTACGCGAATAATGACATGCCTTATTAAAACGTGTATACTGCGTATGGTACACGTACGCATTTCTCAAGGGGTTTAAGTCGACTGGCACACGGCGGCAGCATACGGAATTAATTATGTGTCTGTACAACGCAGTGACGACGTTGGTATATATTATAATATCACTGCTCAATGTTATAATATATCAATATTGTATCGTAAAGGTGACGTGGAAAACGCGTTTGAATGATGCGACTCATAACCTGTGGAAATATTTAAGTAATATGTGCGTGAGACGAAACGCGCAATAATAATAATCATACGAGTCCGTGTGAAAACCGGGGAAGTCAAAATCGTGAAAAATAAATAGGAAGAATAATGACCATGAAACATTGTTCAAACAGCTGACACAGCATTATATAAGAATTGTTAATTATTTTTAGCACATGAATTTATATTTGGTTATTATGTTGTATTTAAATATATATAACGTGTGAGACTCCACGCATGGTCGGCTGGCATACAAGGACAGGCGAATGCGATTTGCTATATTGGTTGAAACCGGCCTTCTCAATTACTCAGAAAACTGTTTGAAATTAAAAAAAAAAACACCCCCTCAAATAACCAACTAGGCAACATTTATTATTAGAAATCTCATGATTGTCATGATCGGAGCAATCCTTTTATGATAAAAATCGTGTACACATGTGTAGACCCAAATATTATGGTAAAACAAATAGCTACATTTTCTTCGTTTCATTTAGAATCTAAAAAAAAAATTTTTCAAATTAAAATAATTATTGTTTTGAACTAATATTTTAAAATATAAAATATTAGTATTGAAGTTTCAAATCATTCTATCTAAAATTTATATACATAAAAATTAAATTAAGAAATAAGTGTATTTAATTTATTCTATTCGTTTATGCATGATTTTTAGATCATTATGCACTATAATTCTGTTATTTTATGTTAAAAATTAAAACTGTTGATTATTGACTGACATTCCAATAACGTAATAGGATAGGATACGCGTTCATACAAAATTATACGCCTTAACCTGCAGTAGTGTCCAAATACATTTTTTTTTAATGCTTGAACTCAAAAAAATCTCAAAACTTGGTACTTTGGCCATAACCCTCTCCCCCCATTATATTTTCGTCTATTGACTTGGTTTCCTAAGTCTCTTGAAAAAATACGGATTTTATTTTATAGGTGGTGTTCACATTTCTGATGGCCTCTTAGGTAAACAAAATTTACCATGCCACTGAATTGCAATAATATAATTCATACATTTTGTATATTATTAAATTTCGTAGTGAAAATATTATAAAATACAATCGCGTGATCCTTAAAATCCACTCAAAGGGTCGAAAAACAAACACACGCTCGTGTTGCACAATATAAGGTGTTACGCCGTATACACCTATAACGTGACAACAACATTAAGGTCTTTTAACATGTTACACGTCAAGTAAGATTGTTCTTGAAACCTGTTCAGGCCAATTATTTCAATTTATTTTATTCCGAGCAAAAATTATTTTGTATCAAAGCGGTTGTCGCTTTTAATATACATGCATTTTGCATATACCACACACTCTACAGTATCTGACGCGTTTTTACAACTAAAATAATACTTTTTCGTCACAGCCGTATACTGAGTGAAATAAAAATTTATCGTTGCGACACAATTAACGATTTCCACGATAATCATAGTGCAACCACTCGTCTTTTAGAATCAGCTTTTCTGCGTAATATAATATATAATATGTATATATTTATATGAATCTTTGACAAATGATGTTGCTCGCAGCGATTTCGAGGTGTTTTCGACCGTACCACCACGCATTAGTGACGTTAAGTAAGATAATTTAGGAAGTTTTAGACAAATGTCTAGGGTATACTTAGATAAACATTTATGACCGAAGTCTACACGAAGTTCCACTAACATTTACAAAGCACGCATCGTGTCACACGTACATCTACTTATTCATAATTTATGATTTATAATTTCGGCGGATATAACTTGCAACAAGCGAATAGCGTTGAATTAGTGTAAAGTCGCATATCACAAGGTAATATGAGGAAAAAACCTTTGGTTTTCGAACAAAGTTCGTGAACATTTCGCGAAACGCGTAACACATCGTTTTCAGCATTGTAGAAAAATTATCTTGGAAAAAAAATAACCGTAAAAAGTAATCGGATTTCACGAAGTACTTACCTAAATCGGAAAAGTTTTACTCTCACGCTATTCAAGGTAAGAACCGATCGAATTATTAATTCATTTTTAATTAAAAATACAATCACCTATGAATAAATTATGTTCAGCAAAAAGGATAACACGTCTTTGTATAACAAGGTGTGATTTAAAACAAGAAAGTATTATTTTTAAGAGAAGTCACTATTATATAAAACTGTTAAACAAAAACTGCGTTACCGTTACAAATATACTATTATGCGTTTAGTTTATTGGTAACATACCTAAAATTTTAAAAATAATTACCAATCATTGGGAATGAAATTGTTAAACCCCAATTCTCAATTTTATACTTCGTATAAGTGCGTACGTCGTATAGGCGTAAATAATACAGGTGTATTTAATAGATCAGTATTTTTCGTTGTAGTAAATAATTTAAATAAGTTTAATGTAATTATAAATTAAATATTAATTTGGTAATTATATTATTCGATTCAAGTTTTAAAATTTAGTTAATTGAGAATTTTTGTGTGATTAGTATAAATCAGGTGTGTAGGGTAATTGTTCATAGTCATCTTATTATAGGCCACATTCGTGGTTTTTTGTTCTATAGAAAAACAAAACAAAAACATGAGACTAGTTTTCACCGTTCCGAATAACACATCCTCGTGAAATTGCGATATCACTATAAATTCGACAGGACCTCATAGCGAGCGTAATCGAACAGTCGTCCCAGCGGTGGAACTATAGTAGGTACAATACCTACTTGGGCCAATATACAGTACACCCAATTGACGACGAAAGAATGTGTCGGCCATTCGATGCACACGTGCATGAACTCTGTTAGACTTGACATCACAAGTTTAAGAAGCAATGAAACTTTCGATGAAAAAACGCGTATCCGTGTCATAAACCATATTATGTAATATTTGAGTGTTAACGGAGATTACTTAATTTTACCGTAGAATTTTTGCGAGTGAGTACGTTAAATATATTAGTTTAAGCTTTAAAATATTGTAATCGCTCGACTTAATTTTTTTCTACGCGAATTCGGCCCCCAGAATTGAATCCCATGTACAACTATATAGAATAATTTACTATAGCTAATTTACAAAATTATTAAAGCGATTTATTCGAAAAAAAAATTTTACCTAGTCATAGAAATTAGGGGGGGGGTGGCTGGGGGAGGCAACATCGTATACGTGGCCACGTGGGTACGTACACGTCGCAAACGATTTCACGTTCGGTGTAGAATTTATGCATAACTTGCGCTGCTAAATCCGTATAACAACAACGATACAATAATATAGTATAGGCGTAGTCTACCGTAGCACCATAGTCTATATTCGCGTTCGCCCCGGGAGTCGGAACTACAATAATAATATATAATAAACGGAAAAAAGAAAGAGCAGAAAAAAAGTGACGGAAACGTATGAAAATTATCTGATCCGACGTATATACTTTTTCGCTTTTCTTGTCCTCCTCCCACTCATCACTCGCACTCTGTTTCATTCCGTTCATGCTTCTTACATCTTTTGTCGAGAGGTTTTGTAAAATTAAATTCGTTCGTAGCACGCACGCGTTTCTCGGGGGACGCGTCGTTGCGGCGCAAGCGATCAAGACGGCAAATCTGTTGTGCAACAATGGCGGTCGGGAAATACGAGAGATGAATTTTTAAAGATATATAAAATATAATAATATAAAACGAGCATCGGACCTCTTGTGCGCCACCGGAGCTCTTAACTTGATTAACGAAACTTTTATTAAATCATCTCGTCAACGCCAGGAACGTAGGTATTATGTGTGTGTGTGTGTGTGTGTGTGTGTGTGTGTGTGTATTTATAAACATAAAAATTAGTATGAATAAGAAAGCTCCAGGTTGATCATTTAATGTGGAAGAACATGTAGTGTTGATGTAAAGACCATTTTTTGCAAAACTCAGAGCGTATTATACCATACGCAAGTATACGCGTAAAATGGGTATACTAAGTGCAAATTCTGACGGTTACAACAGTTGCTTCATTTTTGTAATTTTTATTTAAATCACTTTGCAGATTTATATAAAGGGAGCATCCACCGCACCACGTATTTTTATAAAAAAAATCACAAATTAATCAAGCCGAAAATAGGGTAGTGAATTTTTGATTCCCTAAATGCGTGTGTAACCGCGGTGGTGTACCATCTCGCACAATTTTGAGTTACATTGATTTTCTGTGACCACCAGCCAAGGTTTCCATGTACAGTTGATAATTTATGTACAATATTATATTATATTAATATTACCATAAATTAGGGATGGGCATTAAATCTGAATATCTGAATTTTCCGAATATCCGAATATTCAAATCCGGATTTGAATTAAATTCATATCCGGATTTGAATTAAATTCATATCCGGATTTTCCGAAGTATCCGGATTATTCGGATTATTTAGATTAATTAATTAATTATTTTTATTGCTAAGCACAAAACAACACTGGTAGTTGAATGCATCAGAAATATTATATATCCGTTCAAAAATGTATGTTAATGAATTTAAATATAATTAGAATTTAAAAATGAGACATCGAACAGCAAAATTGAATTGAATAATCCGGATACTCCGGATAACCTGTCAAATCCGGATTCACTAAATTTGGATTTGATAAATTCGAATAATCCGGATATGCCCATCACTACCATAAATAGATATAAGGTGCGTAGACATTGTTAGCAGATTCCTTATTTTTCACATTCATCCTTTACCTTAATCCTTAAGACTAAAGTATTATAATACAAAGTGCAAATATAAGTTATACAACCGATTTAGTTTAAAATTCATCATCAGATATAAAACAACACACCGAGTATAAAATGAAATATCTGAATACAAATGAAAATCTTACTTTCATTAAGGAATTAAAGTATAGGTAGTAAAAGAGATTATTTATAGATATTTTGGCGTGTTCCACATAACATACAACATAAAATGTTTTATTTAATTTGTTTTGTATTTTATAATTTGTATTTGTGTAAAACATTTTTATATTAATAAACCCCCAAAAATTATCCGTGGACGCAGATATTTCGCGTTATTTTCCAAAATAAACAAAATAAACAAGTCGTAGATGGTGCATGTACGCTGTACTATCCGTGTACACGCCTATGTATATAATTATCTAGATACCTACATAGTGATAGATATTAATTTGTACGTATAATGTATTGATAACAATGAAGTAAGCTGATGAGAGTTGGCCGTAATTTTTTCTGCTATTTAAACATTATTTTTCATATATTGTATGAAGTAAACGTGTAAGGTACTAAGGTATAGTGTTGTTAACTCGTAGACTGTTCTTATAGCGTCTAATTCGAGTTTCAATTTGTGTTTTCGTGTTATTAACTATTCATCTAAAATTCTAAAATCATGAATGAAACGACAAAGAATACGTTTCAACAGTATAGTATTATAGTAGTACCTATTACAACTGTTAATGTTTTTCACGTTATCAATTTCTAACACTAATGATTATCTAAAAATACTGATATAAATTAGAAAGCTCTTGGTTGATTTTTTAGGGTAGAAGTTAATAAGTTATGATGTATTGAAAAATTCTTATGGAGGTCAAAAATAATAGGGGTGTTTGTGTATGTGTGTGTGCGTTTGATTATGTTTTTGATATATTATAATATGTTTGGATACACGATAACGAAGGACGAACACTTGTAATTATTATTACCTATATTGTTTAGGGTCTGTGATTAAAATAATACATACCTACTACACTAATGCAGCGAATTATCGATTCGATAGTATATTATGTAATCGGCTGCAGTTCTGATGACATGGCGATTCGATAAATGGACGGCACGCGTAATTAGTAGCACTGTAATACATTATTATATTATATAGTAATAGTGGCAGGTATGTTATTTGTACATTGGAATTTGAAGTTGAACGTCCAACGGCGGCGAGACTATCGTGTCGTAATAATCATGTGAACTATATCATACTACGCACCATGTTATAATAGTATCATTAGCCCTATATTGTTCGTATAAATGATTGAATACACGCACTGATCGCCGCATGCGTTCAACAAACTTTTATTATAGTATAATACAATACGTCTTGTTATAACGTATTATTATAGTGCAGTGCATACAATATTGTACCGGGAATCCGAATTGTTTTGGATATAGTTAGTGATACACCTATTATATTTAAATCTCGGATTCTGCGACATGAGAAAATGAAATATTTCATTTGATTTGCTGTTTATTATGAAACTCAAATTAAATCGTATTTTTGTGAAAACTTCAATGTATACACCTACCTATTATACATTGCAGGAAAGCAAAAGTCTGAGTTTTTACTGAATACTTAATTTAGTCTCTTCAATAATTACTGAAGTATATAAATTATAAGTATATAAGTGTACTAATAGGTAAGACAAATTGAATCAAAATACCAAGAATATTCATGTATATATTTTAATGTATTCATCTATCCTATATATTATAATATAAGATAATATTTGAAACTTACATTTGTTATTATTTTTCATTTCTTGCCCATTACTATGTATTATATATTGTATCACATACTTATTTCAACTGTTGTTTCAGCGACCGAATTGTAAATATGATTTGGAAGAAAATGACTATGATCCATCTATTTATGGTCTCGAACTTAAACAATTCGAGCTATGTAGCAGCTATAGGTATGTAACTCAGTCAGACGGCGTACATGTTAGATTATGTTATATTTTATTAGATAACTAGCCAATGCCCACTCGACGCATGATGGTCACATACATATTATGTTGGATTCACGGACATTCGCTCACTGCAGCTCTTGTGTGTGCAGTAAACGCAAATCGATCAATACGCTTATAACAGCCGTGGTATCGTCAAGGGGTATGGTGTATCCGGTTAAAAATATCATGTGCGTTTGTTGGATAAAAATGAAAAATATCAGTCGATCCTAGGTCTCGTACTCGGAATCCGTCGTATTACCATCATTTTTTTTTCTTCCGGAACTGCATATACGCATCACAGCCGAATGCAAAATCCCTTGGCTCGTTTGCAATTTTTAAACGCGCTATCGTTTTTCGAAAGTCGAATGAAAATAAAAAACTCCCCTGTTATGTCTGTATATATGAGTAATATGCGGTGATATATCAAACACTGCTGCAGTGTCTTTACAATATTATTATTTATTATTATTTATAGGAATCTATGCACATATTATTATTCTTTGCAGACGGTTATATTCGTTTATTCATATTTATAACTCATTGACAGCTGTAAAATTTCAAATTTGATTTTAATGTAAAGTTATCCAACCTCAGATTTTGATACAAAAGTCCGAGAATGTCCGAAGAGGTAAGAATAATTGATAGCAGAAACAATAATATTACTTAATAACAAAATATACAGTATAATACTATAATGTATATAAATATATTGTTTAAGACGTTGATCGATAAAACCAATTACAATAGTCATAATTTCGTTTTATAGAATACAATTGCATACGTCGTTATAAGTCCAGTCACTTGATCACAGCTTTCTAATATTGCTTATTGACAGTATCGATAATATTTTTCAATCGGATTTCCACTTAGATTGCACACTCACACGTGAGTGAAGTCCGCTCGTTCGATAACACAAATTATATGCGACATATATTTCAAACGATAGTCGTGTTCGGTATCTACAGGAGCAGCTCCGGCACTTGAAAATGAACTCAAAAGGGGTTCACATTCGTCCCAGGCGGTTAATTATTCACGTTCTGCACTTAAGTTCAAAGATACAATAATAATAATAATAATAATAATAATAATATTGGCAATTATGAGGTTTGCATATTTTATTTGGTCGTTACACTACGAATGTTTTAATACGCCGTTATCAAGCATTTCTAATTTTTTTTTACCTCTACGTATCACTTTTGTTTAAATATTTGAGTCGAGTTGTCAAGAATGTGGTGTGAAGCACGATAACTTAAACTGAAGTGGGAGCTAAATTTGCTACGGAATTTTTGATGTGGAATTTTCGTTATTTATTTTACATATTTGGTTTGCAGGTCAGGGTATTAGGTTATGTTTCTAGTATAACAGAGTGATTTTGTTGTAGTCCGTAAGCAAACATATTGCAATGACTTGGGTTTGTTGTATATAATTACCTAGAATAGCATTACCCTTTTTTTAAAACATAGAAAATAATTACATTTTAAAAATTTTGTTTTTTGTGATGTGTGTTGGATGACAACATACGAGTATATATATTCTTCCATAATATATTAAAATATACGTACATTGTATATTATTATAAAATGTCTTTTTCACACTGCCAATGTAGAATAGCTTTCAGAAAATCTATCCCCAATGGTGTACATGATATTGTTTATGATAATAAAAAAATGATATTTATTTTATTTTTCGAAATCATCCGAAAATGGAAATAAAAGAGTTCCGGTTTCAGATTTAAGCACATAGTCAATGACATAATATTATATAAGCACGTGCCTAGGGCACGAAAATTATTTGCGAATAAATCATTTTTATGGGGAGTTTTTTTTATACTTTTATTCCACGCAAACGAAATTATATGTATATATATTAGAATCAAGATGGTTTTCTTTTGGAATAATTATCAACATTAGAACCTATTAGAATATTATTGCGAGTATGTCGGTTTTGACTGCAAGCGTCGGAACCGAAAGCTGCGAGTAAAATATTGCGGTGGGTCCAAACAAAATATAATATATATCCTTGATTTATAGCACACAGTGCGCTCCCCCACTCGTTCTTTAAACCCGAGACCCCTACCACGCTACGAGAAATGTCACTAACGGTCAATATTCTTTTAATATTATTGTCCTTACGCGCAGTATATCATTTTCCAAGAGGAAATGATAATCCGCGTCCTTTGACCAATATCGCTTCATGCTGTTTTCCTCTGCGACTGCTGGTGGCATATTTAGAAAATGGCTCGGAGTAAAATCTTCCTACTCCCCAAGTGTAACATCAATTAACTATACAAACAGCAATCGATAAGACGATTATGAATAATACACGTCTTGGTGAACTCATATGAATATTTTTAGCAACTATAATTCTATAATTAATATTAAATTTAATATTAACACGGAATTGAGTATGTTATATACATAGGTTAAGCGAAAACTAAAGAAACAATTAAAATAAAACATCGAAAAATTACTAAGGTGACCGAAATAATTTAGATCAAAATACGTCACCGATTATCTCGTTGGCTTGTCCTCGGCTTATTTCGGTCAATAAAGTATAATAGGTGTGTAATATGGTGTAAGTACGGTTAATGTTTATTTATTATATTTAAACTATTTATATATAAACCGTAGTCACAAAATATATATTTATCCTCCCTGAAATGTGTTTCGTTATCCTACTTACGTAGTTGGTAACCTTAACAATCTTAATACTTGTTGTATAATTTCTAATATTATAATTTATAATAAACACGAAATGATCGTCTACGCCGTAGATCACTGAAAAAGTACACAGAAAAGACATGTTGTATCATTGATTAGAGTATTGATAGAGTACCTATCTATCTCGAATTGACCACTTATTCTATAAAGATAGATGAAAAATATTTAAAAATTTAAGAATATGTATATAAATCCACTCTGATGTTCAAGGCATCACCCATTAAAGTGAAACTTAAGCAAGTTAATTTTTCATTATTTCTCAATGTAGTCAAAAGGTGTTTTGCATTACAACTAATAGAATTAAAAAATAAAGAATTTCGTTATTTAAAAAATTATATACAAAATTTGGAAAGGTGAAAAAAGTTTTAGCTACAAACTATAAAATGGACTAACTCGCTAAGTTTCATAAAGAAAACATTATATTTGATGCATGGAACAGCCTTCCCGAAAGTTTAAACTAACTAAAGAAATTCACTTAATCAGAATGCTGACCATTATTAGATCTACCTGCATCTGTGAGCAAACATTGTCCAACATGAACTTCATTAAAAGTAAACTAAAAAGCCATCTAATAATAATGTCAGCGTTTGAAGTGCCACAGATTACTCTGCAGACCCAAATAAACTTTGCACAGATCGGATTAGTGTAGCCACCAGTTTTTCATATAAAATTAATAATACAATGAAATTAATCTAAACATTAAATATTTTCTTAATGTAGATATTTAATACTATAATATAATATATTAATACTGTACGACTAAAAAAAAATTACAAAAAATTCAACTGTTCAAAACCAGTGTTTTTTCGTACGAAGAGAAAGAAGTAAATGAAAGATAACCGATCCTTCGCCTACGATATGAAATTAAAAAATAAAAAATCCACATCATATAGGACACAATAACAACAATGATACCGTCAATTTATATCGATATTTATGGTATATACTATATAGGTATCTGTGTGCACATATTTCGTCTGCCACTCTTCATTCCTACCAGCAGTAACGAGTAAATATAATATACGCGTGCAGCTGCGTGATAAAAATGTCATGGCCGCAGATGAGGTGCACTGCAGTGGGGTCCGAATAATAATAATTTAGCTAGCAAAAATGAATACTTCATACATTTTATATTGTAAAATTGTGCAATCTATCAGATCCCTTATTTTGAATCAGTTATTAAATGTACTCTTTTTTAAGGGAAGGATAGGGTGAAGAATTTAAATTTCACACTGTTTTTGTATTTTACATCCATTTATATTGTTTTTAAGACTGCTGAACTCAAATTTCGAATTATTTTTTAAATCTGGTCGCGTGGTATTTATAATGCGTGAGAAAAACTACATATTATAATATTGTCTTATGAATCAATCCACTCAAAAAACGTCATTGGCAATACAGCTTATATATACGGATTGAAAGTCAAATGCAGACCGTGCATTTTGGTAAAATATTGTTCTCCGCAAAATTCGAAAATTCTGTGGTCCCGCGCCACTACTTGTATTGTAACTAATAACAGGAGCTATATACGTAATAATAATATATTATATTTACGTGAGTAGACGCCAACTTAACGATTTTAGAATTCATTTATACTTAATAATTATGTTTAAAAACAAGGCTGAATAGAATTATTTGTTTTAATGACTTACTAATCGTTTTCTAATGAACAATATACAACAGCATAGGATCCATTTTTACTGAGACATTTAGTGCCAAATCGTATTGGGTCACGAACTAAAACAATATAGGTACACGTTTTTCGATCGATTCGCCTGATGTATAATCAGTATTATATTGCTCTTCGGTTCGTTTCTTATAACACTGCCACCGTGTACAATAGTGTGATAAAGGGTCTAATTAATATGACTACTAACAGACTCGAATCTTAACTAAAGCCTTTTGTAAAAAAAAAGCCATTCATTCAGACTATATCCGTTTGTAGCCGCATATTAATCGTTCACTGGTGTACTACAGCTCCATGTCCCTCGTGCCTTCTGAATGCGAGTCGGAATCGTCTAGATCCTGCAATAATATTACTATCTATATAATATATGTTACGGAACGCAAATGTAAATCAGCTGGCACTGTTTCATACCTGCTGCACTCCCTTATATTATTCTAATTAATTCACGAGGTAATGATTATTTATTTCCAGTTGAATTTAATTGAACTTAACATTTTAAAAATACCCAATGTACCGAAACAATTAAATAAATTAAATACAAAAGTGGTTTCGATAAGAGAGAAAAGAAAATTCAAAAGATTGCATTGATATTTAAATAAGCGCCTTGGCTTACCATATCTGTATTCTGACTGTATTTAGTGTATACCTACTACAAAACAACCCGATGCACCGATCGGTGGTGGGTCGTTAATCATAAAACCGTTCGACGAAAAACGCGCGATGCAGTGTTGCATTATAAACACTGTAAACACAAGGGAGTTTTATTAGAGATTTTATTGAGATCCGTGAAATACGCGCGCGTGAGTTCATTACGTGTGCATAACATAATAATAACGCGTATACGAACGACACCCCTGCGCGATTTCAAGTCGATCGTCACCACCCCAAAACCCGAAAGAGGACGAAAGGGGAACCGCGATGTATTGAAAAAAAATGTGTTGGTTTACACATATTGTCCGTGTGCGTGTGTTTGTATATATGTATGTGTGTGTATATGTGTGTATTTATAAAAGTATAAAATATTCGTCGTTATAAATTCGACAGTGTCATTCGCGCTCACCCTATTTTATCACCGTTATTATTATTACGCTTTTTTTCCGCACCAAGGGTTTGGACGAGCAGAACGCGTAATTATTGTATATATATATATATACGTCTCTCTCTCTTTCATTATTATACAGCGGTGCGAGCATAATTTAGTGGGTATACGCACGCGTTATACATACAATAATAATCAACTCCAAAGAAACAACGCAGAAACGATTTATAATTTTTATTTCTGCTCGCAAGCTTCTTTTGCACGTACAGAGCATCCCGCACAAATATAATAGACATGATGTACTAAATGACTATTATATGGGTATGCAACCTGTATTGTTTTGTTTTTTTGTTTCATATGTAATTCATTACCGATGCGTATCGATAATGCGTTATAGACCTAATAATATTTTCGGCATCCCGCTGGGTTTTTGGCAACTACAAATTGCAAAATACGAAACGACAGAGAGGATGACGATTGAACCGGTAGCATTGGGAATGAAAATTAAAGATTTTAACCATTTTAGAAGGTTATAGTAGCCGTAAATTTGTAATAGACAACGACTTTAGCAAATGAAGGAGAAAGATGGAAGCATTTAGCGACAATGGTCTTTAAGGCTAATGGTCTCCGTATAAATCCGAGAATAAAATGTATGAGATTGTTGAAAGTTTAACACATGGTCTGCACTCGATCAAAAGGCTACAGGCCTCGTTTTTCTTCGTACAGATAGTTTTTCTTTTAACAAATAGATGCTCTCATGGACCAATTTACCGAACCCGTTTCCAAAATCGCAGATACTTTTCTATTTTAAAATAAAAAATTTTTTTTCATCATTGTTCGTTCTAATATTCTAATACTAAAAAAACAAAATTAATTCATGCTACTATGTTATTGAAAGTTTGATTGATTATATGCATGTCAATTTATTTGTCATTATTTGTTCGTTTTACATGCACTTTTTAAATTGTTAGACGCACATTTCTATTCATACGAATTTATTAAAATCTATATTATTTGATTTTCTTCGCGAAGACTAAAAAATAGGTAATATTTTATATTAATTGTATTACGCGCACAAACAACATATTTTGTTATATTTTTGAATTATTTGAATTATATTCAGATTTCCACAGGAATATAAGAGTACACATTTATAATATTTATACTAATCGGGTATACTATACAACTTTACTATCTGTTTTCGCATTTTAAATAATTTAAATTTGATTTAAATTTATTTTTTTTGAACTCTGCACAAGGTAAATTCTTAATGTCGTACCTATATCTATTTTACTCGTAAACTTAAAATAATATGTCATACTTCGAAAGCTATAATCGTTTATAAATAATATAAACATTTCAAAAGTTGACTGTAAATTTTAATAAATAATAGAATTCATAAGATGATGAAATGGTTTGCGAAAAGGAAAAAACAATCAAATTACTTGATAAAAAGAATCTAATACTATTAAAACACTGAATGGATTTGAAGTCCCATTGGAGGGAAAGAATAATAAAAGGTTCACAGACATATTTTGTAATATAATACATTTTTTGCTGTGGAGCATCAACATTTTAATCCAAATAAATTGCGAAAAAAAATCATTATGTAAAAATAGAAGATCAATATAATACTATTTTCTATTCTATTGAGTCTCGGAAATGAAAAACCATAAATAATATAGGTATATAGTTATCCGAAATTATAAAAATGTATAGCGTGTGTTTATTAACTTTCTCGAATTTTCATAAAAATATGTAAATTGTTACGAAATAAATTAATGATTTAGTAATAATGAATAATTAAATTAATGATGTGGATAAGATGATGTTTTCGATGGTCCTACCCATGTATGGATATATTCGAAAACAAAATTAGTCTGAACAAGACAACGTATGTGTACGTTTAATAGATTAATAATATTTTAACATAATGCAGCTGACATGCCACAATTATTTAAACGCCAAAGAAACTACGCCACAAAGGCCATGAGATATATTAAACTCAAATACTATTATGAAAATTGATTTGAAATTGTGTTTTCATCGAACCAAAAATTCCCAAAAGAGTAAGCGGCTGACGATACTCTCATATTATACAATAGGTACAGGCATATTAGCTACTCGAATAGAAATGTACTTAATTTGTTCATATAACGGGGTTGAACACAAATTATTCGTAATAACAATAATAATGAACAGCGTTACATTTTTATTTGTTTTTATTGAAATTGTTTTCCAATAGGTCCCCCACCGTAGTATATTATAAAGTAGAAGGTGCGTGGTGCGCGTGCAATCCACTGCAGGTCCGATTTATTATAATATAGCTATAAACATGTGGGATATTTACCGAGAAGAAAAACGTGAGGAGAGGTGGAAAACGACGGTGGAAAAGAGCGGAACAAAAAGAACCGATGTAATAAAATGTTTTACGCGCACAACGGGAATTTATATGGACCACGAGGTATTTTCATATTGAGACATTCTCGGACGCGTAATGGGCAAATTTTCGGCAATTATCACGTACGCCGGCGCCCATAAAATCTGACGTCCCGACGGCCTTCAAGTACACAAGCTGCAGTTATACTACACTTAAAGCATATATATATAAATATATGTATAATACATATTACATATATTCAGTGCGCGGCATAACGGACGTACACGCGATAGCATGACATTCGTATAAATATATTACGCCCACGCACACACGTGCGCATAGTTTTACGTGAATAATACGCGCGAATATATTTATATATATATATATATTATTATATCCTTGTAGTACGCGTATAATAATATATTGGATGACCCGCCGGGATGAAAATTACTGCGGAACCTGACACAACTCGGACGGCAGCGGCGGCAGGGGTAGAAACTTTACGTACCCTTATACTACGTGTTTTTCCCTCCAAATGTTTACATAATATAATATATTTCTGGGGAGTTCCGGGGTCCGCCGGAAAACCCAAAAGAGAGAGACAGAGAGCAAAAGATATTGCAGGGACACGATTATAAAGTCGTACAAAAAAAAAAAGTCGTTCTTCGACGAAGGAGTTATTTTCTTCCGTATTTTTACCACATTATTTTTATTATTTTCGTTTTGAAATCCCGTAAAAAATTAAAAGCGATTATTTGGTCTCTGAACATTTAGCATCAGCGTGATCTCATTATTAATCGCAGCTTATAATATACACTTGTGTATATTATATTATGCAAATACTATAATATAGAACAAGGAACGTATATAATATTATGTACCACTGCAGCCGCCACCACCGCATTGCAGGCAAACGGTTTTAATAGATTTTTCGATATTTCAATAAACATATAGAAAAAAGAAAAAATAAAGGAAAAAAAAACTCGACCCCTAAGCCTTTGTTGTCTAGTTCGTGTACACATATATACGTATAGGTACCTAACGTAGAGTGTTGTGTGAATGCAGTGGGGTGGTGGGAAGTGGTGATTCTTCAGCGTTATATATTAAAAGAAATCGCCGCCACCGCTTTTAACACGTATATAGAGATAAAGCAATGAGCACGCGTGTGAGGGCTGGTGAAGACGACGTTTGTTCGTACACATATATACACTATTAACGACCTCCACTCGGAAGACAGAGATACCCTAAGCACACGCGCAACGGCGGCGGCGGTTACGATACATATGTGGAGGGAGACAAAAGAAAGGAAAAAAAAACCAGGAACACATTACATACATTACGCCATTAAATGAGGTGTCGAGTCCACCGCATCTGTTGGTTGGACCTACTATTATTTTCCGACTAACAAAAAAAAAGGGGGGGGGGAAATTCCTATAATAATAAAATTATGTTTAATCCCGAGAGTTTTACGCACCTACGTACCTACCTAATGATTTGAATTTTTTGGTTTAACTATTTACCTGATTTCAAAATATAGACACCAAAATCAAATGTTCACTGTTCTTACATTCATTTATTACTACAGCATATTTACTATAATTTATACGAATATATGAGTACATTATTTGAAAAACAAATTATTACTTATACCTATGTGTTATTTTTGGAAAATGGAGTAGAAATTATGAATTAAATTTAAAACGCCATGCGCTATGTCACTGAAATAGTGTACGCGTGTCATACAGGTTCACCATCCCTTATATACTGGCTGTGGCACGATCGATCATAAAACGCCTTTTTTATCACACAATTGAGCAAATTTATTGATGTATTAAAAGATATAGAAATACAAAAGAAAACCACTAAGCATTAAGAGCAATATCAGAGTCCTTGAATTATATTATTTCACATTTGTTTCTGATTTTACTTAAGCATATAATACTAGTAATTCTATAAAATATACAAGTCCAACTTAAAAAACATATGTAGTACAAGGAAAGTAGATGCTTTATGATAGCCGTGAATTCAGAAATAAAAGAAATTAATAATGTTTTGACGTTCGAAGAAAAATAGTGTCGATTTTGGTTCAAGAACGTAGCTTGAGCATATTATATGATGGTATATCGGAATTGGAATTTGAAGTGAATTTAGGAAATTTATCTCTGGTTTTGGTAGCAGGAATGAAATGTTCCCATCGAGTTTGACTGTTGGTAAGTAATTATTTTTTATAAACTGAACAGCCCTTGTAATTGGCTGGGTGACTACCATGGTCGCATGGTATAGTGCAGACCTGGTAGAAGAGTATGATGACATAGTGCATACGTCAGATCTGCATTCTTCCCCACATCTGACACATCGTGGATCGAGATTGCAGTAAACTTGATATGCCCAAGAGATAGACAATAATGGCATTTATGTGGGCTTTTAGGGGATATGGTTTTTCAACGATATTTTTATGTGCAGAAGATATTCGATTTTGCATAAATCCGAATTGTTGGTGGATTTGTTAAGGTTAACGAAAAAAAGAGGTAAAGGTGATTCATCAGAGAAGCGCTAAATTATGAACGTGAATAAATTATGATCTGATGTCCTAATGTGAAAGAGAAGAAGTAATATCTTCACTTGACGTAGAAGGGGGGGGGATTACGAATTGTATACCACCCGTTATGAACTTTTGTTTAGGTACTGATAAAAATTAAAACTGTAACTGTTCTCAATCAAATGTTTAATAATTAAATCTGTAATATTCACAGAAATGAGTTTGGATGATCAGGTATGACGTTATGGTTTTTAGATAAATTCTATTAAGTTAATAACCGACATCATGTTTGAGGTAAAACATGGAAAAAATACTCACGTCTTTGATGTAAACTTGTGGTGTTAGTTGTTTTTTATGCTTTCATTTGAGTAATCTTTTGTTTCTTACCCTTTATCTAAAGTAAAAGCGAAGGTGATGGATTTATTTTGCTTAAAGTTGAATTTATCTTTGTTGTACTACAAGTATTGGACGATTGGGCCGCCACTATAGTCTATATATGTAGCAGCACGTATTGCACATATGAATGACCGTGCTTTCATATAATAAACATTATCCATAGACTGAATTTAAACGTATTAATCTGGTCAACAGATAAAAGATATTTGATTTAGAAAAAATAACATTAAATACAATTAAGTATATATTTTATGAACTTCTTTGATGTGATTTTTTTTCCGAACATTCATTTATATTCCGTTTATAATTTATACACATACTTCAATAAAGTAAATGTAGAACTCATTCATTAGTTTGGTTTTTCAAATCAGATTTGATAAGATTCGTTCCCGGAAAGAGTGACTCGCCTGAATAGATTGAAGAAAAAATTGACAAAATAGCCTACCATCTTTAAAACTTAGTAAATTATCGAGGCCTTATTATTTATTATTGAAAATATTATATAATATTTAATATATTAATTGTTCGTGTGTCATTTCGACGGGGCTAGACCCTTGTCTGATCGAAATGTCCGTAAACATGCGAACGGTTTCGTCTGCGACCGTAAAACGCATGTAACAAGTGCGTACAGATTATATGGTGACGTATAGGTTTTCATGCGGTGTTCGACGCACTGCAGATGCTTTCGGTGGACGGACTTTTTAAAGCCACCACGCTTTCCAACACGATGTTACGCAATCACCACCATGAGGGTGTATCGCACGCGGACGCGGTAGTAATAATAATAATATGTTTCGGGAAAAATCGATAAAATTGCTAGTTGTACGGCTTTTTTTCTTACATTGGTATTAAAACCTATTGTATTAAATATTATAATTGTTTTCTAATATCCTGCATAGTTTAAATAATTTCTTTGTCCATGTATAGATGATTATTGTTTCCTCGTTCATCCTATTTTATCGATAATTATTATTCCCTTTGTACCATCATCGTAATAATAACAATGATACGGTGTACGCAATGGTATGGCCTTTTCGTATTATTGCTTGTACCTAGCCGCAATCCTCTACGCTTTTTATCTCATATACATACAGTTCCGTTTCCGTTTCTTTTGGTTTTCGTACACCATTATTATAATCTTCTTTATTCCTATTTCGTTACGTTTCGAAATGAAAATAATTGAGTTTAACCGTTCGCAAACATTACAATATTAATATTTAACACAAATACGTACAGCAAACTCCGCGTTATATTATAATATACGCTTTACTGCAAGGCATTCTTATGGGTGAGATCCCTTTCTTCTTGAGAGGTGAAATGACACTGCTAGTTTGACTTACTTAATTGCTCAATTTTATTTTAAATTTATTCATGTTACATTATTTTAATAGTTTTACTTTTGTATCAACAGAGGTGTTGTTATTATAAACATTACCGATGCGTATTCATATTCACAACATGATCATAGATATAGATTGTCTCACCTCCTGGCTAAATCATTGATACAGCTGCAGCCACAGTCAATTATAGATTATAGATTACAATCTATCGTAGTTGAAGTTGTACAATATAAATTATAATATATACCAAGGTGTTGGTATCTAGAACGGTCCGGTTGCTTTAAAGCCGGGTATAGGTTAATCATGCAATTATTTTTGTCTTAAAATTGGCTACCCATGCTCATACACATACATGTGTACATACACAGACTGTAGTTATAGGAGTTTATCAGTTTAATATTTCTTTTGTCAAAGGCTGCTCAAAACATTCAAATTTATTACCAAACGTCATGACCATTATGATTAGACCCTCCTTTCCGTAGCCAATTTTGGAGACGCCCTTGCTCTGTTGGATTAATACTGCACGTCTAGCACATCGCGCTATATAATCGTATTTTGTATATATGTTATTATAATGAGTAGGTTTTCATATTAATGTACTCCTATAGCCACAGCATGTTTTTAGTATACAAGAATTATGACGCGATTATTTGATAAAAGCCATTAGGTATTACTCGTGAAAACCGTAATATTTTAATTCCGTATACACAAAAAAAGACGATTGCATGTTTAATGGGAAAACGGACAGCGAGAACGCATGGTTGATCTATGCGAGATTACCTGTGTTCAGTAACACGTTTAGCGGGAAACGAATTATTTCGAAAACAGGAAGGAAAAAAACCATTCATAATTTTTATTTAAAAATAATAATATTCATACTGCCTAAATGTGCGCGTTTATTTTTAACCTAACCTTACGTGATGTACTGGACTACGTTCAACATGTTTTCGGAAAGGATTGAAAAATAATAATTATAAAATTAATATACTCGCTACAAGCTTACACGTAGGTACGTACCAGTAACTGGCTATATTGACCGTATATATCTACCATATTATATCTTCCTAATAACGGAATCGTTATAGACTTATTAAGGGGTTTCCGCTATAAGAGACTAAAAAAATGTTTAAAAAATAGTCAAAAATGATTTTATATGTTCCTATTTATTCATGTATAATTTTTCGTACATATGTATTGAAAAAAATTTTATTTTAATATATGTCATATTATATTGATTTTATTCCATATTATTATAGCTATTAAATTTATAATTTCCAAAAATAATTTGTATTGTAGGTATTATGTTCGTTTTCAAAGATTAAGGACGGCTTTTCCTCAACCTTTTATTGTTAATTCCGATGAGTTCAATAACTCAGTATTTGAAATAACATTAGTCAGTAGTTTTTCGAAGCACATTTTCATCTTATAGGGGGTCGATTTTAAGGAAGTTTCACTATATTTGTACATTATTATATTTTTTCCCCGCTTTACCCTACAATCCACCCAAATATTAAAAAGTACTTTTCCACACTTATACGACGACGTACACCAAGTTCCGAGAATATGGTTTTTTTTATTCTATCTCTCTTACAATATATCTCCATGTGCAGTATCCACTCCACCGTATGTAGGTTCTCGTAATGCATTTTCAATTCATTTCGTGTCACTTTTTACAGCTGTGGAAACGGATATAAGAATATACTTCGCGTATATATATTATATTAATGAGATTTTTTTTTCACTTTTTTCGTCACATCGAAATCGCGTTACAAAATATAATATAAATATAAAACGGTCGTGTATTATATTATAATAACACTATGCAACGTTTGTTAACTGCACGTGATAAATCAAACTGCTAATGGTTTATGCTATTATGTATTGCAGCCCGTGATTTACTTACCATCCATTATTATTATTATTATTATTATTATTATTAATATTATCATTTTCAGAATTCAGAATAAGCAATATAGGTATATTATATCTTCTTAAATCCCGTATTTTACGTTTTTTATCTCGAAATATAACACCCCCGAATTCCTATGTGCAGATGATATACTGTCATCGGATCGAAATGAAAACTGTAGTGGAAAAAGTAATTTTGTCTCCGTCGCAGAAATAACAAACGCTTAATAATGAAAAAAAAATATACAAATGAATATCTATATATATATATATATATATTTATTTATTTATATACACGTAGTCGTGTGCGAATTCATGACGATGACCAATTCCATGGGAAATTAATTAAACTTTATTTGAACGGAATTTAATTTCAAATTTTCGATTGTTTTCAATAATATTCGTTCGGTCGTTTTAAAAACTTTCTCTTCTCGACAACACTTTCAAACTTTACGAAACATGCGTTTAGACAACAACAACAAGAACTATTTCCATCGGATGACCTCATATCGCGGATTACTTCCCGTCCGTTAAACTCCTCGCGTATTGTCCGCAAACAATATCCTATTTATTATTTACAGCATCGGCAAATAACACCACCGAACACCGAAACGCGGTCAGCAGCTGACCACGAGTCCTCCGCGCATAAATATGCAAAATATAAGGGAACGTGGTTATTCATTTTTACATCGATACGTCATACTCATTATAGTTGCATCGAATATATGCACGTGGTTTTTTTTCCATTGCGCTCCTCCTCGAGTTCGAAATGAATATGGCCCGGCGGCAACGTGGTAACAGAATTATTTACTTCGGGTCAAACATTAGATACACATTTTTCAAACATTGAGGTTTGAATGTCCCAAAAATCATATAAAATATATAAAAATAAAATTATTTTGTAATAGATAAATTATATTACAAAAATACATAACATGTTGGCTTGTTAATAGTTAGCTATTTATTTAAGAACTTACGCATTAACAGCCATTTGCTAATATAAGGCATTTTATCTTAAACAATATAATATATTGAAGCAATCTATAAAAAGTTCCATGTATACTCGATTTTGTACAAATTTCTAGTACTTGTGAAATATTATGGGGATCCGATCCGATCTGCTCTACGACTACCCGAAACTTAACGAATTATCAGTTAATATTATAATATTTCTATCATAAGTTCGATACTTTTTGTACTATTTACATTATTTATTTTGCCCATCAAGAATATGTGGTTTTTCGTTCGGTCGACGAATGTTCAATTCACCATATGATAATATGTTATATAATACTTTAAATACAAAAAAGTGCGTACGTTTCGGTTTTTTGATTAATAATCCAAAAGAGTGTAAAATATGGTTTTGTACGTATACATGCGTTTACATTCAACGAGTAACAATAATTATTATACAACGTAGGTATATATTAAAACCGGATACAAGGGAGCTATGCGCAAACACAATGCGAATAATTAAATACAAATAAAATATCATATTCCGTTCCGTCAAACACAGTGCGAATTATTTTACACTACTCGGAAAACCATGGTTTTTAAATAATTACCCCTCGTGTTGTTACTGAATATTTGTCTGACGGTCGAATGCACTTTGCGCATTATTGGTACTCCCGTGTTGTTCATTCGATACATTTTTCCACCGTGGGGCTCAGTAGGAAAATATCGAAGAGGTTTCAACAACTATCTAGCGGCGCATTATTATGGTACACGATTAGATATTTTGATATCTTACTCGAAAGATTCTAAGTGCACTACAATTTCACATGAGAAAAAAATAAACAAACATGTAAGCCCCATAGGAACTAATTGATTCTTTAATAATAATAATAATAATAATAATAATAATAATAATACACTATGTAATGCGAGTGAGTTACGTAAACGTACGAGTATTATACACGCAAGAGAGGAAATTAATCCCTCGACACCGAGTACACGGAACAACGCGCACGCAGCGAAAATGTTTGTTGAGTGATGTATATATCTCGCAATTATTATCATAGGACTTATGCCTTTGAAATCATTTGCCTGCCGACAAATCATTGCCCATAACTTCTTTACACGTCATTTATACGTCATACTGTGCGTTATTGCCGTTACTCTATAAGTGCGTTTCCCTAACTATTTCAAACCCCTTGACCACTCAATAGAGGATACCTTCGCATAACTTCTCCACTAATATTTTTTCGCACTTGTTAATATATTATTTCCTTGGAATATATTACGAAATATTAAACGAAACTCTGGTTTCATTTGTGACAGATTTTTTTTTTCAAAACATTTTCTAATTTTTAAGCAATTTATATTAAATATCACATAATATATTATATATAGCTATTCTAGACTAACAAATCATCTCCGTTCAGAATCGTTTTTCGTATACAATAATACTAAGCATTGCATTCAAATTTGACAAATCCAATATCTATCTTATAAACAAGGTGCACTCCATCCCCTACTGTACAGCAGAGCGAGTCCCCGAGCAGCTCATTTTTTTTCTCAAATCATAAACGTTTAAAATACCCACAAATGGATTAAACGCGTATAGTCATTCCAATCGCTGCGCGTCTACACCGAAGGCAATCTATTTATTCAAAACGTCTACGGGTCCATGCTATACAGGCTCATTAATATCGTTGAACCGTCATGTTAGCCAATGCTGATCCTGAGAACGGGAAACTAAAAAAATATCCATCCGATCGGCTATAGTGTGTATACACATTACACATCCACATGTATCAAAACACACAAGTATCCGAGACAATGTGTTTAACTCTTCTCGTATCAGAATACCGATAATAAGGTACGCATGTTATTATGACGTGGATACCTCTGTATATGTTATTATTATTAATGATGGTACCGAACGAGACGTGTGATTGATTGGCGATTTCATGTGGGGGTTCTACGCGTGGTGCTCTCGCGTGATGTAAACAGTGTGAATTGTATAGTTGTATGTTGATTGAAATTAATCAATACACCGCCGAGCCACGGACGAGTACCATTTAAATGTCCTCGATACGAAAAGTCGATTACAAAATATGAATAAAATAGATTATTTTTATTATGTAAAATGAATTAGGGGTGTAGTAACAAAGGTGGCCAACATGGAAATGTACGCGAGCCACATGGATAAGTACAAAAATTATATCAAGTGCCAAAATGTGTATATTTTAACATTCTAACTAATTGTATCTAAATAATTATAGCTTATATAACCGATAAGCATATCAAATTAACAGATGTTTTGATAATATACAAAAATAAAATAAAATGCATAATTATAATAAGCACAGTTTTTTTTTTTTTTTTAATAAGATGCAAACCGTATGGAACTGTGACGAGAGCCGCAAGTTGGTCATCCATGTAATATATATTGTATTATTGCGTAAACCGTACCCCTGTGACTATCTAGTTTCGCTTAATCACGCCTCGCCCGCCCTTACATATTTACCATGAATAGCAATTAATATAGACATATGGTAGTAGGTTAGGTGCCATTGGTTCGTGTGATTTTTTAAATATTATCTCGTATACCTATTGAAGTATGGGTATTAATTATTTTATTTTTATTTTTAATTTACCTCTCATGCCAATAATTTAATTCTTTACAAATATTTAAAAACTAACTACGCTTACGGTTTTTTTATTTTTTATTTTTTTTTATTTTGTTTTTAAATCATATACAATACACACATATACAGTCAGTAACAAGCTATATATTTATATATTACACATTCAAATACCCCGGAATGTTGATAAAATATTTAGTTGTAAGCCCAAAGCCTAAGTTTACACAATACTTATCATTGCTCAAATTTACGTACATGACGTGTTCATTGCTTTGTAGAATAGAATATAGAGCACATAGAGCAGACGAGTAGAAAATAGAATGTGTGTGAGTGTGTGTGTGTGTGTGTGCGTGTGTGTGTGTGTGTGTATAATTGTATACGGTTATTATAGTCTATATTATAATAATATCTTTTTTTTCGTTTATGGTGCGCTGTGCATATACATATTTAACATAATACACACGCATGAAGCAATTTGTACATATATAGTATAGTTGTATACAACTCATTTTAATAATATAGTGTCCTATGTCCTGCGCGCATGATAAATCCTGAGAAGCAAACTTTTTTACTAACCTTTATCTTTATAATGTTTGTATAATATATTCGTATATTTATTTATATATAATATTATATAACGTTATAATGTTTTGGACCGTCATAAGTTTTCTGCGTCCGTTTTATATAATTCGGTCGTTTTTTCGTACGAACGCTTAAAATGTAAATCGTCCGTCGTTTCGCTACGGGAATAATTTATTTGCGAGATACATAATGGCGTTTTGACCTACCTAGTTTACCACTTCATTGCTTCACATTAATTATAACACGTTTTGTACATCCAATGTGTATATTATCTCATATAATATGAATTCAGCACCGAACAAGTTCATATTATTCGACTTGATATTCCGCGTGGTAGGAAGGAGAGCGGTTATAGCTTAGTAAAATTACTTTATTATTAATAACAAAATATTATGCATTAGTGTCGCGTTAAATGATTTCATATTTTACATGAAAAACGCAACTTCGCTGAAATACGTCATAGTACTCTTTATCAGACCAATCAAATCGACTTTTTCTTCTTCGTAACGTAAATAATATGCCGAATCGCTAAACAAATCGAGCGTATCGTACACGAACCATTAAAATCCATGGGGTTTGCTCCGACTTAATTACCGAAGCACAAATGTAGAAGCCAATACCGCAGAAGTGACGTTTCGTGCACGCAGCTGTGCCTCATTTATAAAGCGTTTTCATTAGTACATGGGTAGACCCCATGGTTCTCGAATAACCATTCATTCCTGTATAGGTACCAAACTTATAATCGTAACGTGCAATGGTTGTGGTTCGTCATGTTCCATTTATAGTGACGATTCAGTCATACGATATGGCAGATCCGTGATATGACTATTCCAACACCGTTTTATGTTATGCAACTGCAGCTAACTGTATACATATGTGGTACAAATTGCAACGTCTAACGAAACTATGGTTTTGTTGTGAAAAATAAAACCTTTACCAGACTCGAAAATGCAAAGAAAGAGAGAGAAAGAGAATGCTAGTAACCAGATCCTATAATTCATTAGGTGTGTTGTGATCTGTTGACCACAATTAAACAACATAAATAATTACATTCGAATAGTGAACATATAATTAATAGATTTAAATTAATTTTAACCTGTATAGTCCTTTTTGCGAATATAATCCTTTTTTATATTCAAATGCGCTTCACATTACGGATTCTAAATGCATAATATGTATAATAATATATTCTGCCAATTGACCTACGTCCGTCGTTTTCAGTGGCGGATTCAAGGGAGGGAGATCCGAGGAGCCCGTCCCCCCTTTGATAGTTATATATTCGTAGTTGTCATAATGATTATAAGCCATCACTTAGATAGACTCCAGCACCGTCCGTTTCGGATAATATAAAGCGACATTGATGACTGTAATCTTAGCTATGTTTTATATTTTGTATTTGATGACTTTTACTACCTATAACACAATATTTGAAAATTTGGCCCCCCCTCCCCCCAAAAAAAAAAAAATCCTAGATTCGCCACTGATCGTATTATGTAATCCGAACCTAAGCAGGCTATATATGCGTGTGCGCAACACTAGAAAATCGTCATATTATAGCGCACACGTGCCGGGAGGAGGAAACGAAGTATATAAGTGCGTGTTACGAGGTGTTGATCGACATTATAATACCGTTTTTCGCGCACACACACTGGCCACCCCCTGTCCCTTAGCTGTTTCCGTTTTCATTGACAAATTAATAATATTGCATTAGCTGCACCGGCATTGCAGTGGCAGCCGATCGCAAGATTCCCCTGCACACAAATAATATACCCTCGGTGTGGTGTAGGTTTTTCAATTATATTTTACGGTTAATCAAACCACACACATTTAACAATAATAATAATGACACGAATCGCGTATACCTACATGAGTTCGTATAGGGTGAATTTTTTAACGTCAAACGCACTCCCGTTTTCCCCTACGTCAATTCATATTTTTTGGAAAAAATACAATTACACCACTGTTCAACGCGACAATTCGGTTATAATTTCACAAAATCACGTGCGTTTATCCCTGCAACAGATGGAAATCTATACTATACCTTTGGGTAAACAAATGACATAAATAAAACAAAAACCATAAAACGACATTTTTAATAGTTAGGACCTTCGACGATATCGTATCATAAATTGTATATCCTTTATGTGTTCATATAATATTCAAATTTAAAATACATTACCAGCTGCAACGCAACAACACTGCAGCGAAAGTAAAATGTACTCTTGTAATATTCAACTTTGAATGGTATTTGTATCAAGTGTTCACAGCATTTTGGTCGCAACGATTTCGTTCTCGACCCGGAACAGAATAATGATTTTTTCCGGAAATTTCGTGTAACATAAGAATATCGAACTTGCAACATTCTATCATTATTATTATATGACGACACCTATGTTACAATATTCACTCGCACGTATAAAACGGTGCACCATGATGTGTAATGTACTCCGGTCGTGTAATATATAACTTACCGCTTTGAAACGTATAATATAATATTATATAGACGTAGAGACTTTTATGAGCGAGGGCATATTGTTTTACGACAATGCGAACGATAGGATTTTGACGATGTAACAGCGCGATCGCGGTCGTCCACCGTGCAGAGGGATTTATCGTGGCTACTGAGGTCGTACATCATCTGCAGTTTTTACTGCATCGCGTACTAACCACAAACAAAAAGGCAATAACTAAAAACACCTAAAATGTTTAGAGCGTTATAAAACACGAAGTTGTGAGTACGAGAGCTAATGCGGAGCGAACTCACAGCCGTGGTGCACCTCCTCGCTCCAAGACTGGTACGTCATTTGGCTTTATCTTGATAATATTCTGTGACAAATTTTACCTTTTATATTTTATTGATGATATTTTCCCCAGTTTGTATGCCGACCGACGTCGATGACGTGAATTCAATTTAACCCACGTTTATTTTTCGATTGATCATAATAATAATATAGACAGCATATTTCAACATTGTATATACACGTCATTATTAAAATATGGATATAAGTGATATAACGTTAACTATCTTAACATATATATACATATATATAGGTACTATATGTTCACGCAAAAAGCTTTTAAAACCGTTCGAAATACACACAAAACGAAGAGTACTTGAAAATAAGATTTCCGAACGTGATGGATATGTACCATTACAATGGTATGTACGGTATATATTTAGTAACTTTAGTAGTTTTTAGTACCTAAAAAATATTGAAAATAAATGAAAAAAACGTAGAAAGAATGCCGTTTTAGATTTTCGGAGGTTTCGATTCCTACATCACAGAACGTCACTCGTCCGTACGTCAATGGAGTGAGTCTACTCGTCGGTTCACAAATATAATAGAATTTAATTTATCATCGTGTCACGTGCAAAACTTCTGCATATATATAATATATAGGTATAGAGTGATGAGAATTTTATGGAATAGTGATTTTTTCATATACATATAGGAGAGAGTAAAGAAAAAAATATACAATGGGTTTGATGAGATGGTAATGATAATAATATATAATATATAATATATAATATAATAATAATAGTAATGAGCTTCTGTATTTTTCACATATAATTTTATTTTAGAAAATTAATTATGCTTTATACGCATAGGAATAATTGTACACCGTATGTCTTATCACCAATATTCAAATTGGCATGATGCAAATTTTAGAAATAGTCGCATTGCGAATTCGCATATAATATAATAGTCATAGCTGAAAACGTGCTGATCGGTTTTTACTTGAAAAAATAATTCACCATTTCCAACGGGTGGTGCTGCCGTAATGTATACGTGAATATTGCATTTCTATATATATATATATATATATATATGTATATATAGTCAGAAGCGCGTAGTTTGACGTTTAATTATTTGCTTTTAAGTTGTTTGTTTTGGTGTTTCATCAGACAAGCTGTTACGAGAATGTTCACGTAGGTATATACAATAATAACACGCAGACGAGGCTAGGAATTTGTCAGTTGATCGTATCGCGGTCAGAATTTATTTCTCATTTGACAGTGGGATTTCCGCGTACATATGCGAAGTACAGAAAAATATATAGGATAGTATAGAAAGTAGTATTATTAAATTGTTCTGAATATTAACTATACGAGAAAGCTACTATCACAGTGCCACACATAAAACAATACTGATCAGTGATCACACACGATATTTTACAATTATTATTAAATATAATTATTATTGCGTTTAAATTACTTATGTCGCGTACACACCATCATAACGCGATGAAAAAAAAAGACTACCTATATAATGTTATTATATGATAATATAATAACTTGATCTACAATACGCGATTTTACCCACACACACACACACACACACATACACACACCTCTTGCCCACCCCAGTGCCGTATCGGGTACTGGGACGTTGTATATAATAAATATTATATAATATATATATATATATATATATATAAAATATATATATTCTCGGAGGAGGTGGTGGACCATCGATGGTCGCGACGGGTTGTGAGGGGGGTTGGTTGGAGGATAGCACCGGGTGTGCGGTATACAAAGGGCTCCACCGCCGCGGTGCATTATCGATCGGCGGCGGCGGCGGCGGCCGAGAGGGGAAGCGAAAAACGCTCTCTCGGAACGTTTTTACCCCGACACGCGCACACCACCACGGCACGCCGACAACGACGACGACGCCGCCACGGCCGGTGTACCCCGTGCGCTTTACATACGCCGGAAAGCTCTCGTCGCGTTCAGTAGTCCAACGCGTCGTCTTCGCGTCTTCTCGTGAATCGCGTTCGTCGCCGCGACCGTTTACACACACGTCCCGTTCGCAAGTAATTTTCCACACTTGTACTTGTACTACGAACCCTTTTCCCACCAAAACGTGGTGGCGCCAGCAGCAGCAACGGTCGAGAATCTCCGGCAGAATAATATTATCGTACTGTACTCGTCACCGTCGCATAGTCACCAACGAACGGGTCCGCTTGTCCGGGTAAGTCTTATTACTATTATCGTTATAGTTATGTATATTGCATGCGGTATTATCTCCAAGCTCATAATTTCTGCGTTTCACCCCCGCCGCGACGTGTACGTTCGTGCAATACAATATTTTTACGTTCGCAGTCGGACCGCCTTCGATGCCATGATGCATTACCATCCGTTATCCCATTTGTGGCGAAGACGTCTATAGAAGTTTTGTACTATCGTCTATATACCGCGGTCCAAAACATCAACGCGTTTCCCCCGAGCGGTTTGTTGTTTACGTTAGCGTATTCAAACGCCGGTGGTGGCACGACTGTGCAGCGCCCAACTGCAGGGTACTGCATAGTGCCGGATGGTACCCATCTTTTTTAAAGTCCGCGTTATCTATTGTATAATATTCAAACCGTCGTTGGTGCGGTTCGTCGCGGCATCACGCGAATTTATGCTATTACTTATATTTATACCGCAAATTCAGTTTTACTGATTTAAGTTTATTCAAAATATTTGGTTGCTCCAAAGCTTAACAAAATAAGTAATTTTTTTTTTCTTTTTTTATAAAACAATCATTTTATTTGTTTTTAAATAAATAACACTAAATATACAAAAAATGTAGTTAGGAATATTACATTTAAAAATATCAAAAAAAAAATGAATCATCAAATTTTAAACATTATATTCTCTTTCACTCTTTATTGAACAAGTTTTTATCTCAGAAGTAATCTTAAATCTACGTCGACTATTTGGAGAACAACATTTTTCTACAAAATAATATGATCTTTTCTGTCTAACTGAATTTTCTCTAACTAAAAATGTAAACAATTTTCTTTAATGGTCATATATAATACATTTTACACACTCGATGTATAATAATACACCGAGTGTGTAAAATTTAATTCTGTCATAAACATTAAATAAATTAATGTATAAAATAGTACTTCAATAACTCGGAGTATTATTTCATTTCTAAATTTAATAATACATTTAGTTATTAATATTGATATTTATTGAACGCCGAACGAATCAACCAGTACCTATATTCTTATATTGTTCAAACCTAAGGATAATAATGACACAGCGTATATCATAATATTATTATTGCAATAAAATATTTTATAGTCAAAATAATATTACGTTTTTTTACACCTCAGATCACAAGACTTTAAACAAACGTTAACAGAAAATATCACAACTCGCTGTATATTATAGCTACGCTACATGACATATCGGTTTGAACTGCACCAGTGTAACAACACGTTGTTAATATTGCGTGTGTACCGTTATAATTTACATTATTATGTTTTATATAGTATTATTTAGACAACGATTTTACGTGGACTCATCACGTGTTCGCTTATAGGCGTTGTCAGGTGCTATATTTTTGCACTCTTTTTGACACTTTATGTAAATGCGTACGCACGATCGATCGTTATACGTACTAGCCACTAGGCCTTATTATTTTCTATAGAAACAGTTTTTTTCCTTCCCCTCCCTTTTTTTAATGGCAAGCCTGTAGTCGATTAGTTATTTTTACGAATCGTCCAAGTAATTATAATAATAGTACATACGTCGAAACTGTCCTCCTGCGCGCGTTCCGCCGTTTTAGTTTACACGTATTATTATTATTATTATTATATCGTACGTGTTTTCAATATTATTGCGTTTACAGGTATGGTGGGTTTTTTCCCTACATGTTCAGTCAGTCAATAGCATACGCATACAGCAGGGGACATTGTCAGTTATCGCCATTTCTATTGGCTTTTTGGGCTATAAAATAAATTATGTATGTAATATAAATATACCAATACTATAATCAATTAGAAACCTTTTTTGAACATCATCATTGTCAATTGTTATCATTATCCATTCATGAAAAACATCTATATTATATTAAAATGAACTGCAACATTTACCTTCACTTAAATCATATTAAAAGTTACCTAATGTTATAATACATTTTATAATGTAATTTTAAATATTTTTATTAATTAAAAAAAAATTTGGGAGAATGGGGCAATTGGATCGTTATCATAACAAATTATTATATCTCTTCTCGCATTCACAATCCTTATGTACGCCACTGTACCAGAGTCCACCGTACTATATATTATAATTATTACAAAATCCGGAATATTCAAAATCGAAAACGTGTACGCATGGTATACAATTGTTTACGTTTGTATTAAAACTCGAATCATTGCAACTATATTAGTCTATGTTTACGTGAGAAAACTTTTTTAAACGCCATTAGATATCTAGCATGATTGCTGACCGTCTCGAAATTAGAAACTAGTATTCATATACAACAGTTGTCGATATTATAATCTCGCATTAATTCATCAACACAGTACGAAGAATTTATATAAACACTGGATCATTACACTCGTTAAATATATTCTAAATATACATTTAACGTTTTCCGGAGTAATACTGTAATGATAATCGTAAGCAATACCGCACCAGCTTATCAAACTCGATTTCTAAACAAACATAACGCTTTCATCGTCTCGTAATGTCATCGTTAAATTGTCTTGGCTTACAAAAATTGCAAAGCAAACAATTACAAATAATTTATTGTTCTGTAGCATAACCGAATTATAGAATGCCCTGGCATGCGAAATGACTACATTTCAAAGTACCTACCTTTTCTTTTCATGCATGTTTAAATAATAAATAAGTACTTATAGTATGTTTATTCGTACATAAATATAAGTTTAAGTAATAATAATTAATAACTACATAAAATTGTAAAAATAAAACAGTAATTGCATATTTTCATTATTACATAGAATTTGGTCCTACAAACCTAATTGTTAACTGACATTAAAAATAGTAAATACCTACACATCTTTATTTCTCCCTCTGGATACCCAAAAAGCAAACAAAATTTCAACAACCGAACAGGTATTTTCATCTTAGTCTAAATATACGTATATATACCTACTTACCACCAGAATAATAGTGGAAACAATTGATTATCTTGAGCAACACTGCAACAGCTTGTTATAAGCTATTGTTAAACGAACAGAACACTTTTGTCATTTATTGATATTATCATTAGGTTTTTCTCAGTTTACAAAAATTGTAGGCAAACGATTTCAATCAATAAATTGTTACCCTAATGTTTTTTTTTCGATATTCACGCGCATGGTTTCTTATTGTTTCTATAAACATCATCTCGATATTTATTTTCGCCTCTCATTCGAATAATAAAAACACTCCGCAATGGTTGAAGAAAAGGTTAGGCTGCAGTTATTATTATTTTTGTACACTTTCTTCTATCTCCCCCCAAAAATTACATTTGTGCTGTAAAATTACAGCTACATTTTCGTGATGTACAACTACTGCGGTCCGAATAAAATCGATATTTTCCAAAATGTTGTTTTATGGTCTCGAGATAAAATATTCCGCCGGCCGTTCTTTTCCGACGTACTTAAATACACAATGTATGAGCTTTGAACTAACAACAGTGTACTATACAACTTTTGATTCGCTTGTCTGGTACGCTTTTTTCCATCGTTTTTGTTTCTCTCTCGACAATCTTAACAACTCACCAGTCACCATGAAAACAATAATAAAGCTTTAAAAATTTTTGTCATAGCAAATAATAAAATATGTCCGTCGCATAATAATACGTACTTGTTCGTAATTCGCGATACAATAGTTACAATAGTTCGTTATTTGTTTTAACAGTACAAATCATCATTATTATCGCGACGTATATTATTAATAATGATATGTCGAACACGATTATCTGATATCTCTTCTGAACCGAAAACGCAAATGCACATATGTTGTGCATGCATAAACTACAATAGAATTGATTAAATATATACAATATACAGTACTTATATTTAATCAATTCCAATAGTTAATAGACCAGAATAATTGATAGACCATACAACTGGCAGGAATTCAATCAATCCATAAGTGTTGGAAATAATTGTTTAGAATAACCGAACGCCTAAGTTTATAATTTACGGATTAATTTTATGAAGCGATAATGCAATAATATGAACTACGATGGCGAGATACACGTACGTACGTTTATATATGTATATTTATCCAAGTAATAATGTGATTATAAAATAGTATAAAAATATTTATTTTTTAATGAAATAGTAATACTTACAAATAAACAAGGTATCACACTTTTGAAATGACATCAGATTTTGGTTGGATTATTTACTTGTTTCCCAATTCTTTAATCGTTGTACAATTTGTATACAAAACACTTGCTTTTCCATAATATACGGCCAAGGAGCACGAGAAACTATTGAAAATATTACTGTAGTATTTTCATATTATGAATAATAAATGGTTACATTCCCTTTTAATATCGTGAAAAATATTTAGACATTTCGTTTATAATATTAAAATATCATGTTTAAAATGCGAAACATAAATTTTATCAGAGCATTATTTTATTTATTTTTTAACAATGTTTTCCCGCTGTTACAAACATCGTGGGTGGGAATCACCGCGTTAAATGGGCTTCAGCGCGTATTCGGAAACATAAAATAAATAGCCATAGAAATATTCTGAAAATTTTTCCATTTGCCAAGCAAGTTATTCGTGATAAACTCAACGACTGTGTGTATTTAATGAATTATTTACACCTTTACCCATATATACCGATGGAATATTGCGTGATAATAATCAGCAATAAATTCTTAAGTAACGTTGACATAAGAAATAAAAAATTTCAGAAATTTCTGGGAAGAGTAATAAAACATAAATAACTTTTACCAATTTAAGGTATACCTCTCGTCACATTACAACACAGAAAAAATAAAAAATGTGATAATTTGCAACGGTATATTGACCTGCCGAATAGTGTTAATTAAATATTTGCGTTTTGAAGGTCAAAAACGAATTTATAAATATGTTTTAAAACCAACAATTTTATCCTGCTGAATTGTATGCAATGATAGTAAAAAGTAATTAGGGTTGTGCGCATACAGCACTCGTGTGGTGCAGGTGATTAATAATGGAATATTATACTGCAACTCTTGAGATAATATTTTTAAAGAAAGTTTTAAAAAGGTAACGATTATGATAAAATAACTACGTCTCGTGTACTATATACTGTAATATAATTAATACAAAAATTAAAAATAAAAAAACATCGTTTAACATTTAAGATAAGAATAATAAAACGAGTTTCGCAGAAAAGTATAATATAATATAAGGGTGGTTTTAAATGTTTTAATTTAAAATCGATAACGGCCGGTAGCAGCTGAGTGTAAAAGTAATACCAGGGAGTTGGTGTAGAGTGTACGTACCTACTATATGCATGTGTATTGTCTCATTGTTCACAAAGAAAACCGCGGGGTAACAAACGCCAGAGGTCTACACGTGGTTTTTTTTATATTTCCCCGTCGGATGTCATTCAAACTATAATAGTTCGTTACATATATAGGTGTGCAGTTAGTGCCTACTACGTAGTATATACGTATTAAACATACGCGTAGGATTGTGTGAATAATTGTTTGCAAATTGTGAAAACCCTTTGTGTGAACATTTGCACGGAGCAAGGACGAGAAAATGAAAAAAAAAATTTGTTACACACAATATTATAAGAATTCAAAACTTTCCCACCGGATAATGCGGTGTTCCGCCACCGCCGAAGAGTTTTCCACCGGGTGGTTGCGTACGAGGTGCTATATTAATATTACGTGGAAAAGACGTATAGACGCTATAGAGAAAGCTGTATTATGATATAAATATATATACATACGCGTTATACAAGTAAGTTATGAGTCCCAAAAACCAAGATCGCCAGTCTTAAGCTATAAATCATAAAAAAATAATGTCAACAATTTGCTTTTTATTATGTTTGTTATTATAATTCATATGCATTTATACTACTGCATGGGCTTAATAATATTGTATGAACACTTATTCATCTGTTATGATGGTACGGCTCAAATAATTTGCATAATGCATAAACTACCATGTGTTCATTATGTATGGAATCACCTTTTTATTATAATCGTATTTTCATAATTCCGATAGATACATCAATATTAAAGTTTAATAGGTATCTCTGTATCTAATCATCAGGCCTCATTAAATTTACGGATAATCCGCTTATCTGTTTCCATATATTATAATGAACATCTAGTATACAAACATGTAAAACGTTACATTAATAATATTTCAGTGAATTCCGCCTAATGTGAGTATTGGAGAGGGTAGGTACATATTTTGGACCAGTCCCATTATTGATCACATTCAGTTGCCCATAGAAACCAAAATGAGTAAAAAATACTCGAGTTTTCAATTTCAAAAAACTACACTCTATGTAGGTAACACTATAACATACATAGGTGTACCGTAAAATACCGCTAAAATAATTCATACAATAGTCTATACTACATGATTGTTCACCGAGCACCGTGCAGACATTTAAATTTTATATCATGTCTATTGTATTCCACCAACTTGACTGCAACATCAGTGACAATAAACTGCTCGTTATTCATTTCTTGTGCTAACTATAAGGCTTTGGCTTTCAACATGGGCCCAAAAACGTTTAAACTATCAGTTTATATTATAAGCTTTATTAAAATAATTACTAACCCCATAAATCGAATCGAGTGCCCCCACATTAAGCGGTGTTATTTGGCCTTGTAAACATATACGACCAGTGCAGTATCCAGAAAACAAATTTCGTAGGTATAAGAAGAAGGGTTATTTTTTACTCTTTTATAATTATAATTATATTATTTATTTGTACATTTTTGATATAACTATTGTTCTTTGAATATTAAGCCATAATTTACGGGACTTATAATTCCTTAACTTTCCCCCGGATACACTATATACACCGGCAACCACATTGAGCAAAATGCACTGTATTTAAGAATTTTACTTGATTCAGACGTGTCCACGGAGCCCCTAGATTACTCTCGAAGGTCCTAGGGCTCCATGGAGGATGGTTTAAGGGCCGTTGAAATATAAGAAAAAAGGTAAATAAAACGTGTAGGGGCATCTCGACAAGTATCTGCACACCACGGAGTTCGGTTATAGTACACACGCGCACACAAATAAATTATATATTTTTGGTTTGATATCATAAATCATGGTTAAATGGAAATTTATGTGAGCGCGACCATCTTGGTATAGCGCAATAGTGATGACGAACGACGGTGAGGGACGATGGGGAGAGACGGGGATTAGTGTCATGGCTGAAACCCGATCGTGATATAGGACGACGCGAGCGGGAACAGCAGAAGACGACAACGAAGCGCGAACGGTCGGTCGACCGAAGAGAGGAGAGTGCCGGGTGATAAAATGAGACAGTGTCAGGGCGCGCGGAAGAGAGAGTAGACGACGGGAGGACAAAGAGAAAACCGAAGGAAAAGTAAAACCGCCAATGCAGCGGCATTTTTTCTTCCTCGGCAATATTTATGTATCCAAACAGACGACATTGTAATAATATTATGTATACGCGTGTACGAAAAAAAGGTCGGTTTACTGCACGCGTGGTGGCAGCGATGCGAGAAGTCGAAAATTTACACACGATCTACAGTCATTGAAAATAAAATAATATAATATGTATATATATTTTATACAAATTATTTCGGAAAACGTCAAAAGTAATATTATAGATATTTATTATAATATTATATAGGCTGCGCGTGTAAAATTCCTTATGTATTATAACTATTATATATATTTTGGTTAGTTAAACATTTCGGAAAGCCTTTGCCGGTTGAACTATCGAATATCCTATAAAATGTCTAAACTCTAAAGTGCTGAAATATGTTGAGATCGACTGCAGTGGTCTGTGAACCATGTTAATAATTTCGTTATTGTTATTATTATTATTTTATGAAGTATTTGTGCAGTGCCTTTCACAACGGTGCGTATTTGAATAACGAGATCTTAGATCAACGTGTAATATATTATATTCTCCTAGCTTGCGCCCACCCGCTGCACACAGCGATTACTAATTTCTTCAAGTTATACAAACATATTTTTAAAATATTTTTAGGATTCGGATAACAACATGCGATAAGTTATTTTTTTATATGAAATACGTACTGAAGTAATGAAAAACTTAACTTTTTGAACTTTTTACTGTCTTATACTTAAAAATCACAATGTTATTCGTTATTCTAGCAAAACTACACTCCGTGAATAATACGCAAAGAACTCGGTGGGTTGAAAAGAAATTTAATATTATACATTGTTCTTTTTAAAAAAAATATATTTAATTGAAAACATAATTTTTTATGTTTTTCTTATTATTTTATATTCCTCACATAAACATGTAATTCTAAAAATAAACAACCTTATTGTTTTCGAGCAGTTTAATAGTGGAAAGTTACTAATAAAAAGTTAGTAAAGAAAAATAAAAAATAAAAAATATCAACACGTTGTCGATTGTATAGGAAATCAAGACAGTTCGACAACCGAATATGACTGCATACAACTGTATAACTACGTTAAGATTTGTAAAACAAATAGTTATTTAAGTCTCGATCCATTCTTCTAGTTTTCAGGCGTTGCTGGGCCAATTGAAAAAATTTAATTTTCTTACGTCCACAAGAGAGAATCTTAAAGCGAAACAAGAACAATCCAATAAGGGGAGGGCTCTGATTGTTTTGGTACCTCGGATGGGGTAGGTGTAACTACTAACAACAAAGATGCCAAAAGCTGATTAAGACGTATATACGCTGGACTCCCATCTTCATTGTCCTGCGTGTGATTTTTCCAAACGAATAAATTACTGTAGTAATATGTGTGTATACATGCGCGTCAGAGCAGCCCTCATGTATACATATACAGTGTAGTCTGTATCGATCGAACGTCGTTTCGTCTCGTAGACGCCCGTTTATAGACGATAATAATATTATTACGTCCGTAGTAAAAGAATAAAAAAAGAAAAGATTTTCTAATCGAATTTCTAACGTCGTCCTCCGTCGTCGGTTTTATTAAAAACTCGTTTGGTTGTATTATTATCAGACATCCAAAGAGTTTACGTGCGTATTTTAACATGGGCTTATAAACACCTTGCGCGAGTAGGTTTACTTATTTATTTCCCCTTGACCGTTTTGCATGTCATTTCACAGGATTCTGTTGTAAATCCATAATAATTGTATTATTTACAGACGATTCAGGATAACCTCTCGCGGTGGTAGCGATACGGCCACGGTGATCTGATATAGGGGTTATATGACATACCTAAATTTATAACTTTTCTTGTCATATGTACAATTATATGATTGAGCAATAAGATACCTATGAAAGTTACAATATTTTGAAACGTTGAATCTAAATATCAAATCCATTTTCAAATTTGATCCTTAATGGAATTGCTGTAAAGAGTGTTTTTAATGTATATAACTACGTGTATATTATGCCGTTTATACGTCATACACGTTAGAGTAGTTTTTCGTGTCAAACGTTATGAGTTCACTTTTATACACTACGATAGCGTATATACTTAAACAGTTATACCTATATAATGATGATCCGTCTGCGATGACGAACTGATTTGAATATTTCTTCATTCAACATGACCTTTGGCGCCGTGATTGCTTTGTATTGTGACCTTGAATTAATTGTAATTATATATCTGCAGTTGCAACTTGCACATTCACAGGGATGTACGATGACGATTCAGGTGAAACAACTAGGCACGGCGGCTTCATTGAATTTTTTTGAAAACAATTGTTTGAATTATCTAAGCACTCCCAAAAATTAATAATTGTTACATGACTCAATTATTGTAAATAGCGTTCAGAGCACCGTGACAAATCAGAAAATCTTAAAGCTGCGTTTCTATGTGCTCATCCACAACAGTGTAAACTGTATAGGTAATTGTTATTATCAATAACGTTCTCAACGCGGCGATAATGTATCATTAATTCTTTCCAAATGTAATTAGAATAAACTTTAAGTGGATACCCGGGTTGTATCCAATTCTCCATCTTACAAACGTAGTTTAACATAGTGAGTTGGCGTTCAGTAGTTCAAATGCCGTGTTGTAAATATTAATATTGGCTTATGGTATAACAAATTGGTGCAGTCGGTATTTATTTTTAATTAAATAATAACTCCTTCCATTGTCCCTGTGTCAAACGGACAATACTAATATCGGCTAGTTCAAAGGTTCGTCTCTCAGTAAGAAAGGATAATAATACCGTTCAGGTACACAAGACCAACTGTATAATATTATATACATTCGTTGTGTAGTTATACAATATCATCTCGTGGTCTACGGCAAAGGCTGAAACTTCTCAACTCCGACAGTTGGAACGCATCGTAAGAAGGATTTACGTTTGTAATGTTGTATATACATCGCATATAACAGTATATTTTATATACTAAAGGCTAACAATGTAATATGAGACCAAATTCCGAAATCCTGAGAAGGTTCGCAGAACTCGGTTCTCAGGTCATACAGTTTAACCCATAACTAAAATGTTGTTTTTTTTTTTTTTTTTTTTCATAAATCAATTCGTTGCATTAAACGAGTTGAGCGTGATGGCGGATATTCACGTCATCTTTTTCCGGACCGCAGTCTCGAATACAATAGTCAAAGGAATGCTATGTAAATTCGCATATACTCGGCGTATAAACATGTCATCGTGAAGTGCATAATGAACAATAATAATGATGATAAAGAGACATGGCGGCGTAGGTTATATGCATACAACACGATCTCATTAGAAAACCGTACGTTGCCAGCCACGGGAAACCGTGAGCATAACTTTGACGTAGGTAATATTATTTTCTAACCGTTTGTAGAGTATAACTCTTCGGGCTTCTGACGACCGTGACCCTCTCCCCATTTCACCGTCCAACAACTCCTCCGCCATCCGCATTGACGTTTAAATGTCACGGGGAAAAAATGTAGGCGTGACAATAATAATAGACGCCCAAGATTTATATATCCCACTTGAACTTAATAATATTATATTAACCGTATAATATTATGTGCTATGTTGTATGATGATGACGATGTTGATGTTTATTATTTACACGCAAATGATTAAAACATTACCGTTGTCTTTTGCTGAATATTTTGTACTACTACGTTATGTAAAACGTGCTCGACGCGTACTAATCACTCACTTGCCGAACAGGGTGGAATAAAACGATGATGACTGCTTTCTTACATTTTTCCGAACTCTCTCGAAATCTGGTGGTGAATAAATTAACTGTTTTAAGAATTTTAAAATATAGATGTGCGTAGATACTATACATGCGTACACTCAATACTCATTATACCTATTTAAATTATAATAAAAATAGATATTAAAAATATATCGTGGAAAACCGTGAATAAATTATTTATTTCCATAGTATTTACAATCTTGTTTTGTTTCATTATAATATGTTGTACGTCAGAAAATATTGATATAGTCCATGTTAGATTATATTTCAAAAAGTTAGTTAATAAATTAAAGTATATATATATATACACAGTACACACTATAATGTAATACATAATTTATATAAGGATAATTAATGACAATGAAAAATTAAAATTGAGTAGTAAAAATGATTTAGTTTTTAATTTAAAAGCTTGTTAACTTAATCCACCAGACTATTATAATTATAAGAAAGTATTTTTCCGTTCCCCGCCACCATCCATATAATTTTCCAACACCCGGTGCTCGCCTACGGTTCTCCGGAATCTTTGAACTTTATGTATTGTTCGTACAGTTTTAGCTTAGAACATACATTTTTCATCTAAGACTATACGTATATCTAAGCTATCTGCACTGATTAATCCATCATTTTTACAATTATACTACAAAAATTAAATACACCATAAGAGATGATTTTAGTCTTTGATTGCTGTGCGATCATTTTATCTTAATATTGTAAAATATTTAATTTTAATTGACTTTATTGCTATTATAATTGTATTTTGTTTTCCTTCAAAATTATTGTTACATATTATATATATTTTGTTTTACAATATTATGTTTGCCATTAAGACAAGTATGTTTTTTTTTCTTATTATGAAAATTAACATTATGCATGGAAATAACAGAAATTATCTGATACATTAAAATAACATGTAAAATAACAGGAGAGAGGCCATCCAGTGATAGATTCCTCCGCATTATTTATATCATGGTAACATATAATTTTTATAATTGTTAAGCTATCATGGTTTTATACTATGGTTTGTCATACCCGCAGATATATAATACGTTGTTTTAAATATCTATGGTTATACCTAATAAAAAAAGAGAAAGACCACATACGTAAGTTTATACCTATATAATATATAGGCATATAATATGTATGCACTGCAATTTTCGGATTGGCCTTTTTTATTTTGAAAATATTATTATACACAAACGTGTAACACGCATAATACGTCTTATATATTATCGTTATTATTATTACTATTTTTACTCACGTAAACGTGACCGTTTTATTGCGTTATTTCGTTGTCATCCGCGTGTTCTAGAGCATAATAATATATATATATATATATATATATATATATATGTACATATATAATATTATGAATTAATAATAACGTAATATTATCAAGTCAAACATAATTTACCTGTACATCATAATGATACGCATGAAAAATTCGAACGTCGACATTACACCGCTCGACGACGACGTGTGTGCCTGTCTGTTACAATGAGCGATATGTATGTAAATATTAAAATATAATATCGAATTACGCATGCTGCAGACGGGATATTCGCATATTGCATATTATGTTATTATACATTGGTTTGGTATATAATAATACATTATCTTGCACGTGGTTCGTGGAGTAAATTATTGTTGTTATTTTTAATAATATAAACTATGACGATTGGGGACAGTTCATTGAACACCGTAAATGGGCGGAAAAAAATCGGTTAAACCGCTCGGAAGCTGACGCAGCCCGTCATTACACATTATTCTAATATACTTTTATATAATATTATATTATTGCACGTACCTATATAATATATATATACATCACGTGACATGGACATGATAATATGTAGGTATATAATGTATAATACTCGTACGCTGATGACAGAATATTTATAGTGTATACGTTATTATTATCATTTTTATACATATATACAATGCGTTGGTACGTGATTTTTTTTCAACGCAATTCATCGTGACTACCAATTTAATATACACTTACGTGTGTGTCCGTATTGAATGACGCGATGAAATTTTGCATAAAAAATATAGAATAATAATAATATGTTAAGTTAAAATATGCTTATAATATATTATATTAACTCTGCGTGAGTACACCATTCCTACGCGGTTCGCGGCGGCTTGTAAACGAGCTCGAAATAAAAAACGTACAACCTACTCGAGTATATACTATAATATAATATATTATAACAATCGAAAATTAACAACAACGCGACGTGTGAGCCTATTATATATTATGTTCTCGGTGAAGGAAACGCAGAGAAATAAAATAAACGTGTTACGCACTCGCCGTATTACACAAGACTATAACCCGTGTGTGTGAGTGTGCGTGAGTCGTGTTTGATAAATTTTTTTTCAGAGGCGATTAAATGTACGTCAAAAAATTATGAATATATATATTATGTGGAGACGTAAAGTTAAATTGCTACAAAACCGATCCGCCTTCAGGCCGACTCGCGTACGTATAGTGATGGTGTACTACAAAATCAGCACTCATCACGGACGTGTTATCATTATTTTCTTAACACTCTTAACATGTCGCGTGATAGTTTTTCCAGAAATAGCTGTGTATCGTACGAGTTGAAACCAGAATAACAGATCGTCGTCGTACGGCCCAAACGAAACTTTCAAACGGCGTCGTCGAATAATACGCACGCACGTGATACCATGGGATCGATATGGTATTTTTTTCCCCCTTTTGCTCTCTCGCCCTCGAGAACGTTCAAAGGGCGCGCATATACGCTGCGCTGTTATTCCGTATGGTTATACGAGCAGTGCACGGATCCGTGTACATATATATACATATATAATTTACATCGTATACTCAGCTGCGTTCCGCGAACGGGGAATGAGACTAGTCGGAATCCGACCCCGTCCCGAGTGCGGGGCTAAACTTTGGCAATAAGCTGCAGTATCGTGTAATATACCTGTACACTACCTATGTACTTATTGCATACGTGTATATATTATATATAAATATATATGTGTGTGTGTGTGTGCGTGTGTGCGTGTGCGTATGTATAACACGGGTAGGTTAACACGCAAACTACCTGTACTACCCGTATTATTTACCGCCTTAAAGATATAAAAATTATATATATATATATATATATATATCCATACACTCGTGGATGGCGTCTGTATAGTTTCAAAAAACGTACTGCAATGATGAGCGAGAAACGAAAACCCTCAATTTCTTCCGTTTCCAAAAAATCACATTATATAATAGTAATAAGCGGTTCTATGTTATACTATTATCGTCTTTCCGGTCATGCACACGATATCAATATGCCCGGACGTCATTGAAGTATAATATTATTATGAAAAAATTAGTTTTATAAATGGCATTATTTTACTCGTTAACTAATGCAGGGTCAGTGTGGCCTTGGAGATCATTTGTGCTGGGGTCTGTGGATCACAAAACGTTAAGAATCCCTGAAGACGCGTTACGGTGCCGGTAGTCTTGCGTAGTTGTCAGTCGACTACGTTTCTACGTTTTCTATAGTATTACTGTACGTAGCATAAACGATGTTGAGTGAAATGACCACAGTTTTGAATAGCTTAGAATTTATTTGCTATTAAAATGTATACATATAGATTGGGTTTCAATATTATATTTTATTTATTTAGATATGAAGATTGGTGAATCTATCTTATTTATAAATTTTTATTAAGAAATTACTTTTAAAAAAACAAGTGAAATCTTAGTAATCGAACACAGCACATATAAATATATTATGATCCCAACTATGTTAACTATAAAATTGGGGTTACTCAGTATGATGATCACTATAAAAAAATATTGGAAACAAAAATAGTTTAATACAATTAAAAAAATATAATACAGTTTTCTTAGTTTTAAAAAATCAGCGCTGACATTGTTCAATTACTACGGATGGTGTATCAAAAACTGCAGAATTACGGTTTCCATCACGTACGAAATTATATATATTTCGTTTACCTACGTGTCGTTTTTCTTCTCGAATTCCGACCCCGGAAATAGGACGGCATGTACGTATAAATAGTCTATATATACCTACTACGGTGTACAATATTACACCTGTGTGCGATGGTATAAACGCGCATCAGTGCTGCATCGAAGTAATCGCTCGCTGGGTCGTAAGCTAGTAAGTTTCAATACATATATATATATATATATATGAATGGATCCCCGGAGATCGATTTCCGATTGAGACTTGCAGCGCGTAAAAAATAAATATAATAATACTATATTGTGTTCGTATTGTAATTGGCATGTTCGATGCGTGCGATGTAACTATAATGCACGTTGGTTGTCGTGAAGTAATAAAATAATAATACAAATCGGTAGGGAACCGGAATTGTAAGCTTTGACCGACTCAATCACCGACTCGGGCCCCGTATTGCCGTTTCTGACAAATAAAACGTTGATTTTCGTTTTATCAATCATTGGTTGCGCGTGTACCTTGTTATAGAATTAATATGACCGCGTATGTCGGCTGTAGATATATAATATAACAGTTTTCTAAGTTACCTAATTCCAAAATCATCGAGAATATATATATATATATATATATTTATTATGTGTAAATAGATTGCTGATGGGGTGTACCCTATGCATGCGTGTAAACCAAAAGGCGTTTTCATAAGGTTACTCTTTTGTAATGCATTTGGGACAAATGCGGTTTACCAATTTTGAAATATTACGATTGCAAATATCAAATATTTGTAAAGAAATCGAAAAACTGTCGTTGATAAAAATATTTTTAGAAATCTCGTATTTAGTACAGTGCTTGTATATAATGTGAAACCTTCCTGATATATATCCTAAGTATAGAACATAACATACCTATATCGTATCTATCCATGTTTACACTATTTGATGATAACGTGATGTATTGTAATAAACGAGTACGAAATACAATATCTGTACGACCGTATACCATGCAGTTTTTGCTCGGATTCAGAGTTTGAGTCGGTTCAAACCGGTATGAGTTGCAGATTTATTTTATAATATAATGTGATACATTTGCTGTCAAGCATGTACGTTGAAAGTTCAAAGTTAAAATCATTATTAGGTATATTATATATATGCGCTGTTCTCGTGCACGTTCTACAAGCGGAGATATTATATATTATTATAATACTTTCCTTATATGCACGATTCACTGAAATATATATATTATATTATAATACGATTGTATTGTTATGGCAATATATTATGACAAAGTGTAATGTAGTGCGATCGATTCGCAGCTGCATACTGGTCCTGGGTCTTCTTCCAAAGCCCCGATTATTCAAGATGTATACCACGATTAGCGTGATGTGTAGAGATATTTAACGTTTCCCCGCTACACTCTTATAGTATATGATTGTTTAAATTAGTTTGAAAAACCGAAACGTGCTTTCCTCGCGTTTTCCTTGATCCACCGTGAAACGTGATCTCGTAAAGCGAATCCGACGATATAAAACAGTATACTTGCGCGTGTAAAAATAACGAGACACAAAAACTTACACCAAAATAAGTGATTACACGGAATTTATATGATTTAGCGACAGCGATTCATTTCAGGCACCCCAGTAAGAGTACGCAGAATTATCGAAATACAGGTAGTGGTGTGGTCGAATTAGAAAGAGTATTTAAATGGGATCGTGTATATAAATATAATATATATTTATATTATCGTACTATACCATTATGTATATAGCGGTTGCAAAATAACTGCATTTATATAATCATATATAATACAGAGCTACAGCTTCTTTCAAATGAGCTAGTGATTCAGACGTTTTCTCAGATGATTTCCAGGTACACACAGATATTCATCGTAGTACTATATTAGCATTCATGCCTGCAAACGTTTCTTTTCATTTGTCTTGCATTTTTTAGTGTTAGTATAACTATTAATTATATTTAACGTGTATTTATGTATTAATTAATATGTGCGTACGGTATACACCGACGATTTGGCAATAATTATGTCACTGTGGATTTTCCTAGAATGTTCGGCGGTGGTTGTATTATTTCGCGACAAAACCTACTAACGAACGTACTAATAATCGAGTCTGACGAGTACCTACAAAATATAATATATTATGGTATTGATTCTGTCGCCTGTTATATCGTGTTAAGCGATTTACACGATAGCGGATAGGATTGCCAAACACGTTTAACTCCAGCACACGATCATTCGAGTATAATAATTCTGACTGATATGTTTGCGTCGTCCGATAGATATATATCATGTATATTTTATAATTTTTATTGTATATGCGTTTGTTTTGACACATTCGATGAGTTATTTACTGTTCGATGTTACTTTTTACGCATGTTATTTATTCATTAAAAATCAAAAATCATAAATAAATAATATATAAACTCATTCATTAGGATTATACACTTGTGTTGGAGTGTGGAGATTATCACTAGAGTTACTCAATACGGGGGGGAAAAAAAAGAAACAGCTTTTCTATGAATAACAAATATACAGTTGGGATAAACAAATTAAATCGGCAGTACCTACAAAGAAGCAACAATCATAAAAAGTGTGTGACGCCCAAGTTGGATGAGATACAGGGGTGGGCATATTATGATTTTGTAGTTGATCTTTTAAACTTTAAACCAATGTACGATATGCCCATAATTTTCTCGAAAAAATGATTCTGAGTGAAAGAGGTCGTTAGATCAGTTTATATTTATAAAGATGAATGATAAAATAGTAGAGCCATAATGTCCATATTTCTTAATAACGTATTGGTCATACGGTTTTTAATCCAAAATTTCAAATGAAATATTAAAGTACTTTCAATATTATGAAATGTTTACAAAATACTAATGATATATTATTTATATATGTAAATATAATAATATAATAAAAGTACTTAATAAATGATGGAGTCGCTACGTTAACCAAAATAATAATGAATGTTTAATATCGTGGTTTAATTTTTAAACTGATTTTCTCAATAATAACTCGGAAAATTGTTGAGAAATTCAAAAAATGGCTTTCTCAAAGTATATTAACAACTAGACAAAGAGTCCTATTACAAATGTACTAGTTTTTTAAATAAAAATAGGAACCATCTATCTAGTCAACATCGTATACAGAAACCATGATAAATATAAAATAATATTGAAAAGAAAAACACATCATGATAAAACCAATTTATACATTCCTCGTTCACTCAGAATATAAGATATTATATACTTTCGAATTTCATTTTTATTTTGTCTTAGGTACTTATTTTTATCATTCTTTCCTTCTTTTGTTATAATTTATTTTAAGGTATAATAAAAGGAAAAAATATTTTTAATAACTTATAGATAATAATAATAATTATAAATAATAATAATAAAATGTATTAGATAAATTATTATTCGCTATTGATGGCAAAGCAGATCGATGATCAGATTTTATATTTTAATACGACGGATTTGCCACCAGAGACCCGACCGAAGGGAAATATCGTCGGAATAATAAAATATAATGTATAATATAAACCGTTTTGAACGACATTGATAACAATACGTCAGGATGACCAAAAGAATTTTCGACGCCGGGGAATGTGTCACGGGAATCGAATCCCAGCGATAATTCAAAATATGACAGCTGAATCACCGCTCGGGCCTGAATGGATGTATATACTCGTATATATAAATAGGATGTATAAAATATAGGTACGCGTTATCGAAGGATAAAGCTCCCGGACGTGACGTGGATTTCGAATTAAGTCTTCGGAGAGACAAATGCCGTTCGTACCTATAGGTATATTATTATGTACACAAATATTATGCGCGCGTATCATGACGACGATAATACCGCGCGTTCAGTTGATTTGTCTACGATCGGCGCGTATAAACGATTATATAACACGAAAATAAGTAATTTATATATAAATGTAAACATACAGAAGACATTTGTCACACCGAAATACGCCTATTTAACTGTAGTAAAACATATTATGTTATGTAGGTACCTGTCTTGTCGCACGGGTGTGGTTGTGAACAATCATTAATCCGTTATACATGTCGTATATATTTATATTAACGCATATCATACGTATAGTGTGTATAACGATATGATCAGCAAAGACGAGAAGGGTGTTTGCCGATATGTACATATATAGTGTATATTATTATATTATAATATCAAATACTTATTTGTTATACTACCACGCGTATTGTGTAATGCCTGAACACAAACGGGTTTACAGTTGTAAACACGGTTGTGGTATAGGTGAGAAACGCAGGAACATATTTGAATTCTTTAAACAAAAAAAAAAAAAAAAAAAACAGAGTAAACTATTTGACAAACGCGCACCAATATCTACAGCGTTAAGTCCTATACTCTCACGATTGTCGTGTATCAATCAATGTTTTACATACAATATACAGTATATGCGTGTAGATAAATATTATACGGTTTATACAAACATAACAGATTTAAAAGTACATGGTATAATATTTCTGTGTCATGTTTTATTCTTGAACGTTTTCGAATTGATCACACTTAAAACAGTAAAAAATGTATTGTTGATGAAAAATCGAAAATCAATAGGATTATATTTTTTTTTTCAATACACAATAATTATAATACCTATATAATTGTGTATAAAAGGCTTTATGAGATTGATTTAGACACTGACTAGAACGTTTTCACGTGTGAATATGTACTTGATTTGATTTCGGTTTCGACTGTTATAATATTATATAATTATTATTTAGATTTGTTTACAATAGTTTCGTGAATATATTGTTCACCTGTCAGAGTCGAACGGATTTCGAAAATCCATGTTACTCACGATCGTTATTATTCATTGCCGTTGATATCCACCAAGTCTTTGAACGATTACGCAGTTAAAGGCGACAGCGATATGTTTCGCACAGCAGTACACCGGCGAAAACAGCGCATTATAACACACAAAATTCCCACTGGAAAGCTATGTTATATTATTATTACAATATGTTCTTCAAACGCGTGACGATAACTATCGAGTCAACCTGTCGGGTAAAATAAAGGTCGTTCGCCTAGGAGTTAACTGTAAGGGATTATAATTTATCATATTATTTTATACTCGGCTTATGACTACCATCCCCCCTCCACCCAAATGAGCGGCTTAAAAGTAATTACACGCATAAAATATACGGACACGTGTTGCGCGCGCCAGGTGAAGTGTATAAAAGGAGCGTAGCACGTACAATAATGCAGTGTGTGTGTGTGTGTGTGTGTGTGTGTGTGTGTGTGTGTGTGTGTCGCGATTCAAAACATATTTTAAGGACCCGTCACCCATGGGCAATGAACTTGTGGCTAATATACAAGACCATATACATTATATTATGTATTTCCGTATACTTCTTAGATTTACCAAACAAGTATAATATTTCAATATCGTTTTAATGATATTAATATAATATCAGATAATAGAGCAAGGATTTTGATAGACTTTGCATTGTCTTATAAACACTATTATACAGCCCTCGTGTGGTTACAAAATTTATTTAATGACATTTTGAATGAGTTTGAATTTTAAACTATATTGTTATGAGAGTTTGTTTACACTTTTTTTTTACAATTTTTTGATTTTAAGAACATTTATTTCACACTGAATGCATTTTTTATACATTATTTTGAGTTTTTATGGTATAGAGATATTTTTTAAATAACACTGAGGTTTTGTATGACTTTAAATTTCCAGCCCTGATTTATTATGGGTTATGAGTTTATGACCAACCAATTATAGTGAGTAAAACTTTACACAGCTATTATATAGCTATTTATTTGTTTTTTTAAATAAATGTTTACTGACTTCGTAAATAAGTTTTTTGCAATAATACTATTTTATATAGTGTTTAATGAAACGAATATCGTGTTGTATATGAAAATGCATAAAAAGTAAATCAACGTTTTAATGCCGAATCAAAAATCATATTTTAACTTCAAATATTGACTTGTTTTTCATTCGTTCGTTTTTAACACTCCTTTTATATTATTATATACGAGTATACTACTCGTTTGTAAACTTGTTTTCGGTACCTCACGAGTCACTCTTTCCCCTGACGAGTAGGAGTGAAACTTCCACTCCAACTAATCCGATGCTGCGAGTATGTAATTCCGGGTACGTTACAGATATAATGTATATTAAGTAGACGAAGTTCAATGGCAATCTTGTATTTTAATGTGCTCATAAATCGCGTGTTTTCGAACGACTAAAATATTGTTTAAGTATTATTACGTATAATATACGTTTTGGGATCACCGCGTTTGTCGGCGAGATGCGAGTGTTCGTGTGAGCCACTATATATAACACTGCTGGGAGGGTAGCACTCAGCGCGTATACGGCCGACATAACGACCCTTGATGAGCGCGAATAAAATACCCAAACGGAACAGAAACGAGGGAAAAAAAATAAAATTCCTGAAATTTCCTGAAATAGGTCACTGCATATATGCGCGTTTAATATTCTCGGGATGTCTCACGAGAATTTACCCGCGATTTACTCTCTCGTTTATACCGCGGTATTATAATATATCGGATCCTACGTGGTCGTATTATATATATCACACCATCTCAGACATTTAAATGCGATCGAAAATATCAAAATTCATATTCTATCCCTGCACGTCCATCTAAAACTATTCTATCAGGTGCGTTCACAAACGGATATTTTTGAGAGGGTTTTAAGGTTTTCAAGGGCTATAAAAATAACAATAAATTATTATTATAACAAATGACAAATGACGACGAAACATTTTATTAATAACTTTAGGTACACACATATATATATATATATATATGTATAATATATTTTACATAAGCCAAAACCATTGATTGTGTAGGTATAAAAGTATAAATATTCATTTTCTTACAATTTCGGTTAGAACCCTTACCCGGCTCATTTATACGCGCTTGCATTCTGTACCATATTCGTTAATAAATAATATGTATTTAAGAAGTTTTCGATCGTGATTTTTGTACCGTTTCAAGCTTTTCTTGTATACGATACCGTGCTTAAAGAATAAAAATTTAGGCATTCTTTTTATCGTTTCCATTGGTTACGATGGCGATGGATGAAATAATATTCAAAAACTACCGCTATTGTGTACCTATATACAATAATATAACACAGCTCCAAAATCGATTAGTAAAACACAATAACCGCATGTATTGTCGCAATAATATAATATTATTACTAATTTATTTTCATAAAAAACTTGACGATTAAATAACCCGAATTATGTATGCATACTTATGAATGTGTAAGCACTATAATACATAATTTTGCGTTTTTCTCATTTCTTACTCAACATAGATACTCTTTGGATAATGGTCGCATATATAATCTACAAGTATACACGTATGCAACGCATAAACAGTATATTAAATTCGTTCCTTTATACGGCCACAGAATAATATTCCGTTGTATACGCTGTTAACTACCAACTATAAATACACTGCTGTATCACGCGGAATTATTATGCAATATACCTTTCGCGCGCGCGTTTTCTTCTCACATCCCATTCGGTGTATACACGCATGTGCGTACACAATGCTCATTTTGCGAACAAATTGCATACATCGAACGCAACAGCGCCCATTATAATAGTAATTTACGCGCAGTGCATGTGCACAACACAAACCATAACGTGTAGGGTACATATAATACAGTGCAGTGAATGTTTAATAATCGTGTTTAACACCACGCGCGCACATTATATTATAACGTTGTATATAATATTTTTTAATTACATTTTATTTCTATTTTTTTTCAATTTTTTTTTTTTTTTTTCATGCGAATTGAAAAGGAAAGAAAAAAAACAACCGACTCAAATATCAAAACGCGGAGAGCAAACGTCGAGCCGTGAAATTTGAACTCGTGTGTGTGTAATATTATTATAGCGTCATAATTTGTTCTCGAAATCGACTGCTCGTGGGGGGTGTTAACCACGGGAGGGATGGGAAAAATAAATTGTGCTATTATAACATAATAATATTATAATCGCGAGTCAAATTAATATTCGCCGACGCGAACGGAATCAGATTTATCGTTCCACCCGAACGTACCTTATTCTACAGTGTGTCCCACGGAGATCTGACAAATGCAATAATAATTTTTGTTCTGCTAAACATTTTAGTTTTTTTTTTTTAAAAAAAAAAGTTATAATTATTATTCTACACTATAATAAATATATTTTTAATTTAACAATAATAGTATAGGACGATTTAATTGAAAAATTTAAAATTGTGTTTAAATTTTTTTAAAAAAAAAACCAAGATAACCATTTTATAAATTTGATTTTTAGAACAATGTTAATATGCCAGATTACAATTTATCATTAGTCGTAAATTTTTAAATAATTTTTTTATATTTGGTGAGATTCAAATATTATTCTTATGGTGGCGGTCTTATCTTCTCACGGTCTTATTTTTCAAGACAAGATTAAAATTTTTATGATTTCGAAATATTATGAAAATAACTAACTAATAATTATAAGTAATTTTTTTTCAAAAATTTACTATAAAACGGCTATATTGAATTTTTAAATTAAAACTAAAATCCAATTTAAATTTTTTTCATTTCGAGGGAAAAAAATCAAAACCTTATATTATTATACATGCAATAATAAGCGTCTATAATAAAATCTATATGTAAAAAGAAAAATTAATAAATACTGATTAGATCTCAATGGGACACCTGTATACCGTTGAACATGATATTACGTATAATAACATTATTTTGTTATCGCGCCGTTAAGTATACCGAACGTTTTGAAATTAATTTTCCACGACAGCACAGCGGATTATTTTTGTAATAATATTACTGCCCAACTCGGCGGAGTGCGATAAAAATATTATATAAATTATTCAATCATAATTTGGGAATACTACCATAATGAATCATATTTACATCGAAAACGCTCTCGATATTTCTTGGTGAGAACGCTTATACGCTTGTTCGCTTTTTCCTTTTTTTAATGCCGTCGAAACTATTAATTAACAATAATATTATTGGTGATCGGAAAACAAAATTGTATATCTTTCGAATAAACGATATTCTTTATATCTATACGTTTACCTGTAAAAGAAACAATTTTTTTATCTTATCATCCATAAGCCTGACGAAACTTTAAATGTAATAAATTTCAATGGGTACTGGCGTCATTGTTGGTGGTACAAAAGCAGCTATTTACTATAAAGGTTAATAAAAAAAAAAAAAAAAATTTGAACTAGTTTCGGATGATTTGTACCGATTGACTTTATAAATCGAGTAGTGTCGAGTTATATTATAATTGTAACTTGGCTATTTTGAGTTTATTTGAAAACAATCCGCATACACAATACTGCACATACAGATATTTATTGGTTAAATATTAGAAGAAATATTAAAATATTAAATACGCATTAGCGATGATAAAATATAATCAGTTACTACTAAAAATTTAAAAAAATAACACAACTAAATTGAGGACTATTTGGGGGGATTTTAAAAACTCATTGAAAATTAGATTCATTTTTTTTAAAAACCATATAATACAAAGTATTATTTTGTAACTATTAACTTGGACCATGCATTCTCGTGCCTAATTCAATGAAGTTACATATTGACGTTCCCATGATGGTGAAATATATATTATTATTATATATAAATATATAATAATGTCTGTGTAGCGTGTGTGAGTCTTAAAAACGACCGGAATCCGCAATTCATTCTTTCTCGAGTTTTCGGAGCGCACAGCGTGTAAACGAAGAAATTCTCGGTACCACGTACACAGGGTGCGCAACGCGTTTATATAATACACTAGATACATAATACTAGGTAGGAGTGGTAAAAACGTCTCGTTAGTTGTGCAATACGCGGCAATTGCAATAGCGACCGTGAATCGCCACCAGAAAATCGAGGCGTTCGTGCGACGTGCACCTCCCCCACCGGGCGACGGCGATCCGAATGTCTCCCCATGCGCACAATGTTTACTCCTGCAGGATTCATATGATGTATGTCAGGGGTCTCTAAACTTTTTCATCCACATAAAAAATATCAAAAGCTCTTAGCGGGCCAAAATATATGAACACATTTAATTTATAATTTTATTAATTTATTATAATATAATTTTTAATTTTTTATAGCAATAAATATAAACTTATAATTATTCAAAAATTAATTCTTATAATTCATACTTAAAAATACCTAGTATTCATTTTAATAACAAATTTTTATTAATGAGGCGTATGAAATTGATCTTTTCTTGTTAATAGTTTATCAAATTGAGGTTTAATATTACTGATTCCAATTTTCAAAATTGACACCAAATGTTTGTTAGACATGATCTATTTATATTTTGATTTTACGTATTTCATTTTAGAAAAAGATGGTTCACACAAATAAGTGGTACCATATACAGAGATATGTATTTAATTACCGTTTTTTTTTTTTTTCAATTTGGATATTCTGTATTAATAAGAAATCGAAAAAAATCAACTGAAGCCTCTTCCCTTGATTTTTAATGCATCGTTCATTGTCAATCAATCGTTTCCATTTGTAGGGTAAAAGGCATTATTTACCATCCTTTAAGGGGCTGGTTAATACTTATTCGCGGAATGTACTTTGGAGACCCCTGATGTATATTATGCAGCCCCATTGTCACTGCTACCGCGTATAAATGCGTACACCCCGTATCCAGTAGTGCCGTATATTATTATGCACCCGTGCGACTAAACAAACAGTGCACCTTTACGAATCGCGTAAAGCGGTTCACGCGCGACGGGGCACTGTGCCACTGTTCACGTCAAACATAATATAATATTATACACATTGCGAATGGTAAATATAATATTATTAATGCGCGCATATATATTATATAAAGGGAACAATCGATTCCGTAAATGATTGTTACGATTGCGTTTGATGCTATTTTTATAATATGATCCCGAGTGTGTGAGTGGTGTGTGTGTGTGCGCTTATGCATTTGTGCGCGCCTGAAGCAGACCTCCCATTTCGAAAATGAAAAACGTGTCCTGCTGCCGAAGGAGATCCCAACACGTATATACGTACCTATATATACGTGTGTACGTTCACACACACACACACACACACACACACACACATATACTCATATAATATTATGCTCGTATATGGCATAAGTACGGTAATATTTTTCGTGTCACGGTCGTTAAGTCACACTACGAGTGCGCCTGTACATACGAGTACATACATATATATATATATGTATGTATATAGATAAAAAAGACAACATACACACACGGACGTGCGCGGTCGTACGTATATAGATCGAGAGACGGAGACAAATAAAAAACAGCAGAGAGATAAAAACAACACCGGAGACGGAAAGAAGAGCCGGAATAAAAAACGAGGAAAAAAAACATGATGATAAACCGTCGACCTTATATACGATATGCAAATGATTCGATTGCGTGAACACGCGCGCTATACCCATGTTTATATATATATGTGTGTGTGTGTGTATGAGAGAGTGAGAGAAAAAATGAGTTTACACGTAAACTAATCATTCCCACGCGTTGACCGGCGTAAAAGAATATATAGGTACACGATATTATCGAAAACGCAACGACAAAAAATAAAATTTATAATAATGCTGCATATTATAAATCCCAATGCAACTCCTATTACACACAAATCGACCCCCTCCCCACCAATCATTGGTTTTCGATGACCAACATATTATTATATAATGTTATAATCTCGACCGGTATAAATATATATATATATATATATATATATATAGGTTATAGGTACATTAATGATATTATTTTCGACATAAAATGCATTAATATCACCAATACGTATACTAAAATATTGACATCGTTGGAAATAACAATAATGTTACTTATGGACTTACCGATGGGTCGGATTAAACCATGGTGGTTCGTTTTACTCTGTAATAAAAAAAAATTATAATAATGATTGAAATCCAAAATCGTTTTATATGCGCGTCTGCAAACGTGTACTGCAAATAGTATTGATTCTGCACCGTACGAATAATAGTGGCGTATAATACGTGCATTATAATATCCCATAGGTATACGCTTCTTTTATGCACATGTCCGAGTTATTATTATTATTGCACACGTCTTTTATACGTACACACTGCTGCAGTATTACAATACCAATTTATTGTTACATTATTATTATTATTATTATTATTATTATTATTGTTATATTTTCAGAAACGAAAACACATTCCATTCCAAACAATCGGTCTTAGCGCTTTCAAAAGGTAAGAAAATATTTATACCATCACAAATAATAATACCGATTATATTATTATATACATATATATTATAATATTATGATTGAGGTTATTATCATTTCTTTGAACCTTAAAGGTGCACTTTATAATATTATTCCTTCGTTTAAAATAAAAATAAACACCTCAAATATTAACAAAAATACAAATAAATATATATATAACAACGACCATGATTTGTTTGCGAAAGGTTTTAAACATAAAATTTTTATAAACCATATTTTTAATTAGAATAATGTTCACTATGTTATATACATATAATATATAAATATGCACCAACGAGACTATAAGTATACGAGTAAAATATGATTGTAATATTGTGATTATACAATAAAATAAATGTAAAACAATGTGAGCATAGATTATTATTACGATATGTATACTTTACGGATAAGAACAAATCGGTGACACCTTTCGCTTGTTATTTCCTTCAGCTCGCACACGCATATTATTAAATCGTAATACTATATATTATTATACATTCTATACTATAGTGTTATCGGTTATAAACTTATCGTTATGTTGTGCTTCAGAACGGTTCTTTTATTATGATGCGTGTTGTGTTGTATAGGGAGAGGATTAAAAATAGAATTTGCAACTGTAAAAAATAAAAATCCTATAATCGACACGGTTCTTTTAAATTTAAACAAAAAAAGAAGGGTGAAATCACGAATAGTGCATGTTCGACGGTTTTATCGGAAGAAAACAATGCTTTTCTGGAGAGCTTCGGTATGGTGTATTATAAGCTCGTGCTTGCAGAAATATCGAATCTGATCCGTAACTATTATTTGTGTACATGTGAATTAGTCGTTTTTTCATCGCAACGACTACGTAAAGTTGTAAAACATATGGTATACTTGTAAGTAATTATAGAGATACACGACGTCGGTGCAGGTACGCGCGATGTCTGTCATATAATATTATAAAACGGCATCACGTGAACGAAATTATTCAAATTACACGTCGTCGACGACGCCGGACGGACGAGAAAAAAATATCACATCCGAACGCCCATCGGTCATCGCGGTATAGTTTTCTCTCCGGTGTAATTATCGTCGTGCCAGCGCAAACGAGTATTTGGTTTGCGGTACACCGGTCGATAATATTACTATCGTAAACAGCACGTCATTATAATAACCGGCTGGGTGTCGATAAGATCATAAACCAACAAACGCAAAAAACCAATTTGTGATTAACTGCAGTACATATTGTAAATAATATTATAGATCATAATTTATATGTATCGCGCTGACGAAAACATAATATTATACATCGGGCTTTTTTTTTAATATTTTTTAATAACACGTAGATAAGGTATTTTATTTTTAGTTTTTTTTTCCAATTCCTACGAATTTGTCCGACAGACGAACGCATAATATTTCGCTCATTAAATACAATAACGTCATAATTCAAAAAATGGGTTATTTGAGTTATGCTTGCATGTGTATTGGATTTTGAATATACTAAAAACTGATTGCATGTCACAAAATAAACTCTAGATATTGACTACCAAAGGGCGTTTGTACTGTAACATCACTTTATGAAATTGTACTTTTATTGTATTGCAACATCGTATTATTTTTTGTTTTGAGAAGTTTACTGATTTTTACTTATGACGTTATGATTAATGAGCGAGTGATTCTTGATCTTGCAGTGGTCTCGTTAGTCATCGTCAATATGGCTAAGCGACGGGGAAGTAATACTACAGTGTATGCGCGTGAAATAGAATTATTGTCTAAATATTATATTAATCCGCGTATTCGTAAACCGATGTTGTTATAACCGTATACCTATTAATTCGATCTAAGCTGACGATCACGCGATATTATAATTAATAATACCCGCCATGCGTGTGTGTTTTGGACGCATGACGTAGGTGCATTCTTCTTGGGTCTTGTTTCAGCTATTGTACAACAGTATGCGACGACGGCTATAATCTCTTCGTGCAATATTTAAATTAACATGTATAAACGAATAATCGCATGCTACTCGAATTATTATACGATTGGATCTGGTTGTTGTCTTCTGTAATTGATAAGCAAACACTTGGAGGGGTCGAATATCGAGAATATCATAATATTATATTATTTTGTACGATCACGACGTGGAGTATTTATATATATATAAGTATTTATGTACATAGAGTCCCGACTCTTATAAGAAAAACGGCGGCTCTCTTCTACCGTTTTAATATTTTTTAATTTTTTTGATTTTAATCGTTTCAATTTTGATTTTACAATGTTACAAATGTACCAGTTTACAACGATACTAACGGTTATATAGGCTATAGGCGCTATAGGTGTCATGTTTAAGCGAATTTTAGCGTAAAGAAATATCGTCGAAATTAGCTGTCGTGAATTTCTCAAAAAATATCTCGAGATAAGTGTGGCTTTAGTCTGGACTCGGAGTCTTTACTATGTCATTTGTCAATTATTCACAATAATTATGTTGAGTGACGAGCTAATATTAGGCTTTTCAAATAATATTCTTGGTTCATTTCTTCGTTTGTAATGCATATCAAATATGTGTGTGCAATTGTATGAGTAATATAGTATTTTTTTTTTCTTCAATTATTATTTATTACTAACCTGACGCGCAAGCACGTTACGATGACAATTTTTGTCACCTTGGGCAGGTATATAGAATACGGAGACGTGTGTAAAATATATATTACACGTAAATACGTGCATGGGTACCTATATTATCATATGTATACGTGCGGAGTGCTCGAGATTCCGTGCGCTCCGACCCCGACGAGAGGCACTCGACAAGCCTACGGGAGCCTTTATATTATTTTCTCGGATTACGGAATATTACGGACGCACGCAGCCATTTCAAGGCTGGATATCTCAGAAACCGTGTTCGCTACATACGAGAAATAGCTGCGATAAACGTACGCATGCGGCATAATAGGTATACATATCCGTTTTAAAACGTTTTATTTGAGCGTATTACATCGTTTTATATCATAAAAAATACAGTTGCTGACCTTTGGTTATCCGTTAAAAGATAAGACTGCATGCAGTATACGATCGCGCTACACTAAACGACAATAATTTACACTGCATTTATGCGCGTATATGCATGTGTGCACGTACGGGTACGTCGTCGGTGAAATTGGCCCCGACTTTTGGTGTCATTATCTCATCCTACAACCATAACTTAATATACCTATACTGTACAATGTACGATCGGTTGGAGACGACTTGTTTTAATAATACAAATCAGTTGATTGCAAATATATTTGCAAAATAACAAAATCAATTTAGTGCCAGCCGAACAATATCCACCCCCTTTATTATAGGTATTATTATATACACGTAGGTGTTATGCGTAGAACGTGATGAACACAATTTTGCTGTATAGTGCACTCACTCGATTTCTCGATACTATACTATATACTATACATATTATAACCTATAATGTCGTTGCATAATTGAGTGAACGTATTCGGTTTAATACGTGGTACAGATACCGTTTTAGTTTGAAAGTATCTATCGAAAATCGAATTACGAGATGTGACAAAAGCTCAACTAACGTACCTATTATTTCATTATCATTCAAAATGTGTTCTGCCGCTTAAACTATCTTTGAACAGTATGATGACAGCACACCTGGCATATTTAAATGTTTGAAAATAATCGATAGTCGCATATGTTTTTGCCTTCTTACATTTTTCGAAATGATGATGTTACTTCTAAAATTAAAAAAAACTGTAGTTCTTTTTCTTCTTCAAAAAAAAAATTCCCGTCGAGTTTTGGTGTGAAGTATCAAGTAAAACATATTTGAATAAGGAAAAATTAACCGTATACTATAATACCATGAATAGAGTTTAAAATATATTTTATTCAAAACGTTAAAAAAAAATAAAATAAATCGATTGGTACTTCACGGATATTGTACGATATCGTATAATATGTATCCTACGGCAAGCGGTATTATCCCGCAAGGATATTTTGCCGATTTCGAGTGCAGCTTCCGGCCGGCGTCTCGTTCAAGAAATCGGTAAGCTCTCGCGAGACACTTTTGTACACATAATGCGTACGAAACTTAATCATTTTAAGTAACCCAAAACGATATCCTATAGATTACAGAGGACGCGTAAACGCGTAGCTTGATCGTGTTATTCCGAACGAGCGAATGCCCTGCACCGATGGCTGTGTGGTATACGCGTCAAGAGATAATAACACTATGTACCGTGTATAATTTCATATAATATATGATATAATTCTGCAGCGGTAAAGGGCTTCGCGACGAGGGATAAACTCGGTATTAACAGAGTCGCCGAGCTATATACAATTCAAGACGTAATTAATTTGCGAGAACATCATCACCTTATGTCCATGGTGCGTGATTATACCGAGCAATTATGTATGATAATCATGTTCGTTATTTTTGTATCATTATACCGTGATTATAAACAACGTTAGAATTATTGCTGTTAACGCGTTTTCAACACACGGTTTACGAACACGTTGGTGCGAGTGAGCCGGTCACTGTGACGATAACGATGCGCTTTCTGCACTGCAATTGTCGTGGAAATATATAATAATATACATCAGCCATCAGGGGTGGCCAAAATGAATTTGTTCGCAAGCCACATGAATAAATACAATTTTATCAAGAGCCAACATTTTTATGTTTTATAATTTTTACAATTTGATCATAGCAATATGTCTTAGCTTCGGTGTAGCCCATAAACGTATCAAATTACATACTAGTTGAAAGTATTGTATACCAAATATATTTGGGATCTTAGCCATCCCTGTCAAATAATATTATGACTACGTCATAATAGCTACGCATTGCACTGTTTATCCGAAATGTCACTATATGCCTGACTTGATTAAAAGTAGTTGGAAAATTAAAAGCAGTCATATTTTTTATATATATATATATTATTAATATGGTAGGTACTCTCTAAGTAGAATAATACTCGCATTTATTATTATTTCGTTTTGTACATATATACTTTTCCACCTCTCTACCTTCAATTCACACATTTGAAAAAATAATTTCTGAAAAACATGAATCGCCGTGTTTGCGGTCTTTAAACAAATCATCATACCCCGTAAAATATTTCAAAAATAGAACTGTGCAAAATTGAAAATACACGACATTTCATGATGGCTGCGTACTATAATATAGTTGAAAACAGATTTTTCTGACTATAATTATAACATAACAATTGAGGACACGGTTTAAGTTATCAACGTACTAATTTTGGACATAAATATATAAAATCCATGTAAGTTAAGGATGTAATTTACAAATGTAAAAGTTTTTTTCTGGCTTTCAAAAAAGCAATCGTTATTTTTCGAAATCGTTTTAATAAATATAATGCGTTTTTATAGATTTTGCAACGAACATTTTTTTTGAAACATCCAATATAAATTTTAATATTGATTTGAAATATTTTTGACAATATGATATGTAAATAATAATTACTATCATCGTCTCATCAATATTGGCTATATCATGGTATTAAAAATTGTCTGTATAGGAAGTTCCTATTTGGAATCCATGTCCACAATAATTGTTACATTAAAAATAATGATTGGAAAAATGTCCATCCTAATATTAGTACCTACCTACTCGTATATTATTTTACATTAATGTCCACTGAAACTTACGTGGTTTTAATTACTTTGTTCACAATTTGGAAACTCCATTCACGATGTCGTGTAAATGCATACTTACCTACATATTATTATATTGTTGAAATCCTGATGGTGTAAAACGTTTTTTGGCATTATATACGGTGCAAGTGTTACGAGCAATTTACAGTGTTCCTACAATACAATATACAATAAGTATAAGCTATTATGCAAATTGAAAAAAGTTGCATTCAATATCGTGTAGATTTATGATCGGGTTGTAAACATAATGGTTGAGCAGTAACAGAAATTATTTCAGTAAAACAACAGCTGATGATAAAAATACATGAAAACACTAATAAAAATTCTAAAAGTATCATAACAAAGTAATATTACAGTACATATGGTCTAAGATGCAGCTATAGACGTTGATTTTCGGTATAAATTTGGAATAAATTATAAATTGTCAAATACTCAAATAGACATTATTGTAATTTTATTGTAGTTTGTAGGTCAGTGATAAGCAAATAAACCGAGACAGCGCGTTGTAAATTATATTTAAGGACGTGGCAACGTATAGTGGACGAGAGAGTACATTTGTGTACAATAATGAACCGAGAAACCCCTATAATTTTTGAAGTTTGTGTTAATAAAATAATTCTAAGATGTAGATTATTGTTTTGTCTTCCCGTAACCACACAATAATTTTTTTCTAAATCTGATCTGTAGCTGTAGTTGGTTAATTCATGGTCTTCTCAGTTCTCAAGTGTAGGAATATACCATAAAAATATAAGTATAATACAATAATAATAATATGTTTTAGTGTACAATTTCCGGGTTTTGATTACGGTGTAATTAATACAATCAATAGGCCGTTTATGATAATATAGCCAATATCCGTAAATCAATAGCCGTTTATAGGCTCCACGATTTACCAATAACTGTTTGAGATACTATTACACGGTTTTTTTATTATCAACTATGTACATGCAGTTTACATTACACGTGATGAGACTCGATAACTGCAGTTTATAAGGAACAAGTAAATACCACTGTTCAACGATAATTAAACGACAAAAGCAATGTACGTGTACCAACAGGAATAATACGACAGGGTTGAACAACGCCATGCAAATATTATTAACTTCTATAAAGCAGTCTTTGAGTTGACATTATGTACAAGGACCGTGTAAATATATTTATGGTATATTATATATTAATAATGTACTGGCAGATTTTTAAAATGCACACAGTTTCGTTGGTGAATCTAGGTATACACTATATAGAGTGTAGAGAACTTTGTTGAATAAACGTGTGGAACAAAAAGGGATCTATCGGAGCTCATCAACAGCAGGATACGAGTACAAAAATCAGAAGTGTTGATTTGATGCAACAAAATACGAGGTAAATAAATGTCTGCATTCAGCAAAGATTACAAGTCCAAGAACCTTGCAGGCCATACGAGAACAGCCGTTAAAAATAATCCCTATAAAACGAAGATAATCACAAAAAAAAAATCTTACCTGACTCGAGTTCGATTGGACGATTCGAGTCAGCAGTCATAGGATTCCAGATGACTGTCGATCCGTAAGCCATAAGATATGGAACACGATATAAGGATTTGAGTGATCTCGACAGTTGAGAGGAAATCTTTTGATCACCACGTAATCAGACCCAAAACTTGCTTCCCAATCAACCGTCGAAATGCGGTCGCTCATCGGATTAAGATCACCGGTTGATACGTAAACCTGTTCAGCGGGGTCCGCTTTATTTTATAAAAAAAAATATCTATTTAAATCAAAATATATAAACTATATTGGTATCGGATTTAATATCGGTAGATAATTCGTTACACAAAGCTATACTATATTATTAGTGATTTTCGTATATATAGGACGGATTGTATTCAAAATATGGAATTCCTATACCATTTTTCAACATTTTGACTATGGAACGCTCTGGGTATTTGTTCCATTTTTTTTCTTTGATCATACCGATTCATTATCACCTAAGTGTTCAAAACGATTTTCGGTGCGGACAGGAAATGTTACAGAAACAAGACAAGAACGACTATTATTTAGGCCAGTGTACGCGAATATACACAGCCCCCGTGCCAATAAAAATAAAACGATTTGTTTTCCCCAAAAACGAGCGTTCGTAACGATTATTATACGGAAAAGTGTAAAATGTATAACGGCGAATCGACGGTACATTTGTTTCTCCGGCCGGAAACACTGTATATATAGTGTCTCGAATTATTGATGAGCGTAAAAAAGTTATAGTATAGTTATAGATAACTATACTATACATGCACGATAATATATTATATAATAATAATAATAATATACGTGATAGGTTTTCCACTACGAAAAAAAATAAACTATTTTTTATCTCGTGCGAGAGATACTTTTTTGTTGTTGTATTCTCTCTGATGATTTATACCGTGCTTTGGATGTTTCCTCCATATTATTGCAACCACACATCATAATAGTATTATCTCTATGCGTGCTGTATGGCTGTGCATGTAATGCGTACACATACATTCCGCGTTCACTATCTACACAAACAATCGATTCTAATGTTCCGAATCGTTTCCGCAATATAGTCCTAGTAGAAGAAAAATCAGATTAATGCAATTTGGATTTAATTTTATGATGTTATAAATATAATCACCGGTCTTGTGAGATAAGTCAGAATTTGCCATTTAATATGAATCGATATCGTGAAGCTGGAAATCTTAGACAATTTTCTTTAATTCAATACACGTTTTCCGTGCGAAATATCAAAACATTTTTCCAAGTGATTTACTGCATGATTTGGGCGATATGCTATGATTATTCTGTTGTATTATTACTATACTATTTATGAATAATATAAGCCACCATTGATTTTATAAAATATTCGCGCAATTCCGTGCGTGTAGTAGGGGGCTAGAAAATAAGTATAATAATAGTTTGTGTATTCATTTTTTTTTTTTTTTTAAGCGCCCAAGTTTTGCGTACTGAGTTTGAAAAATAGGAAAAAAAACAATCTTATCGTTGTATAAAATCGAACGCAGCTGATTAACTAAACGCGACCGGTGCCGCACATAATTCAAACATTATCAGCTCGTTTCCGCTTGTTTTAACTCGCCTTATACTATACCGTGGAGTCAAGAATATTTTTAGTTCGTGTACTTACTTAATATGTTGGAGAAAAAAAAAATAAAAAAAATTCCACGTATTTATACATTATGTATATTATTTAAATGTAACGTTCTACGATGACGGTTCCGGTGCACGCTTCGTACACGTTTATTATAGTATTAGGTTTGTACGTTGTCGCGCGTAAATCTTAAAAGTGTTCAAATCGTTTTTGCGATATAACCGCATACAGCGGTGTAATTAACTTATTCATTTATTAAGTTATTTAATTTATTATTGCATACTTACCGCAAAAACCACACCTTGCGTGTTAAGTATATTGCGAATATTATATTTTAGTACGATCGCTCGCACGTATCACGCAGCAGTGTGTTCAATCTTCAGGTGGTTATTGTTGGAACGTTTTACCGTCGGCGTTGTTCCTTGCAGCACGTCCGTCGCACGTCCGAATACCGAATACCCCCCCCCCCCGCCAACGCCGACATAATCTTATAGATATATTATATATATTTAGTTTTATTTCGATTTTATCATAATGACAATGATCGACGGCCGATGGCTGTATATTATACGGATTGTATTCCATGTCTCCATTATTACAAATGAGTATTTGACATGTTCTATGCGTCAGAAATACATATAATTTTCCCGGACCCCCTCCCCCTTCTCCAAGAAAATGTTGAAAATCCGCCACTAGTATAACATATATTACAATAACCTAACCTGCACCACCGCACACCTATATAGTGCATATATATATATATATCCCAATACGTAATATTATTATTATCATGTTTCTACAGTGATATAATATGCACGACCGTATTTTAACGTGTCAAAACGACGATTCCTTCGACGTGGACCGACGACGATTGTTGCGAGTGCATGGGTGGGCAGAGTTAGCATATACTGCGGGTCGTGCCAATATGCCGTTTTTCGTACCTCCGTGTAGTCAAAACACGCAATAAATAACGCCAGCGAGATGAGCGCATGCCCGTGCGCCCGGACGCAATCGGTTCTTTCGTCGAAAATGTTTTACATTCCGTACGAAACGACGTCGACGACGGCGGGCTATTATTATTATTATTATTACGTCGTCGCCGCCGCCGAGTGCCCATGAATAATATACATTATTATTATTTATTTATTTTGTCGGGCGAAATTCCGTCGGGGCCGTCGCGACACGCATGCATAATGCATAATAAAAACGTGCGAGGACACTATATATACGCCATATTATAAACGTCACTATATATACTCCTCCGGTGCAGACGACGACGGCACGATTCCTCGGTTTTGACGTTTTACTCTTCGCGCCCGCCCGTAAGCGTTTAAACCGTGCATACATTATTATCATCATTATTATTTATACGATCGAATTATATATTCGCGTTCGGTTCCCCATCAGGAGGGTAGATTCTTCGTGCGTGGGTTCGACGATTATTATTATTGACGTGCGGTGCACGTGGACGGGCAGAATTTCGAAATTCCTCGTTGGAGGCGGAGTTGTCGCATTTCTTCAGTCTCTCGGATTTGATTTTTCAATAACTTGTGCAGGAATAGTGAACGAACAACCGGGAATCGTATCGGGATACAAACGATTGATCCAACAAGAAAAAAAAAATTAATTTCAATTTCGAGATCGGGGTGTGCGTCTTAATGGACCCAGTAATAGTGCGACCGCAAGGACTACGAGTTAATAAATGTATAATGCAATACACTATACATTGTACCGTATGTCGACTCACCGCTGCGAATATTATAATATTATACTTATACACGTACGCACCATTAATAGACTACCGCCACCGTGCGCTGTAGTCTGCAGACGTCGTTCTGCACGTGGCGAGAATTCAATTTTAATATTAAATTTCACTTTTGTCGACGATTTTCGTCTAATAAAAAATAAGTGTCTGCTACGATTACCGCTCGCAACAACACTACACTGCTATAGCACAGTGCATGTCTGAGTTAAAAGACGCGTTTTATCCTCAAGGGCTTTGTTGCGAGTGCGAGTATACCTATATATATATATATATATCCCGTTTACGGCGGCATCGTTCACGCGAAATCTCTCAAACTATACAATATATTACTGTAAAACTTGAAATACGTCGGAAATTCGTTGACATTCGACTAAAGCGCGACCATAGACGACCGTGAGAGTGTAGTACGAGACTGAAAAATAAATAATTAATATAATGTATCGCGAAATACGTTTAAGAGTTGCAACGAAGCCGTGTACCAAACGCGAAATAATTGTCATTTTATATTGTCTATATTAAAATATTATGCATAATATGTTTTAACATTTTAACTTGAACAACGTCTTCTGATGCGCCCATTGCGTGAAACCATATCCATCGCCGTTCGTCTACGGCAAACCTCATGCTGACCGGTGATGTTGCGTGTGTGTCGAAAAAAAAAATATTATAATATATTATTATGGCGTTTCCGCGTTATGTTTAAGAAACGTAATTTTTATCTTTTCAACGTCACATGGACGAGACCTGCAGGGGGCATTGGGGGTTGGCCATATTATTATAATACGATGAAAATGATATTAAAATGATATATTATTTAATGTATAATATACTTGCACCTGCACGCTTGGCTGTGCACGATTCGCAGAGACATCAGCACGCGGTTTCGGTGTATTTTTATTCGGCTGCGATAAATCATAATATACACCCGTTAGAGCAGGCGAAGGTACGGTAATGTTGTTATTCTCGAACACGTCGTTATTGCGTTATTATATATTAAAATGTATACCTGCGCGCAGTCGGACGTTTGGTATACGATGGTAATAATAATATTGGATGAATTCTGCATAGCAATAACAATTAATAACGTATACGTATTATAATATTATACGATTTATGAACGCTATTATAAATTGTACAATATTACATTTACGAGACGTTTTTTAAGCATGTTCGACCTACTTTAAAGCTTTAATAACTATATATATGTACGCTCTTATTCAAATTCTAATTTTTGTAAGTCCTATTAATCCAAATTACTGTGTAAAAAATTATATCTTATCATTCATATCCTATGTTTATTTTTATGGTTGTGATTTGACTTTCGTAAAATATAGTAGTTATACGACAGTAAAAATCTAATCCTGAACCAGTAGTTAACCAAGATTATAAGTACTTCAAATGTGGATGAATGAAGGAGATATAAGCTTCGACATTTTCTATGGCAGTTTTTGCTACCCACTTCACTTATTAACTTTAAATATTTATATATACCATAGCTCTAATAATACTGATTTTATATCCTATATTATTATTATAAAAATAATGATAATATAATAATCTGTGCACACAGATATAGTCTAAAGATAAGTAATAATTATTTTGTACATTTTGTTTATTACGTATATCTTTTTTTTACTAATTTAATCGAAGGACCGATTATGTATATCTGTGTCTGTTTTAAAATGTTTGTTGTTATGTATTCAGCATTAAATTTTAAATAAACAAACATTAATTTAATTTATACCATTCTCTTGTCTCTTGTGATATTTGAGGTTTAAAATCGCCCTCGTCCCTTGACTGAGCTTCAGCTACCCCGTTGTTTCACTCTATATAAAAATATATCTTATCGTTGTCCTTATTGCAATATTATAATCGTGCATCGTCTACGTATTGTTTCGCGGGTCGTTCAATGTGCTTTTGGCATTTTTTTTTCTCTCAAGATTTAGTTTTTATTTATTCTTGTTGATCAAAAGACTTCTTTCTAGATTTTATTCGAATTATTTTCAATTATGAAAACCGAACATTGTATTAAAATATTCAAGCATGTACATTGCCAAGATTTTTATCAACATGCAAATTTAATTGAGTTTTCACTTTCCGGTTTAGAAAAAGTCACAGATAACTGTTATAAAACATGTACATCTTTAAAACTATTTCCCAACTTAATCTATACTCCTACGTATTATATCTATATACGTCTTATCTTACTACAGCGTGATGGTTATCTGATGTAGTGCAAATAAGTATATATACAGGCATTATAATCATAATTCATAGGTGAACTAAGCTGCTTGATTTATTTTTGATTAAATATTATTTAATAATTGAATTAATTTTTTAATGTCGATACCTAACAATAAATAGAGCTTAAAAAAATTCGATGTTGAGTAATACGCATAGTATTATATGCACAGTTAAAATTTTAACGAATAAAAATTTGATTGTATAAAAAATTATTTTTATTCATCATTTTCATTCTTATGATTATTCGTTATTGATTATTCTAGATTTATATATTCATTTTTTGGTTAATAATAATTATTTATTATTAAACATGAAATATAAATACATAATCATGTTTATCTCGAATTTTTCGTACTTAGAGAACTTCATACTTGAACATTAACATTAACAAATCATTTTAAATACAAACATTAAATACATTTAATATTGTACACAATTAATATAATTTATTTGATTAATTCATTTTCACAATAAAGTACCTATACAGAATATGTATTTTATTTTATTTCTTTATTTTCAAAACAATTAGTTGATATTATGCTTTTATTGTTTATCCATTATTTGGATTTATATTTGCTTTGAATGTGATTCAAACTATGTGATGATTATGTAACTCTTCTCCAAATTACTTCACTAAGATAATACTGTGTAATACTTGTGGTATCTCGAAGACTATATGTATTTCATTTTATTATGTACCTATTTATCTTTTACGTATTTTAATTACCATGTTCGAGTATCATACGCGATGTGGCAGTTACACACTTTGAAGTTCTCGCAAGACTATATGACTATTTCAATACACATTCGTTTCAGTTATAGAGAAAATTGCAACAATTAAAATAATAATCACTATAACATACGTGGCGACAACAGTATTCCTACCTATTACACACAGCGGTCTATAGATACATATTTTATTCTATATCTGCTTCGGTCGCTTCGGATATTTTTTATAACACTATCGAATTTATAGCAACATACTTGTCAGAAGAACATAATACATTGTAATATTGTAATATAATGATGTAAATTGTCACAAATGTAAGACTGTTTTGTCGTATCCGCTCCAGAACTAACAGAGCATTTTGATTTATTTTTATTTTTAGTTTTAACGCTGAAATATACATTTATTTATATTATATCACACTACTCGCCTATATATATATATATATATTGAACGCACGTATTGTTTCGTCGTGCACGCTTAATCGACTGTGAAAAGTTAACGCACAAATATTACCATTCTCGTACAAATATCCAATAAATCCCTGTGCGCATTCATATACAAAATATTATATACTGCAATAGTCACGTCGCATCGTGTATGGTACACGATTTTCTTCCAATGAACATATGACACAAATAGGCCGGCATAGGCAACTCAAAGTAACTATGGAGAGCCAATTTTTAGAATTTAAAATCCAGCGGACCAAAGAGTATAGAAAGCAAAAAAAGCCATTAAAGACGTATAATTAAAATACATTATTAACACAGTTTAACTGCAATTCAATACTAGATAATAATATTAATAATTATATTTTACGAAAAACGTACTAAAATAAAATACAAATGAACGTTAACATTAATTAAGATAGTAATTTGAAAATATAGCTCGATCCAGATAAAACATGTGCGTATGCCACCAGTAACCGATGAGAACAGCTAGTCGAAGTAATGTGATTATTTGCTATTCGGTTTCAAGTTGAAACTTCAGAAGATTCTCAAATCAATTAACACAATTCGAAATGTTATTTAATGTATACCAACTCCTTCCCGTCAATTCAATTTTTTTTCTCGTTTCCTGAAAAATGCGATTTAATTATTTTAATTTTTACACAACCGCACTTCCTTATTATGCAATTTCGACTTTATAGGTGATAATATAACTTATACCTTAGGTACCTACTGCCGACGAACTATACATATTTTGTGGCACGAAAAGCACGAATCCGATTTAATCGGATGATAAACAATAATTTTCGTGCAGTTAGTAACAGGGTCGCGCAAAACCCAACCGTTTTTATAAGCTTAGGTAGGTATACATATTAAATATACCACGTATATATTAGGCATGCATGTGCAACTCCATGTCGATTTCTTCAGAAAGTTTTGGTATCGTCACGAATTCCGCGGGTAAGCGTCGTATTATATATATACGACGTAAGTACTTATTATTACGCACGCCAACGTTTTAGTTTTCGCGCATAGATATTGTTTTATTTCATTAGGCTAGTGTACAGATACAAAGTTTTGCGAGTTTACACATCCTTGGTATTCGAAAATTAGAACAAATTAACGTAGGGAGGATGGTTCGGATGAACTATACGACTAAAGTTTTTCGCGAATAAAGAATACGGGTTTTATAGTACAGCGTGTATAGAAATAGGTATAATGCGTGTACATTATTCCTACGTCAGATTAACTTTATTTGCGGCAGTACAACGCCTTGGAAAATATAGCGTAACATTACATATAAACCGCATGTTGTGAAGAGTTAATGTCTCTGGTAATCAAAAAAAGTAACTTTCTCGACGCAACAATATTCAAATCGTGCTTAGTATATTATATTTATCGTCAAACACGTGCAGGTGTACCATGCTGCAGACAAAAATACAATGCATCGTTGCGAACAAACGTAGAAAAAAGCATTTTTAAGTCTGAAAAGACTGAGAAGAGGATATAATTTTGTATTACAATCTATATTTGTATCAACACATATTGTATTATTATGTATATTATATAGAATAATACATATTATTGACAATTTCTTGGTGTCTAATAATTATCTAATAAATATTTACTGCAATAGTTTATTCAACATAATTTGACACCAATGTTATTATTATATTATTATATATACCTATTCAACGGACGATAAGTCCTTTAACAGAAAAGATAAAAATATACAATAGTACAACAGACTAAAGATCTAAAGAGCAATTTCATAAAAACAAAACAGAATAGAACAAAGTAAAAATCATTAGGGTAGTTTTCCAAAACATTAGTAATAATTAAAACAAAAATAAAATTAATAGGTAATGTTACCTAATACCTAATATTATTTAGGTATATTAATACCTAATAGGTAATGTTGATCGGTATTTCGCAATATTCAAAGAAATATAAGTAATTTAGAGGTAATTCAATAGGATTTCCACAACCGCAATTTATTTACAACTATAATACTCATATATAGTATACATTACAGTATTTAAGATCCGACTCTGTCATCCTTAGTCAAAATTAATTGGTTGTGAAACAATAATATTCTGAACGTACTGCATGATAGTTCTATCCTACACCAGATAATATATTTTATAATTTTTCAAAAATAACTTATGATTTTATGAAGTTTGATCCTTTAACATAGAAAAACTCAAAAGCCTAATAAGCATAATATAATCATCCACGACAGAAAAGTGTAGGATTAAATTTAATTGAATGAAAATTAACGTAAGCTTAAAAATAACGCGATTTTTGCAAAATGTTAGCAACTGATTTGGGTTTGCCTAACCAGTACGAACGTCTGTAAATTGCTTTATACGCTGCTTTAAACAAAATTCATGACACAGGCAGTTTGATTCTTTTGATGTAGGGTCGTACTGCTGTGGGGAAATGGATTATTATTACTATTATGATTATTACGCGCAGTTCTTCGCATTGTAAAATACAATATTATCCGGGTATACTGCACTGTACGTGACTGGTATTTTTCTTTTTATTTCTAATACTTACATTACTATATTATTTTATCATTTTATTATTATTGTGTTATATTTCGTCCGTTGACATTGAGATATCCGTCGGAACACGGACAACCAAATGCGTTCTATTAGTGCCTATAAACCCCTTGAGGGTGCACAATAGATTCCTTTCGAAATGAAATTCTTAGATTTTACAACAATGTGACCCGGGGTAGTAGGGAAACCGAAAACGTTTCGAGTGGTTTCTAGAGAACCGTACGATGGTCGTCGTTTATATCCTTTTTCGTGGTGGTCGACTATTGTTGTGCGAAAACGACGTCCACATGCAGTGTTTTCCGATCCACTCGAATTCGTCACTCACATTGATCCCGTTTGTGCCGTATAGAGCTCTCGAAATATTACTCTATATAGGTAAGTGTAGGTATAACCAAGTAGAACTGGATCCAGGGGTAGGACCAAGTGCAGTACTGCAGGACCCTTATGGTTTTGTAACTGCGTATTAAACGTATTTAATGAAAAAAAAAAACTTTCAACATAAAATTAAATTACTCTTTACTCGAAAAAAAGGGGAACAATAAAATGTATATATATATATATGCAGATATGATTGAACAATTTTTAGAAGTAGTTCAAATTTTTATTTCTTTTCGTAAAATCGTGCAGATAAAAAATTTGTAGACAAAGAAGATAGTTAGTTATATAAACGCATTTTTACTTAATTTATTGTGTACAAATATAATAATAATGTAAATATTGATTGTCAGTATTTTCCAGGTGACTATTTTTGGTTACAGATTATTGATGTTTTCATAATCCAGTACCCAAAATTATACAATTTCCGGATTTCCTAAAGAACGGTTGAAAATTGAATTCTTTTACACGGAAAAAACGATGAAATTTTTATCAATTTTTAGTTACATATTTTTATTCATTACAATGAATCTAATAAAAAAATCCACCCCACAACAGTCAATCAAGTATTCTTGTGCATGTCTTATTATGTTCTTGTGTATACCTACAAAATATATTATGTATTATTATATATATATATATTCCATATTCTGTTATTTACTTTCCACCCAAGAGCCACCACTGCGTGAATCCTAAACCCGGGTAGAAAAGTAGATTACATGTATATACGTGTATACTCTGCAGCCGGTGTCTCGGACGAATTACACGCGATGCGTGCTGGCTTAACTCCTTCCGACGACCGCATTTCCTCCGAACCCTTTTCCTGCGAATGTGAATTGTACATATATTATGCATTTCACTACACATTACCGTTTTCAGAAGTCGCACATACATAATAATATACGTGCGTTGTGTAGTGTACATTGACGGTTCGCAGGACTTTTGTGACGTGACACGGGGTCCGCGACGCCACTATTTCGCGGAAAAAGTCTTTAAGGCGGATGAACACGCGCAGACATGGCGCGCGCATGAGTGTATTCCGACAACGAATACAAAACGAATCTACAGTCGTATGTGTACATTTATTTTGTCGCTTGAACTGTACACGTTTACCTTCAACTCTGCTATGTGTGTACTATTATTAAGTACAAAGAACGATTTCGGAAAATAAAAATAAAAACGCGTTTTTATCACAATAACTTTCCTAGTATTCGTCGACACTATTTATTATCTATATACTATATATACTACTATATATATATCTCCGTATATATAGGTGTATCAATTATCATGCTCAATATTATTATGCGGTCTCTAATATTTCGGATCATAGTTCCGACAGTTCCCACAGTTTAGCTGCGCATGTTTTATTAGTTTAATAAATGTATATCCTAAACAACAATGCAACGTTCATTTTAATCGAATGCGCGTTGACTCGAAACGTGATAAAAGATATTCACGTGAATTACACAACATATAAGTATATGTAATATGTTATATAGTGTTGGAACATTTTTCGAACCCATTTGTGAGCTTTGATGAGGGAACACTCACTTAAAGTGCACAATAATGTCTTCGGTGGAGGTCGGGAAGAATTCCGAACTAAACTTCCGGCAAGTTTAAAATTATTTCACAGAGTAGCCCATAAGTTTTGCCTTTCGTGATGTCGACCAGAAATTATTATCTTTCGTACACTGCGGTATAACTATATACTTTTATATGCAACGTATCTATATATTGTCTGTATCAATGTGTCTATAGATTTGTTCCTTTTATCCGTGTAATTTTTATGGTTAGAATATAATGCGCTGAATGCACACAACGATAGGTATCTGTGCGTAGGTGTATATTAATATATATAGCTAGTTCAACAGGAAAAATAATAATATCTACTCTCGAACACTACACGGTTTCGTGTGATACACATAACACCGCGTCCACACCTAACAAACATTTTACAAACTTTTGGTCGAACGTTCGTCAAACATTCAAAATATCCAACAAACGTCTTTGTTGAATGTTTGGTTGGTATTGTTTAGTTAGACGTATTCCCAAACAATTTTGTTTGTCAATTTCCTAAACAAAATTATTCGCTAATTAATCGAACGTTATGGCATATATTTTGTGAGAAACAAAATTATTACATACAAATAACTATTATTTAATTACTATGTATTATTTTTTAAAACGTTCAATAATAACTATGTTTCTCCAGATGTTTGCTAGGTATGGATGCGGCTTGATAACAATATATTGCATGTATGTTGCACGTGGAAGGTACACCTATTTGTGCACATGCATCAGTGACAATTTTGCCGTTTTAGCCTATTAAATACGTGTCTAGATAAATATTCGACTAAACCGTTTGCACGATGAATACATGCAGGAGTATGTGCGACGCGCCTATTACATAACATTCATGGTCAAAAGCGCATCAACTTTGTCCAACAAACATTTTCCAGTAGATTATCGGAACCATAAATTATATGGCACCACGCACCAGTTGTAAACTATGCAGCGTGAACCGTCGTTAAGTTTGAACGGATATAAACTTTGCAATTCCAAGCACCCGACAACGTTTCAAGAGAAATAATTTATACATTGGATTTCGATTTCGTGATATAAACTGTTGTCCACAATAAATTAACTTCATAGTTTACCGCGAACAATGCCCAATCGCAGTGACATGGCTAGACCCTAAAGAGTTACCCATAAGCAAACGTTGCGACAATGACGTATTTCTAAAAATTAGAAGGAGCAGCAACCGGAGTGGGTATAACCCGCATATTATTATATTCTATTACGATTATAAAATAACCCTTAGGAACTTTGATATCCTTAAAAATTTTAAATGTTAAGAAATGTTTGTCATTTAATGTATTAGATCAGGGGTCTCCAACCTTTTTTCACGGTGGACCAAATCTTAAATTTGCTTCGGAATCATGGGCTAAAATTTCTTAAAAAAGCACAGATAGAAAATTTAATCGAGCATGGATAAGAATTATTTTTTGACCATTTTATTATTTTATATTTTATTTTAAAATAGTTGTAAAAGCAACACCTGAAGTAACAAATGTAGTCTATTGTTTATAGTTTAATAAATAATTTTTTAAATAGGTAAGAAATTATTAATTTGAAAACGATTTTATTTTTAAGGCATAGGTTAGCTTGGTAGGTCAGTAAGAAAAGCTTGCGAGCCACATCCTGATTATAACAATGGCTGTATACTGTAATACAGTAGTCTAGCTATAATATTGATTAGAGCAGAGGTTCCCAAACTTTTTATAGCATGACTCATTTTAAAAAAATTTCAAATTTTGTTGACTCATAACAATATCAATGACCTTTTTTTTGCTGTTTCGTGGATCAGTTTGAAGTTTGAACATTTATGAACACATTTTCAAAAAAATATATAACGCGATCCACTAAAAATGTAAACGTGATCCATAAGTTTGGGAACCTCTGGTCTATACCTAAAATGATATTATGTCTTGAAACTACAATCAGAAAATATGGCGCAGAAATTTACGTAAATTTCTAAGAAACTATTCATAAACTTGCAACCTTTAAAATAGATTTCGATTAGTTGATGTCATTTTACGAGGTAAAATAGCACGAACGACTGTAAACTATTTTTTTTTTCGCTAAAAATATACGAAAAAAGTAAAAAAATCATGGTACAGCTATATTCAGCTTATTTCTATTTATTATATACTTCAAACAGTTCCGAGTCCAGTTACGACACCAATAACAAATTGAAATGTGAACATAAACTGAAAAATACACATTAAACTAAGTCGTAACATTTTATTTGACTAAACAAACACTCGACACTCAAATTGCGGTTATAAACTCAAACGATTTATAATGAACAATAAGTGGTTAGGTAACCCAAATAGGAAAATCGTGTATTTTCAATTTACGACTAAAAATAACGAATCCAACAAATATTTATCATTTGCCAAACCCTATCTCCGAGCATTGTTATTTATGTTATAATGACTTCGTTATTCGTACGAGGTTCGAAATATTTTATGAAATATCAATACGTTCAATATCAAAGGATATATGCACACAATCTCTTTAAAACCATTTTAAGTTTGATAAAAAAAAAAACAGCGAAATAGAAATATTATTGGATCAGCGTTGTCTCCAATACAAGAGCTCACCATAAACTATACACATAATATAAGTGTCCTATTTTAAATGTAAAACTTTCAAGTCGCCGAATACGGCTCGTTTGAAATTGGATCTGCGGAGTATCGGCTTTTCTCAGCTTTCTCCCTCGTTCTCTCTTTCCTTATTTTCCTCTTTAGATATTTGTCTATTTCTATCTCTCTTTTTATACAAATAAGCTTAACAGTATGACCGCATTAACTAGCTATCAAACCCAATGTAACGTACGATAAGCTTAAAACCGAGACTCACTCGACGATGAGTTATAGTAGTATGTAGTAGTAGTACTATAGTATGCTTTCACCGATAAAAGTTAGATTATTTTCTGTATTTCGAAAATTAGATTTCAATCACACCTATAACGATGTAAAATGTGTGTACCATGAATCATGCGCTACCATGCAATTTAATATAATTTTCTTCTCATTCATAGGTACCTATTGCGCCTGCAATATATTTTTATAATACTATTTTACCGAAAAATAATAATTACAAATTATAATTTACTATAACTACCTATCACATACGTAGAATATAGAAAGGGATTTCAAGGGGGTTCACCAGCCAAACCAATAACAGTATATTATTTTTATCGTTGTTTTAAAATGACGTCACGAAACACAAACACTTTATACCATAGTATAAAAAATCGTATAAATAATAATTCGTAATTAAATATAAATAATGTATTTCCTCATTCCTGGATAAGAACCAAACGCTGTCCCGTACTAATTTATATCAGAACGATTACCTAAGTACAGATACCACTAATATTATTTAATCTTAGAAGCCAACTTACTCTAGGTATTTTAATATACAGAGACACGATAGATAGGTATATGGTGAAATTTTCGCGAAAAAATAATTCCACGCATAGAGTAATACATAAAACGAAGTCGCATGTGTGCAGTAGTGCTCGACAAGAAAACTATAAAGTGAGACGCTAAAAATATTATACATTCAAATAATAATAATATATCCCAGTAACATTATAAGGAATTAATAAGTAATAATTATAAAATGAAAATGTACATTAATAATTAGAATTATAAATACTTGCTTTTAACGTGGTGCAAGAATCAAAAAAAAAAAAAAAATGGAAATTTTTTATAAGTTTGCATAACGTTGACGACATACCAGTCTATCAGAGAAGTAATTTATTTTTGAATAGGGTATAGCAAAAGGAGAATTATATCGGAAATTGAAAGAGGCTATTTTAAGCGGTGAAGCCCAAAAGTGCAAAAGGTCAATTTTTTTCGATAGACCAAAAGCGCAAAAGATAAATTTTTTTCGATAACCCAAAAGCACAAAACGAATTTGCGCTTTTGTATCTTACTACCTTAGTAGTGGTATTACCAGCTCTAAAGTCAACTTCAATATAAAAGCATGGAACTTATACATAGAAAAAAATATTTCAAGATTGGGTTACTTAAAAACTGTGGGCTTCAAATTTCAAATTTAATATTAAAGTACTTAATTATTAATTTTTTTTTTTATTGATCTTAAACAAAACATCTATTAGTTTTTGCTATTAAATTTAATATAATTTTTATAATTATTTATATATTTCTATACTTAAATACACGTTTATAATCGCTTACACGTTTATTAATTATATATTAATAACTATACGATTTTAATAAAATACACTATTTTTTATAAAACTAATTTGCGCTTATGGGATGTTTATTTTTGCACTTTTGGGTTGCATTTGGGTTATATTTTGCGCTTATGGGCTATAGCCATTTTAAGATACATTTTTGGTAAAAAAAATGCATTATATGCATCATATTGTATAGGTACAGGGAAAACGCGTCGTGTTATTCGTATAAATAATAATATACACACGAATGCATACCGTATGCTTCCCTTCGATTCGGTCGTCGCACATAACACCATTAGGTTGCTCGCATGAAGTCAGTGTTGTAGTGTATAAGTGCAAAGCCGATGTATATAATATCATGATAAATCACTACTTCATGCGTTGTCAAAACAACCTGCAAAATATTGCAAATCCAACTAATCACGGATCGTTTCGATGTACATCATATGTCCAGGTTTTGTTCATACTGCTATTAATTATTATTGCTCCCAGATCGACAATATAATGTAACACGCGTAAATAGTGCTTAGTCGCACAGGGTATTCCACGAGAGTTTATTAATATTGTGATAATATTATTATCTCCCGACGTATTAACACTCTATAACTTTTTCATTAATTTTTAAGCCATATACGTATGAGTTATTAGAATAATTCGATTATCTTTATTAACGCCCCCGGCGATTTAGCAATTATCAATAATTCATCGTGGAACACTCCTTAAACCCTTTATAAACGGGAATATGTTTCATTATTAAGCCCAGTATTATCTAATGCATATAATATATAGTGAATGTATCGGCAAGTTTAGATTATAGTTACGATCGAAATCTGAATAGGTACAAAGTATTATTAATTTTTTTTTTAATTTCTCATCATAAATGGAGAAATTTCAGTCATTTCTCGATACCATGTTATTGATTCAAAAAATGATTTCTTAGCTTATCATGTGATTTCGAAATTTTCAAAACAACATTTTTCCAAATCAAATAGATGTGATACAGCAACATGACAAAATTTGCTGTCGTTTCAGCTGATCAAATAGATATGATTTTGTTCGAATTCGAAATATACATGTAAAAAATACGTACAGCACAAAATTATCGCTTGTGATCAAATACAAATGACTTCTATTGTATGGACAGTAAACACGCAGTCGTATGCGCAGCGAGCTCTCTTGGTTCTGTATAATGTACACACTATATGTATAAGTAGTGTGTACACTGGGGAATGGCGCTGTATGTGTTTTTTTAACGAACAGTCTTATAACGAATTGTATCTCTCTTTATAATCTCCCGCCACATTCAGCCCCCGGGCCAAATCATTCGATCGGACCACCGCTCCTGGCACCCCCTACCCACTGCAAAACTATATAGGTTCCATCCTCTTCACTACCATCGCACTGATGGTCTTCGAGTACTCAGATCCGGCCGTGCAACACTGCAGCATCAGTGCGGGATGGGGTGCGCAGTGCGTAGCGTCTAATATTTGTTTTTACCTTTTTATTATTATTATTATTATTATTATTATTTTATTTTAATGGTCACCCATGCTACGTATTATACACATTATGGTACAGGTACACGTATTCGAGTGTATTATAACGTCCGTTTACCAGCACAACACGGACAAATCTCTTTGGAAGTAAATTAAAAATGCCACCAGCAATGCGTGCGCACACACACTTGGCACAGAGGAGGAGAGGCAACCTACCTTCGCCGCAATCGCTTTCGACATACGTACACAAACGCGTGCGTTTATAATATTATAATACGCGTACGTGCACACACATACTTCGTAAAATCATTATATTTCAGTTACTTGTGTAAATAAACCTCAGTCGGGTACACGCCCACTTTGAAAACCCGAATACGACGACTTGACTCACGCACGCACACGTACATACAGACAGCTGCCTCAAAGATTCGACAACTTATTACCCGGCGTGAGTCGCTTGTGTGTGTGTGTGTGTGTGTGTGTGTGTGTGTGTGTGTGTGTGTGTGTGTGTGTGTGTGTGTGCAAAGATGTTTTTACTTTTTTCTTTTCTACCAACGAAAACAAGACGGTAATTTATCGGACGAGATATCGGCTATGATCGTATGTTTATATTTATGTATTTAAATATAATACGTGTATGGATATGTGTGTGTGTGTGTAAAAATGGGCTATTAATTTATTTACACACATAATATTATGTGTATACGTTTTGATTTTTATTATTGTTGTAATAATTCTTTTTCGCCGACTATTGTGGTCGGCCACCGCCATCAATCGATTCCGCGCGACCCGCGCCCCACGAGTCTCTCCTCGTCTGTATAACGATCGTGATAATAATATTATAGACACACACGCAACACGTCGTTAAAAAACGAATAAATTCGTGTAAAAAGTTATGTGTGTGTGCGTGCTCAGGTATAAATGTATAATGCACGACACGCGCTTACCTAAATATATAATATAAAAGAATACCTATACTACCTAACCTGTGGGGTATACTCGATGGTTTATGGCCGAAAAGGTTAAACGGACAGCGGCTGCGGTGAGGAAGAAGTTTTAATAATTAAACGAGCGTGAAAAGTATTATTACCATCGTAAAGCAGTCGGCTTCTTCGTTACGGCGCGGAAGTCTGAGCTGCTGAATACTGGCTTCAAACTGTGCCATTGAAACGATTTAATGTTAAAATATGAATGCAATAGGAATAGAGATCAAACTACTTGTGTATAAATAATTATTCAACGTGATGTGATCATCATAAGAGATATAAAAATAAAAATCTAATAATGTAAACGATGATAGCTCAACAAATGGGTTTTAGTGCTGAAAAATGTAAGCATTATTATTATTTATTTATTAGTTAATCATGTTGATCCAGACCTACAGAACGTGAAACGTAACCGTCTATTGGCTGGACTAATATCCGACTCGTGGAGATATTAGTAAATCGAATACGATTAGCGTGTCCAAGACTGCAGGATTTTCAACAGGATCCATATCTCGAATGATACGGACATGTTCCGTCGAATATATTAATAAATTAAAGCACCATGCGTAGTATTCAAACTTCTTATAGCGAGGGATCCTACTTTACACGTTTCCATAGTTGACGTTTCTCATTCCTCCTTTATTAATTTTTTTTTTTTTTTTAAATCGGTGATTTCTATGGAAAATTATAATTCTAAACCACACTATATTCGCATTATGATAACAATTTACTTTAGTAAAATATATATGAACTGGTTATAGTTGTTATAAAATTATTTTTTTCTAAAATAGATAAATACAATACGAATATGTTTTCCGATAAGCGAAATGAATATAATATAATATGTAGGTACAATACAAAGTGTAGACTATAGTTACAAAACTATCAACATAATCGCGAGTCACTCGGACCACTTACTAACTAGGTGTTACTAACTACGTTAATCCCGCGCAGTAGCTGCGGTTATACATTATCAAGTCCATAACGTTTTTCGGTACCCGGCGACCAGAACGGGTGTAAATGACGGACACAACTATAATATATTTTATATTATTATTATATCGTCATCACGTTATATGCTATGTATGATATCGTTCCTCCCTCTTCCGCGGTGTGAACACAATCGAGCAAATATGTACACGATGAACGCCCACGATTCGCACACAGACTCTCCTACACGGCCGATTGCCGCCCACGTCCGCGAAGAAAACAAAACCCGTAAAAAACCCGTACCCAGCTGTACGGATGTATCACGTCTGTAGCCGACTAATCATATTGTTTGTGTTGTTGTTATTATTATTATTATTATTATTATTATTATTATTATTATTATTATTATTATTATTGTTATATTACTACGCATTGTGTTGTAATATAACGAAGGAGTGGTCAAATGGTCGTGGACAATCGCGATTTACATGCAGCCATCGACCGCGGACGATGGATAATTGAAAGCCGACACTCGGATTTTGTGAGAATTTGTAGTTGTATATTTTCATAAAATTACCACGAGGCTATGAAAATATCAGTCATAATATTTTCGTCATCGTTGAAACTCCGGTCGACGCAGGTAACCAGTTGCAATGAGAAAAATCAATCGATCGTATTTGGTTTAAAGCGTGCAGCCATCCCTGTTATTGTATTGAATAGCTGTGTGTACGCGGGGGAGGAGACGGTCATGTGTTTTTGTGTGCTCGTCCGTAAGCGTCGTAGCACAGAACGTGATTTCGATTTATAGTATTATATAAATGTTCAACTCTTATATTATGTGTAGGCAAAGTGCGCGATGGTTTTTAGTAGGCTACTGCACTGCTAAACGATATAATTTAAAATGCGTAAGCCAAAGACAATTTACCGCGACAGTCACCACCTACTCACTATATAAACGAGTCTTATTCACCTGTCAACTGGACAGTTTTCGTATAGTAATATTAAATTCATAACTTTAATCGCGGACAAAATAATAACACGATACAAAATGCGTATTCCTCAGCAGACAGTTGCGTGAGAATCGTTGAGCGGAAACTATAATGCATAATAATAATTATATGTTTACGGTGATCGTTCTGTTATAGAAATGATTTATATATTCGTCTTCTTCATCGCTAAATAATCAGGTTTATAAACCGGCCACTAAGCATTACTGAATATAATTATTTATTGTGTGATTTTAATTTTTCAAACACATTTTTCACACAATACATGTACACGATTAATCGCTCTTGCACTATGACTATTGCAGACTGTAATAAAAATGTTATATGCGTCACCAATATTCTCACATCTAGTGCACCAAGTATTATATAAGTTATATTGGTGTTTATTTACATAACAATTTTTGTCGGCTGAGAACTTTAAAATTTTTGCGTGAAACTAATAATTATAATTGGCATGATCCGTGTATCGTGTGCAGTATTTTGAAACCACATGCGTAAATCCAAATGCATCTGAGTGCTTTGACAAAATTTCCACGCTCGTTTAAAATCCCTTCTTGGCGTGTATACACTACTTATTCTGAAACGAAAAATAAAAAAATAATGTTACATATTAAACACAAAACTGGTAAAACAAAGTAATCGCAAACACGAAATAAAAACGATAAAGTGCACAATTTATTTCACACCGAACCGCAAAATAACGCAAATTACGAACCCACCCATCCGAACTCCGATTTCAAATAAAACCTATTCGTGGGCGTGTTAACAATTTCACCAGCCGAACCACATTTGAAAACAGACATTGACAAAAATGTATGTAAAAGTATAAAGTTATCTCCACTCGCTATTGTGTGTCGCTGTTTCTGTTGAAAAAAAGAAAACTTTTTATTTTTATTCTCATACAAAACACGAATAATAAAATATGAACCGTCTGCGGTAGGCGTTTTACCTGGGCCGTTTCGATAAATTCGGTTTTTCGATACGGACCGAGACTTGTCGAAAACTAATAGGTAATATAGTACAACGTCTGTCCTGTGTCACACGTAAACATGAAAACAACATGATATAATAATATTTAAATAAAATATAATATTATAATCGTACTGCATGCGTCCAAAGGACGTCACGGACATGTTGTTAATCTTATCGGTGTAAAAAAGTGTCAACGACAGGAATGTTTTCAAATGAGAACATCATCACAGAGTGTTGGTTGAATTCTTCAAGGTATTGGATAACGCTTCACATCGGTTTCACGTTACGAACACCGTCGATTAATATGTTCACCCGGGGAAAATGAACAGCCGAGCATGTCACGCAGCCGCCGCTGTAAAGCTTATTATCATCGCTATCTGATTACAAAAAAATTATTATTGGAAATCGTGTGATGTATGCTTTGCCGATAAACCATAATCGGTAACCCTAAAAAACATAATTATAGACTACCGTGTACGGTCCGAAACGAGACCCTAAAACAAAATTAAATCAATACCACGTACATAACGATACTCACGACAATAATATAATATTTATAATGTATAATAATGCGATCGCGTATTAAATTACATTACAATACGGTTTATGTCAAATTCCATCTCGGCTGTCTGACAGATGAGCATTGTTATTATAATACTCGTAATTATGTAACATGCACTATAGACATATCTAAAAACAACGACGGATCTGTAGTTATATCATAGTTGGCCGCTTACTTGTATTAGATAATATTGTGTAAACTTAAAAAAAATTATATATTAGAATTTAGATTGGGTAAGGAAGTGGTCCTACGATGGGTTCCTAGTGGTTAGTATGGTGACGGTGAAGTCTTCGCGTCAGTCTCACGCACGAGTCGTTTTAAATCTCTGCAGTGTCGTAATACTATATTTGTATGTTTGTTTTTTTTTTGTCGAGAATCTAGTTACTTTTTACGGTTGTTTGGAAATCCTGGTAAAAAAAAAAAACATCGCATTTTTATCCTCGGTTTTTTCGGTACTTTTGTCGTCTATTCTATTGCATTTCCGTTAATATTACTTTTACCATAGTTTTGCTCGGACGCTGCACACGCAATATAGCGTTTTAAACGGTTTGTCGATGGATTTACTCTTATTATTATAACACGATAACACATTTTTATATATAACATACACACACAAGCACAGGATTATTATTTTTACGACCGGAACAACTTAAACTTAAATTGTTTACATACACCGCGTACATTATTATTAAACACATTTTCTTCTTGTTGAAAAATGTTCTGTCCTTCCACACTCGATGTAGGTAGTTGCAGTATACACTTGTGTAATGAAAATATCGCTCAATGAAGGTTTCGCTTCTTTTTATTTTTATTTTTACAGAATTTAATTTAAGATAGTGCTCAGTTTTGAGCCTACAAGCTATAATAAGCGACAACACTATTGACATGGCAAACATGATGGTCGTAACGTAATATTTTTCGCAATAGAAGAGAAAAATATAAAGAAATGTTATCGACTGGCAAAAGCTTAATACGTTTTAAAATAACTAGTGTAACTATATTGTATAATGTATTAATGTATATTCGGTATTATATTCGTCGCTTTATATTTTTACTAATTAAAGTTCATACAAATAAAAATTTATATTTTTATCAAACAAAAATTACCATTATTGATAATTTGAATCGTTCCCGACAGTAGATTATTATTTTATTGTTGTGTAAACCATGAGCCATACTTGAGTACAGCCCATAACATGTAGATACTTTTCGATAAGACCGTGAGACTAACCACTTACGGCATTTAGTAATAAAACCAGTTTGAAAGAGTACAACGTAAATTTTTAAGTTTTGCTACTAGGGTGATTCACATTGATCACAGACTTCATGATAATTAACCAGTTCTTAAGATATTTGAACTATCAATCCTAGCTGATATGAGTGTTTCTGCGAACCATATGTTTCTAAGCAAACTCATTGATGTTTCGTTATTGACTGTTCTGAACTGTTAGCTCAAGCTAACTTCGAAAATTTCTAGGTTCCGGTCACGAACGCTTTTTTACCCTGTTTACCCAATATTATTCCCGTGATAGAACGATTTTCAAGATTATGCGTATTTCCAATCGGATGCAAACTCAACTAGATGCAATATGCAACCCAACAACCCATCTCCTTATTTCGGTTAAATCATGTAAATATCTTATATTTTCTCATACTGTATACTTTATATCTCGTATGTTATAATGATAATGTTATTTTATGATACATTTTATGTAAAAATTAATGTTCTATACTTTGGGCCACGGCTCGTTCCGTTATGAAAATAAATAAAAATAATAACTACCTACAGAAATAAATGGTGCGTAAAGGATAACGGCACAATGTTCTTCACGCGTTTCTTGCGATATTTTTCTCAGCCTCAGACAAGTCCAGGCAAATGTCTTGTTGGCGAATGTTAATAATAATAGTAATAATATACTTGTCCTTTGCTCGCGCATATTATACCCATACTTGTCTCTCGCACTACACATACACGACTATATTGTTGACGCTGCTATATACGCGCACGTGTGTGTGTGCGTGTGTCTTTTTCTCTCCGCACACACATCGCCTGTTTGGCGTGTACGTGTTTTATTGATCACTTCCTCCTCACCGCCGCACCATCCCGATTCCTCGATAGGCGACACAATGGAAGGGTGTGATTGATGGCGATGCTGCCGCAGGGACAATCCATCAGGGGACTACTCTCCCTCGTGCCACCGAAAACGACAACTATACACTCATCTTGCGGGACGTGCGCACACACAATATGCGTGTATATTATATAATGTACAGTGTCGATCGATAATATAGATTCGTGTTTATATCATCATATGATCGATCAGAGGTTGGTTGTGCATAGTACCGCGGTGTTATAATGTATAGGTGTATTACATATTATATTATATTATTATTCATATAATATAATATATATTATGATAACAACCAAATATCGTATAACATAATATAAACATGCGTCCAGTGCGTGTATAACATATCCGTGAGAATTTCATATCCACCTGGACCACCGTAAACAGCGTGACGTCGATTCATCATCGTCATCTGAATAATAATAATATAGTATATAATATTATGTAAGAACTTCTATCGCTGGAACGGCATTTTGATTTCTCCATTTTGATTGTGTGTCTGAGATCCAAATGTCCACCAACGGCAACGATTGAGCATTTGTTCAACAGAGTCAGATGAGAACTTATAAGTACGTATGGGATAGCCCCGAATAAATAAGCGGAACAATACATTTTCCGCTTATTAAAATATTAAATTATAATTTATATTTTTCTTTCTGATTTATATTCATTATTCCGTATAAATACATTTTTCTATCCGTCAAATAGTTCCAAAATTGGGAAACGAGTTTGTAGGAGCCTCTGGGCTGCATCCCACTCAGCTCTCGCCTCTAAATCCAGCCCAGGCCCATGGGTTTTTGAAACACTTCGCTCCGTACATATTTTATACTTAGCGTACGCACTATTGCAATAATTATTGTTTTTAATCGTTGTCGTGAAATTTAATCAGTAAGTTTAGATAGTTAGTTCTCTATTTGGTTACTGTGCAAGGTTTGTGCACTCCGAAACCGTAAAAAATCCTTCGCTACCGTGGGTGAACTGCAACATTCATTTCTTTGCTCCCCTAAAAACACGTACGTGTCGTCTTATTATTATGTGCGACGTCTGTGTTGGTTTCTTCAGAAAAATAAAAATAATAATACACTACTATATCAGTATTGTACTATCACGATCCTCCAGTCGGGTGTAATTTTGTTAATGAAATAATGGTGCATTGCAGTTTTATATGAAAATTTACTGCGTGATAATGCTTGTATAATGACTTTTAAAAACATATGCGTCGACGGCGGTGGCGTATCTTCCATAAAAGTGTAATAACGAAGTCTCTGGTAACTACCTAAACAGCAGAAAACAGTCGGGGACGTAAAAGATAAGCAATTTTCAAATAAAATACGTTCAAAGATTATTCGACCCTTTTGCTGGTACAGGTAATTTCACCCCTATAACAATATAATACAGTAATCGCGTGCCGCTCCGCGTCGTCGTCTCTCTCTCTCTCTCTCTCTCTCTCTCTCTCTCTCTCTCTCTGTCTGTCTCTGTCTCCAGGTTCTTTTGTCCGTTATTCGCATCTCCGATCGGGTTAATCCGATTTACGAGGGACATCTCTCGGTCCGAAGATTGATTAAATAACGTCAGAGATAATAAACTGGGTCTTACAAATGCGCTTAGTTCTAATCGTGGACAAGAAGATAATATCTGGAACGTGCATTATCTGCGCTGCACCGGCATCGCACATCATTAAGGACCCAAAGAGGGGATCGGAGAAGGACGTTGGTAAAAAAAAATCACAATCCCGCATTATCAGGGACGACGCAAAAACCTCATTATCCCTTTTCGGAGTGCCGTGTGGCTTATATATATATCGCGCTCACACAAATTTCTACACGCGTATTAATTGTCGCTGGTAAAATACCACTAACGATGACGTATAATTGTATAAGTTCGAAATCAATCCTCATACTACAACATAATAGTATTGATATTGTAACCCTCAACGACCATGCATCAACCAACTCGTATGGTACACATTACGCGTATCACAATATATAATATTATATTATCATATCGCTTATATGCATTGTTATTTGAGTAAAAGTATTCACATACTATTTTAAATACTTCCAGCATTAAGTATTTTCGATGGTATTTTAAACATTATTTTTCGTATTGGATACAGATTATATTGAATACTTTTGTTGTTTTTATTGTCCATTCCAATTTATGAAGGGTTTTATTCAGTATTTAATTATGGCTCAACGCCCAAGGTTTGTGGATCGAACAAGAGTCTTTTTCTAAAAATAGATATGTATTAGCAATGATTATTTTGATATGATTTTTATATAGTTTATAATAATTAAATAATATCATTTTCGATATCTACTTGACATCATGTATAAAGTAAATAATGTATAATATTGTTATACGTAGTAAACAATAACTACCGTCTCCCATTCACGACGTTTTGAGTCGTTCTGTTATTAACTAGTTGGTTACTTAATAGTAATGACTGTGTAAGTGTTCTAATATAAATATTACACACTATTATGGACCTATAAAAAAAAAATTATTTAAGTAATATTTAATATACTTCTTAAAAGTATTATTCGCAAACCTGTCTTTACATGTATATATAAGTGTATGATTTGTGCTGTATTTACAGACTTCATAAATATACATGTGACACATACTTTTTGAATTTTACATATTTTATCATCGTTAATAATTTTACTAGCTGGCATACGCTGGCGTCAATATAGTCGTATGCGTTCCAATCCTTTTAGATTATTCGACCTAAACCGCGTACACATTGATATATAACATAGTATATTATAAACAGCACCGGCAATGTCTCATCAGTTTTGATTTTGTTTTTCCATATGATTGTCGCCTGTAAACACTACATGAAATTTCGAAACTTGGCGTCGAGTCTACGGGAAAACTATAAGAAATGTACGGACGAGAAATATCGAATTAATTGACTGCATTTATCGCTACACAGTGAATACTATTACTTTTTAAACCAGCAAAATGTATATAATATGATATTCGATCTGAAACATTTTAGATTCTGAACGGAAAGATGGAATCTCTTGGTTTTACAATGATGTGTGTATGTTTTTTTTTTTTTTATTTATTTTTTTTTTTTTTGTGTCTCAGGACACGATTTTTGGTAGTAAAAATGTTTCGATTTTCTTAAACAGCAACTTTTCTGAAAGGAAAGTGAATGTAAATGGTACTTGGGCAAGTCAAAAATGCAACTTTTTCAATAATTTTTAAAAAAGTCGAAAAAAACGATAAAAAAATTACGAAAAAACGGGAAATTTTACGCAAAATTACGTTTTTACAAAAAAATTTATTTTAAATGCTCTAACTCAAAAACCAAAAACCGCAACAACTTGAAATTTTCACTAAATTTTTATATTGGCGTTTTCTATATATGGTTAAGTTTTCAAAGTATTTTGACATATTTTGACTTATTTATAGACAATTTCAATTTTCGATTCTTGTAAGTTTTTTTTTAAAAAATATCTATAAAATATTTTTGGCCGTCCAAAAACTCTTGAAAATGTATTAAAGGAATTATTATAAGTTATACTAATTATAACTAAAAAATGTCGGAGATGGTTTCTCTCAAATATTTTTTATAAGCCCATAAATTTCAAATTTGTATAAAATATGTTAAAATCGCGATAATTTGCAAGTTATTTTGTAGTTGAAAATTCATAAAATATTTTCTGTTTATACTTAAGGTTCAACATTTTAACACTAGGTTGTCCATAAGCTAATCTTTAAAAATATATAAAAAAAATTTCTACCGGACTTAAAAGAAAAAATTTTATGACTGTTTGAAATTTAATTTTTTACGAAATTGCATTATAAATCAATTTAAATATAAAATACTATATTATTATATACACATTTTAGACAAACATATTAACTTCGTTTAGAATCGTTATTCGTATACAATGATATCTATCATTACATTCAAATTTATCAAATCCATTGTAATTATGACCTATCCTTAGCAGATTTTTTATTTTATTATTCCGTTTTCTCGACACTATTGAATAATTCTCGCGTCATAAATTTGTCTTTCACGCAAATCACCATTGTTGTTTATTTTTGTAATACAAATTTATTTCGTATATATATAGATACGGACGTACGATATATATGCTTTGGAATTAGAAAAATAATGATAAGAAAATATATTATGTAAATCGTGTTTGACGTAAAAAAAAAAAAAAAAAAAAAATGAAAAACTACGAATTTGTTACCTACTTTGGGTTGCATAAATATTTATTACTCGAAAAATGTGAATAATAAAATATGTATAATATAGTGCTTATCTATGGTTAAGTATACGCATATATAGAATATGTATACAATGTATACATAGGTGGTACATGTATACTATATATGTACCACCTATATGCGTATCGCTATTGTAGTGGGTTACGTTGTGTATATACTATATACCTGGATGGATTATACTTCCATGTTTTATTTAAAAACTGTATATACATAATTAATATACTATTATTTTTGTGTCACAATATAACGTTTTGGTTGTATCATAACTGGAAAATATTATATACGTACATATAATACGCACACTTGTTTATAAAATGACATTTACTCTATTGATGCTCTCTCTCTCTCTCTCTCCCTCTCTTTTCGTTTCCGTGCTAGCTACATAACAATGCACAAACATGTTTTATGCAAGCTTTACGACGATGGATTACTCGCATTTACATTCGACAATCCATTGTACAGCTATAAGTATTATAATAGTAAAGGAAAAATCTACACAAACACGGCGTATAAGTTTGCGATCAAGTGTGTTTGTGATGTAGTTACAACAGGATTTCGAGGAAAAATTAAAACGAATAACTGAACGAGCGCACACACTTCATGTTGCATCAACTCTACTGAGGACGATTTATTATTTGTTTATTATTGTTTATGTATTGCAACTGTTGAAAATATTAACAAGTAAAAGTACGAAAGCACTGCTGCAGTGAGTTTGCCGTGTGCAGTACCTACGCGACGGGTGTAAATAGGTTACAAACTCTCGTAGGCATAATGGTTGAAAAAAAGAATTCAAAAATACCTCAACTATTTTTATCGTACGTTATTGTATATTAAGCGCATTTTTTATTTCACATCGTACAATGTAACGCACTTCAACTCATATTATGAATTATAATTATGTTATTATATACCTACGTTTTTTCACATTAAAGTATGCGTCGTTTAAAATTATTAATTTATAATACACACACACAGAACAACGCAACATCGAACTGACGTCTTGCAATTTTCGAAACGTATACAGAGCAGAGCTGAGTATCTATTGAAACTGTATATCAAACCTTCTCCCAACGTGATGATTTTCCATGCACTTTGCCATGCATAAACCCTGCAGGAATTGGACACTTGTCGAGCATTGGTGAAAGCTAATGATTATGATTATATTATAATTATATTATAAAATATCATGATGAAGTGAATATATACAAAATATATAATATATAATATAATATATGAAGTGAATATATATAAAATATATAATATACAGCCGATGTGTTTCAAATTAAATTAAATAGTTGGATTAATACCTATGTTTCTTGTATACGTTTGAGACCTACTGTAGCAGCTATATTTACCGTGTTATTCAGTGGCGCCGAGTGAGGTGAACAAGTAAATGAAACAGCATGTGCTCTTGAAGGGGGTGGGTGCCTGGACAACGGATGTCATAGATAGATGACTACTTTTGTAACAAATACAGGAATAACATATTTAGAGTATAACACACTAACATACATTCTATCAAATAATTAATTCTCTTATAATTAGAAATACCCGCAGGTTATAAATACTATCTACCAAATTGTTTGAACTGTTTGAAAACATTTTAACAGTTTCATATCAATATTATTATTATTATTATTATTATGTTTCAACTATAGTGTGTAGGTCATAGATCATTTACTTAAGACTTTTAAATTTTAATTGCAATCTTCAATTATTCAAATTTCTACTCTGTAAAATGTTTATTTAATATGTTCCTACTTCCCTAAAGTATACTAATTTTAAAGGTTTAATACCGTTAAATTTGTATTTAGAACTACCCAGGATAAAACATTGATTTGTTGGATAGATTTTATCAACAATTTTGTGGTGTTCTTGATGCCGATATGGTATCTAGTAGGTTAGGTTTGACTAGGCACTAAACAGGTGGGTGGGTGTAATTTTCTTTAACTGTATATGCTCTCAACAATCCTCTGGGTGCCACTAGTGTTATTTATGAACGAATAAAAAAATATCTGCACACAAATACAACAGTTGTGTTTTAACGATAACAATAATAATTGTTTTCTTAATCCTGGGCAGTTCAATAATAATAATAATAATTATTATTATTATTATTATTATTATTATTATTATTATTATTATTATTATTATATGTACACTAAACACACACAACGCTCATTATTCTGTCATTCAATCCAAAACGCAAGAGACGCATAAAATTACAATTTACTCGTATACTGTAGCAACAAAAGTCATCATTAATAACTTATAAAAGTTTTAAAAAGTAATTCTGAACAAAAAAATAAACACTGTGCTTTTTGAAATATTTCACGAGAAGATGCAAACACGATTAAAAATATAGAAAGTATAAAAATTATGCATTTTTTTTCATAAAATACACTTGTTTTAATTTTGAATTCGTTTTCTTTTTCAGATTTTTTACAAACAAATTGCTCGTGATCTGGATTATAACGATATGTAAGTAATAAAATATTCTTGTTTTTATTTAAAATATTAACCTTGCTAGTTGCTGATAAATTGATTTGAAAAACAGTAGATATAATCATATTAGTATTTACTATTTAAATCTATTTTTACAGAATAATATACTAAAATCAATACTATAATAGCAATCAAATATAGATATTTGCATTCTTTCATAACGTATATTCTTTCAACGACATCAACAATCCAACTTTTAGTGCGCACAAACACGTTAAATGTGCCTTTTTATTTGTTTTTTTAATACAGAAATTTGTCATCTTGGTTTGAATTCCTCTAGTGGTTTGTCAAATACTTCAGATGTCGTAAATTTCTAATATAAGCACAGCCGGTTAAAAAGAGAATCTTCTTAACATTTTGTAGGAATTCATCAATCTATTTTAGCTTTTAGTTTTTTTACTAAAATTTACTTTTTTAAATGCATTTACATTTTTACAACCAATGGGACTGTGCATATAGTTTCATGCACTGTTAAAAGTACGTATACACAGCATATTATGTTTTCAATTAATTTTCACGATTAAGCATTAACAATTGAATGGAACCAATTGATCATACAATATACATCTCATTTGATTATTGATGTTGTAAATTGTTCGTTGGATGATCTTTGGAATCGCGGAAAAGGAAACTTTACGCGGGCCTAATGTAGCCGATTCTTAAACTCGATGATGTCTAAATACGTTAATTTCGTCTTTGTTACGCCAAATAAATCTGTTTTCCAAACAACTCTCCACCTCCACGGATAGTATCAAAAACGAATGTATAATAAACATTTTAATTATTATTATTTATATATATTTTATTGTAGTTTTAATTAATAATACATAATCGTGCCTGAAATAATTGAATGTTTAATGGAAAAATATAAACCAGATACGTTTTACGTATCACATTGACATACGTTGACATTAAAATGTAAACATCATAGAGCCAAAATTGTTGTGATTATACCGGAGATAGCACTCTGTAAATCAGTGGCTAAAAAGTAAATCCCTGAAATCATACAATTTTTGAATTTCAGTCGATCGCAGTCTGTTGACCACTTGACAGAGACAAATATATATACCTAATATTTTTATAAACACATTTTTAACGAATTCGAATACAATATTGTTTAACTTTATCACACACAGGCAGATATATGATATGGTCAAATGAATATTCAAATATTGCCCTCAGACTTGTAACAGAATTTTCGTATAGCCAATAAGTCAACGACACTTCTTTGGGAGTGTAATAATATAATGTACTCGCGTCTTCCGGAACACAATCTCGTTGGTAGGTTGGATAATATAAGTACTAAAACTATATAATTCGCAAAAAAAACTGTAAATACTATACCCGGTTCTACGGTAACATGAACCCCGGAGTTTAAGGACCAAACAAGGTAATATTAAATTATTAATAGTACAGTCTAGTTTGTATATTTTATGCGTGTCAAATTTAACTGCGTATTATTGTTTTTTACCATTTTCGGTGATCTTCCTGACCACCACCGGACGAAACGTTAACATACGATTGGTGTGACGAACAATTCGTATGTAGTGGTGGCTTACCCGAGGTAAAAAGTGCAGTGCTACTATGTAGATTGGTTTTTTTATCACGATAACTTAATATAGATACAATATCGAGTATTGTCATTATTTTACGTGTCGCGTTCACTGTTGCTATAAATATATATATACTCATAGACGAAACTACGGGTCAAACCAGTCAGGCCATGGCCTGAACTAATACTGACTAAAAATATGTATATATTATATATTTTAATAATCATTTAGGCATTATAAATAATATATTGATACATGTAAACGTATACATTTATACATTTTATATAATACTCAGACCCGTATTTAAAAATTTGGCGTGCCTGGGTATATAATTTATGCCCCTCCCCCCCAAACGAAAAAAAATTAATAATAATAATATACCTAACACTTATTATTTCGTCTATAATCGAGATTCTTTAATATTAAAATATAATTTATGAATGAAAACCGTTTAATACTTTTTTTAATTAACAAGTTATAATGTAATAAAAGTATGATTTTAATAGAAACATTTTTAATATTTTTCATTTGGCCTGACCAAATAAAAGTGTCTAGTTTCGCCTATGTATATACTGTATACTGCACAGAAACATTTCCGTAGGATCACTCGAAAGTCACGAAACGCGTTTAAGCTGTGTGAACTTGATATATACTGTGAGCCGGCCGTTTTTCGATAAAAATTGATGAAAAAAAAAAAAAAAATGAATAATTGCGCACCAGCCAATCCAAGACGCATGTGCGTTTTATTTACGTATTATATGGGCAGTGCGTGCATACTGCATATAGTATATATACATGTAATATGGCCGTTGTTTCATCACGACGTCCATAAACGATATTATAATATTGCACATAATCGCAGGAATGCAATTTTCACGTGCACGCGATTCTCCGCGGTGTTCCTTATACCGACACCCCAACGACGATGAATGGTTGTATGGCGCGGGGACGAGGGACCGATCACCGTGGAGGATGGAGGTGGCGTTACGCGGTGAGACGACGAATATTAAGTGCTCGTATGTGTGGGGGTAGGAGGGATGGATAACGTGCGTGAGCTTGCCGCAGCGGAATGGGTGTGCAGAAGTCTGCAGGTCGTGATCCAGGTACACGAGGCGTGTGTGTGCATATCATACATACATATATTTATGTATACGTGTACGATGTTTAGATATCGTTGGGCGACGGGATTCGTGGCAAACGGTACTTGGGCCGCGTGAATTATTGCAGTTGGCAAGAAATGCGCCGCGCGTGCATATAAGCTGTATAATATTTCAGCGTCACGCTTGCACACCAGATACCGAACGCCACGTCGGGGGGCGGTAAACCGTCGGAGCGCGTACACGGTACACGGGGACGAAGGGATTGCGCGAAGGGTCGAAGAACGGGGAGAAAGTGCGTGCTGGTCTACAGGGTGCCGTTCATAATAATCGCTGTCAAAACGAACGAGCCACACTCTGCGGGCAGGGCAGGACGGCGGAAGTGTTTCGTCGAGGATCCAGAGAAGGGGGAACTTTGTGCGCAACGATTTCGCATCGGAATTACTTATAGCTACCCGTACTTACCATACGTATACGGTATTACTTACTTAAGCACCGCGGCGATGTATACCTATGCGGCGTACACACGCCGGCGACTAATCACACATTTTGTTCGAATTTGATTCCGGAAACGCGAAATCGAATTATTAGAATACCGTCGTGTATAGGAGGCGTAGACACCGAAATCGGCACCAAATGACCGTCAGACGTTCGTACATTGAACCGTTTATGGTTTCGCATTGATTCGCACGCAAACTAGAAACGAAAATGTAATATAGTTTCCATCATTTCAACATAGTATTCCCGAATAAATCGCACGGTGATGGGCGTATGCCCTCGGATTGATTCCTTTAAAATTATTACTTAAATTTTATCAACATAAATCGCAGCATTTGCACACGCAGAACTTGATGGATTACAATATCTATGCACATTTAATTCATAATAAGCAATGATTTTAATCTGTTTAACAGAATTTCTCTAATCATAGTTCAATTAAATTATTTTTCGTCGTCGTCGTCATCTGATAAGAGTAAAAGCTCAGTGGTAGTCGCGGTATTAATCGAAAGTTTTTTGTTTTAATTCCTTGGTCAAAAACCCGTACTCTTATGGAGACATGTATAACATGTATATTTGCGTTTTATTTTTTTAGTCGATATTTTATCCAGTGTTGGATGCCTTCTTGTGTCATTGTATTTTGGTGCTCCTCGAGAACTATAGGGATCTGAGACATATCCTGAATAATTTATTCTGGAAAATTTAGATTTTTTTTTAATTTTGTGAGTTCCTACCTCGAGAGTTGACTGAGTAATTGATAAACAACAATCGGATAATTGTATACGCAGAGCAATAATAATCACTAAAGGTTATAAGTGTACACAAGGGAGCTGTACAATAGGACAATACAATAAATTATTATTAGAATAATGGAAAAGGCCCAAACAGCGGCGTGTAGTAAATCCCGAAAAACAATAACTCGTGGGTCAAGAACAGACCGCGACCGTTGAAAAGGATATTCGAAAACCAATGATGTGTACAAGTACAAGTACAATTATAATTTATAATGTATAAGTAGCGTATAAATTCGACTGTGACCGGTATTATTATTAAAATATCATGTACAGCACAGTAATATAATATAATGATATCACAGTGTTTACTCGACGCACACATTTAACGACAATCAACAATATGATGTTATTCATAACAATTCAATATGTTTATAGTGCTGAGTTAAACATATCGTATTCTACACTCTATCGAATAAAGGATTTTACGTCTAGGCAAATGTACCTATATGTTTTGATATGGATTAATGTAGTACCAATTTACCATGTTACTATATTGTTATTATTTACTACATACTAAACGTATATATATTTGTTATTTATTATTACTTATATGCACAAATTTAATAATGTAGTTGAATGCCTAAGCTTTTTACGATGATTCGCCTATTGGCTATTATGATAATTAATTGTGATTATTACGACAATTACAATTATGACCGGTATACTAACAAAACTTTCGTTACATACAAAGGCGAAATTCAATAAATTTTTAACCACGAATAACTCAATATATAATATTATAATATATATATATGATATTTATATAATTCGAGTAGTATAAGTGGTATTGCAAATTCACGGTGGCCAAACCATATCGTTTATTTGCACAAAGTACGTTTGACTAAATTATCGTTATTTAAATGTATAATAATAATATTGATCATTTTGTACTCACTTACCAACGCTATAGAAAAATGTTCGAATCTAATACTGATTAACACTGTTTTGACGTTTTCGGGGAACGGCTACAAAACCGCGTCAGTCGCGGTACAGCGTTTTGAACATCTTATCAAACCCGATTCGTGGCTGCTTCGTTTAAAATTATTTCATACGTACCCCATGTACGATTTATATTATTATTTATTTCGGTAAACAGCCTGCCCGCCCGCCGGCAACCCTATAGCGTTAACCCCCCGTCCACACATCACCACCACACTCCACGGTTACCGTTCCCATTACATGCTATAGTAATAATAATAATAATTATTATTATTATTATTATTATTATTATTACTCTAATAGAATAAATTATACACACACACACACACACACACACACCAGTCGCAGGATGTGTACCGCACGTGGAGCTCGCGTATATTTATCAAACTTAATTAGCCGTTTTTAACTGTTCGAGGCCCAGCAATACGCGCACGATAGTTATCGAGTTCAATTAGTTGCATTTTTCTGTACAGCCGGCCACCGGCTATACTTTACATAATTATTATTTGTTTTCTCGTCTCGTGATAGGTATACACGTACACGTAACATATACATCTGTGTATAATGGGCACCTGTATGTATACAGTGTACGCGCGCGCACCTACTTTTCCATCTCGTTGATTTATTAACCGTGTACACTTGATAATAGTAATAATAATAATAATATAATGTATACGTGTATACATACAACGAGCGTATAATATTTTTAATAATAAAGTCGTACGCTCGCTTAAGCGAGTTATATGTGTGTACCGTATGTATATATTATTATGGTAATGCACGGGCGTGAGAATTCATCGTTTTAAAAATTATATTTAACATTCGTACGACGAAAAAATTTCATTGTTAAACGGTCTCGACGAAATGTGCTTAAATCCTGTGCGTGCGTTTGACGTATATATATATATAATATATGTGTGTGTGTGTGTGTGTGTGTGTGTGTGTGTGTGTGTGTGTGTGCCTACTGCTTATTAGTAGTTTTCGTGTTCGTTTCGAAATGCTATCGTTTGCACACTAAATACGCACCCGATAATATTCTAACCGAGCACATATTATTGGTTTTACTGTAAGATTTCTGTATGACAGTTGTAAGAAAGAAATTGAAAAAAATAAGACAAACAAAATAGTAAAAAAAGGAAAAAAGATTTATCGACATACTCGCGTGCAGTATATGTGTATATAACTAGTATAGTTTGCATTGTGGTTTGACGCGGCATGTTCGGAGAAAAAAAAACACGCAATAATAATAATAATAATGTATAACTATACCCTATATATATATATATATATATATATTTATATATGCGGGGTTACAGATATTTTCATGTCATATAATATATAATATATGTAATATAGACAAACAGAAAAACATTATTTTAAAAGCATAACTATACAGTCAACGTTCGGACTGAATAAACATCGAAGTCGCGTACGTGGATAATGCGCGGTGACCCGAGAAAATATATATATATATATGTATGTGTATGTTTATTATTTGCTATTCTTCTGGTGAAATAATATCGTATGGTACACGCGTACCGATTCGGCGGGGCAAAAAAATCTGAGTCATAAAATTGTCATTGTTCGGCGGGATTGTGCTTCCAACAGCAACAGCAGTTATGTGTTTGTACAGCATGGTTGATGGTACATATATGCATGGTTCATTTTTAAATATATAATAGACGAGTATTACGTAAAAACATAATTGTTTGTACTGAAGTACTAATGAAATAATTGTGCCCCCTCCTCCAATATTTTAGGGAAGATAATATTTTTTCTGAGTATATTACTTTTTTGTTCAGGTCGTCTAATTTGTAAGTCTTTCCCTCCTCAAAATTTAGGTCTAACTACACCACTGATTTTCGGGCTAGTTGATGAAGCAAATGAGCTGAGACGTCAATTTATGAATCAGAAAAAAGAGGTAATCTGAGTAGTGCAGCTCTTGTTTACTTGTGCAGGCTCGGCAGTTTTGCCTAATAAATAAATGGTAAAAAAAATAATGAGTCGTGTAATATTGTTGTGCTTGCTGTATATATACCGAATATGAGAGGGTATTTAAATTCACGGAAATCGTAAAAAAATCTTTATGAACACAGTATTCTGAACAGCGGCAGACAGATTTATGTTTCATTAACATAGCAACTGGACGAATAAAACAAATCGTTGTCAGACAACAACGGAATGATGAACTCTCGTTTTTTTTTCACCCGTAAAAAGGTATGGACTTGTATGGTTATTTTTATTTCTGTTAGTTATTACATTATTGGAACGTAAAAATAGTTTTCTTGGTGTTCACTCGTCAATTCAATTACGAATACTGATATGAATTAAAAGATGTAAAACGGTAGAGAGAAAAACGGGAAATGTAATAATATTAATATACAGCCACGAATAGGAAAAATAATAATATTAAAAAAGGATAGCTGCGTATTCCTAACATTATTATTATACTGATGTGTGCCTTATCCTTTATAATTTGCAACGAATAATAACAAAACACGTGCCATCGAATAACACCCAGGAAATTAATTTTAATTATGCATGCTTTCGTTTGGGGGGCCTCGCGCACACGCGCGTATATTATCTTGTTAACATTATACGGTGATACACACGGATCCCAGATGAATGTTAGTTTTTCGAAAGCAATAAAACCCGAAAAGAGATTTATAGTTAGTTAACTTCATATACTTTTCGTTTTTTATTTTCTTTCTTCAGTTTCGAATAGTCTGACTCGAAAGAAAACCATTGTTCTGTCGCCGGTAGGCCGTTTGTTATTGTCGCTGTCAGGTCTTAAAAAAAAAATAATACGCAGAGGAACCGGAAAAGAAAAAGTAAAACTACTTTAGTCGCAAACGTGTGCCAATGGCCGAAGTTGTTACTGCTCTTTCGGGGTCGCTAATGAAGATAAAGATGCACTAAAGTTTGCTAAAAACGTTCGTTTAAAGAGCCAAAAAGTTAAGTGTCAAAGAAGAATGAAGAAAAAACACTACAGCGTCAAGATGTATACATAAAAACATTTTTAAACAATAATATTTTATGAGAAAAATATGAAGAACTGCGTGTACTTATTATGTTCTTTCCTTTTGATCCAATTTATCGTGCTATACAAAAAAAAATAAAAAAAACTGTTCATCATTTATTATTTTGGATTAACGAAAAAAGTAATATTGAAATAACTTCACAGATTTTTAACAAACGTTAAAAAGTGCTAAAAAAAAAAAAAACTATATACGTACAATCAATGGTATAATATATTGTAATGCGGGCAATTTGTATTCGTGCGAACGTTATTGTTGTTAATATTTCCATCACGTATATTGTTTTACACGTCCGATACGAATTTCAATCGTACTGTGATGACATTTCCACATAATAATATGAACACGAAATATTTAATTGGTTTAAAACAAAAAAAAAAAAATAATAATAATATACATTTATGATAATATCAATATGGCATTTGGTATAGGTTAGGTGTACCGAGTGTAGTCGATGCGTGTCCGAATCGTTTCAAACAGGAAAGCTAAAACAAGACGTAAATCCGAAGAAACGTATACAAATACGCGGTTTGATTTTCAAATCGTGGGATTACGCGTCGCGTGTGTGTTAGGTACTTATATTGTTTATCAAAGCGTAATACGTCGAAGATTATCTACTGTATTATAGCAAAGTCGAAACAACAGCTTACAACACTTCTGTACAAAACCTACAGCAAGACCCGATTAGAGGTACTCGTTTCCGAGAATATTATTTCTTTAGCCAATTTAGATATCTTGTTTGGGCTTTTACACGTTACAGAAAGCACTACAAAACTGTATAGTAATTTTAACCTACATATTATGAAATACGCATTCTGACAATCAAATCTCCACGGCCGTCAAAATATATAATATTATATACTATTGTAGAATATGTATTACAACTTATAATGCTGGGCTGTTCATTTCAATCGTTATCAACGAAGTCATCTACAGAATCTTGCTCTAGAGTTCAGAGTAATTTCAGAAGAAAAAAAATGTTTATAAGAAATAATCATAATAATAATTTAAAAAAACTTTACATCAATGTCGTAGAATGCATGGCATACCTATGTGATCAGCAGAAGAATATGAACTTAAAATCGATAGTTGGTATTTATTACTTCGATCGCCAGGAGTATAATTTTTGGATAAAATATTACAATATAATGTTGATCAATCAGCCGATGTTAAACAAGTATATCAAAAAATCGTTTTGTCAATGCAATGCAAAATTAAATTTGGTATTATTTTTGAATTTATATTATTTTAAAATTTGCTGATGATATCGTGTCGGAGTGTTGTCAATAATATTATAATTACTCGGAAGCGGTAATATTACAAATGTCATAAACGTAAACGTTTTGTCAGCAGAAAATTAGAAAAAAAAATCAAAATACCATGCTTGGCAGGGTCGATTTCCAAGACGTTATATTATTACATCGTTATCTATCCGATGGTCGATGTTGGTTAATGGTTATCGTTTAAAGAAATTCCCAGTCGTCGACAGCGCAGCCGTCGAGCAACACACGAACGGTTTTTGTTATTTTTTTTTCCTCACACACGATCGAATATATAAGATATACCATGACCGAGGTGTAAACATTAAAGAATAATATACAATATGTACGTGTTTTTGTTACGCGTACAGGGTAGTACACAACTAGCGGCTGGTAGTCGTAAAGCCGAACCGCCACGGTTTACTATATTATTTACTTTTGGGCAGCCGTGCATAGCTAACCCACGTGATAGGACTACGAACCAGATGCATCGCGGAAGTATCGCATCGTCGTTTGTTTTAAAAACCGTGTAAACGACCGTTATCCATTCAACCGACAGGATGAAGATCGTGGTAGTGATGATATAATAATAATAATAATAATATCATATAACAGGCAGTGTTGGAACCAGATAGCGGGAGAATTAAGTTTACCCGGACAATCATACGAGTATAATGTAGGTAATATTATTATATGCAGGATAATATTGAATTTGAATGAAAATCTCTCGAAGCTATTTATAAACCGCTGAATAATGTATTATTATGTCAAAAGAAATACGATTATTTAAAATGAAAATGTTCTGCTAACGTAATACTAAGTATGGGTATAGTTTTTTGAATATTATTTTTTACGACTCTGGTAGTTTGGTACACTGTGCACCGTTTGAACAAATACATATAATAACATCCGCGAGAGTATGTTTGCAGGATAATAATTAGAAATGCCTAAAACGAACTCCTCGGATGTTCAGAAATCAACCCGCGGTACCTACGAGATAAACAACTTTTATCTGGACAACTTATCTGGTTGTTATTTTCAAACACCAAGCAGCCTGCGGGTCCCCCGAGTCTCCTGCAGGTATAATGTGGTATACTACATAGGCATAGAGCGGTGTGCGTTAATTGCTTGTAATAAATTATTGCATTGTCTGCCGCGGTGGTGCACCGCACGTTCGATTCGCGTTCCGCCATCGGCTTTAGGCGAGAAATTCGCTCGGCCTGCGTAGTACTATACAATACGCTGTTCGCACTCTCGCAATATCGCGTTTATTGATTTCTCCGCGTGAAGACCTATTATAGGCGTGTGTTTTAGTCAATCGTTGTGCGAAATAGATAACGATAATTGCGCGGAATACACAACACCACAACAACATTGATATAAAATTGAACTAAGGCGGCATTCAGTTTTTCTCCTGGCGAACTATATAGTTTTGTTAATTTTTTAAAATATTCATACCTAATAGTTATATGGGACTCAAACACGGCTCTTTGCATAACCCTTCTCCCCCCATCACTCCCCCGCCACCGTTCGGGACATCCTTACTTTTTGCTGTTTACAATTCGTTTCCGGTACAACGTCGTATTATGTATGTATTATTATGATTTCGATATTACGCCGAGTGTGGTAGTTTTCTTTCATCTAGTCCGCGCTTTGTAATATTTATATATATATATATATATGGACTTGGTGACCCCTTGTGCTCCGATTTGCGCTTGCGTCCATCTTTTATCCCGTGCGTCCGGTTTGTGCAACTTCCGTATAAATTCCGAGATGTCGTTGCAGTTCAATTGACGGCGCTAAACATAGCAGACACGCTGCCGAACATTTTGATTTATTTTTTCGATCGCGCACATAAATCACCGTGCGCTACGACAGACCCGTTACGAAATTCCGATTATTTCTAATCCAGACTTTGGCGCGTGGCAGCCACTGTAACCATCTTTCCGAAACGAAACAACGGATAACTATAAGAAAATCTTAGTCTCCACGTGGAACCACTTGATATTGTCCTCTATGTGACATATACATTAACGCCTCATATGATATATGATTCTAGATGTATAGATATATAGATATATATTTATATGATTTGAATCAACCATTTCTTACAAATAATGAACCGAGACACTCCGAGACACGTTTTTTATACGCAACGAAAACATTTTACAAAAGATAAATAAATTGTTAATTTATGTGTTATGTGAGCGATTTTCACGATATATATAAGAAAACAATTTCCTGTAGAATTTGCAAATTAAATTCAATTCGCTATTGAATACAATTTTTAAACGTAACGTGAGCATTGGCTATTGCATCGCATTCGTTTTATATTAATTTTCTCGCTCGTATATCTTGTGATTGCAATACTTTATTTCCTTGTTGAATATAAATAACGGCATTAAAGCTATCCTCGTTTTGTCAAAATAGACGCATCATTACGTTTACTTTTTTGCCTTTTACTTCTCGCATGAACAGCTGTCGCTATATGTTTGAAAATCCAAAATCATTACGTTTTCAATTCAGCATTGCATATAAACGTGCAGCGTTCGTAGATGTAAATCGTACGGAAAAAAATTAGAATCATATTTCCATATTTATAAGTACTTGGATCATTTTATACACGCAACAACGGCGTATTAAGTATTATACGGAAACATCATGGTTTAACAGTGCTTGCATAATAACTGTTGCAGGCTTTCAGCATGATCTGTAAGTAGCCGGAGGGTTTTAAAAACGTTGACAATAAAACCATCATAGTTTATTGCCGGATATAGGTAACTTTCATGATATAAAATATGATTAAAGTAGTGCGAGCTTTGATTAATTGCGGCGATGAGAAGAGCGAAATGTAAATTAATGTAACGTCGGTAAAACATATAATTACGCACGATTCGAACAATAGAATAAAAATGATAACAGGCAGTTTAACACAAGCACTTGATTTTTTTTTCCATTAAATATAATAGCGCTCGGCTGTATAGTCGTTGTTTTTTTTTCTAACTCTCACAATACAATCGTCTCTGTTTAAATACTGTATTTGGTAATTAAGACCCCGGGGTGTTTTATTTTATTTTTATTTTGTTCATTGTATCGAAACGGCCGCCACATTAGCGATAACGATCGCTTAACATAGTAAAACGCGATTAGTGGAAATCATCGACCGCTACCATATTATTATTATTATTATTATTACATTGTTATTATATAGTTATGCGCGATATCTGTAAACATCGCACAACGGACGTGATTATTATTGCTCACGGGGAAAATTCACAAAGCTATAAAGGTGTATAATGTCATTGCAGATGACGATAGAAGGATATGTACGCGGCAGATAGTACGCTTTTGGTTAAGGTGGAGTATCGGGTCAAAAATAGGTGATGATCGAACTGCATTCGATTGAAGAAAAATGTTCGAAAAAATAAATTCGGGTTTTTAATGAGTAATCATTATTTTACTAGGCATATAAGCTGAAGGTACATGAAAGAAAATAATTCTATACGATTGAAACTTACTCTCCAAATACAATAACTACCTACTTTTAAAATAAGTGTAAAAATGTATATTATTATTTATATATTATAATAAACATCTAAAAACAATAACTGGGACGACATTACGACAATAGGTACTTAAAATCTAAATCATCGTTGAAACATTTTGGGAGGGCCCTTAACCACCCGGCTCACCCTCTGGATCTGCGCCTGCGCCGTACGGATATTTAGATGATATTAATATTATTATAATGTGTTATGAAACAAGTGCGTACCTGTAGGCTCTAATAGGCTAAAATACGTGTATATTTATATAATACTTCATAAAAAATGTGCTAAAAATATGATATTTTACGACCATGCGGCGCAGCTATATCGATAAACAAAAGCATTAACTCTAAAACGGCATTCTGATTTATCAAAATCAATTATATTTAGTATTTACACGACATAATACTAACAACAACATTAATAACTATAATATTATTATTGCTGAGCACAGTTTTAAATAACGCAACGTCATTGTTTCTTCACGGGTGTATTGTACACGTACGATAGTGTGTTACCCGGTATACTACGTAGGAGTGTATCATGATAAATTAAAAACGCGCTGGGCCGAACAATTATTTATGATTTACGATTTGTTTATCAGTAGTATTTTTTTTATTCTATATTTTAATACGATTTCGTCGAGCTACTCGAAATCGAGATACTACATCACAAGCGTTTTCGTCGTCTGACAATTATTATTATAGCTATCGCGTCGCATCCCGAAAATCGTGAAAATCCGTATTTTTGGGATTCACGATTTGCAGCTAAAGGCCATTTTGTTGCATTTTGCCACATCTCTGATGCATGAAATTAATTAAATGCATTCTGACCGCGTGATGTAGTCCATATATTAGCTGTGTCGTGGTTTTAGCATATTCAATTACCAAAAGTCATATAGCAAAGTGATTTATATAGCCGTTTGAACCACGGAACGTTATAATAATAACAACAAAAACAATATCTATTCAGACGTTGTACTGAACAAGTTTAGCTGGTTTGAACAAACTTGAAGAACTTTATAAATATACCATCCTTGTTGTTGACTCGCATTTTCAACACCGTCCATCTAATTCCATCACGTTTGTATAAATTACTAATGAATCTGTCAAGTTTCTATGTGTCAAGAATTATTATGTCCCATTCCGTTTCTCCGTTGTAATTACTATACGTATATGCAATAATAGTTGTATAATAATATATACAATAGTTACAAATAAATTTAATTTTCATATCTTTTGTTTTCGATTTCGGCTTATGTATTTCTGTGGAAATGATTGATAATTTAATTACCATTTCTGTCTGAGTTTTGTATAAGTTAAAACAACACATTTCAATAGGTGAGCACTGTTATACTCTATGCACTTGTATAGTTGTATGTAATATGGAAACTTTTGGCTGCGTACTTAGTACTTAGTACTAAGCACTAAGACCTAGTACTTAGTAGTCCGAAGAATGTATGAGGTACTTAGTCCATAAAAGTATAGAATAATAAGTAATAAATTAGTAACAACTTACTATATTAATGTACTAGTCACCACACAAAGTACACGGATTTACCTTACCGAGTATAAATATGGCATGGTTAGTTAGGCTACCGTTAGGCATGGAATTAAAATTTTTTCAGCAATCGTACGCCTAAAAAGATACTGCCGACGAGGACAGCGCGCAATCGTATTCCATCATGCAGAAGTATGTACACTGAATTTTTATTTAATTAAACTTTATTTACAGTTGAATCAAATCTCAGCGGTAATATTATATACGACTGCACATGTTGTAGTGCAACGGTCAACTAATCTTTGTAGTTGAATGGTTATATAATAGTGAATGCGCTTTACTGTTAAAATATAAACAGCGCAGCGTGCCATCTAGGCGATTTCGATTCAATCCAATGACTATATTTATCAAAATAGAAAATATATACCTAGTTTTCAACACAGTTACTAAATTTGATCCTTTTTGGAAAAATGCAGTTCTTTCGGTTAAACCAAGTCTTTTATTTCCTCGGCCTATAAATATATTTTATTTTTAAGATATATTGATAATCATATTTTTTATAATGACATAAACTATAAGTTATAATTGTATAAACAAACAAATACGTTTTTACCGACGTGTCATATTTTCTAGAAACATAAGCGAAATTCATGGTTTATTCGAGTTCATGATTAGTCTAGTCAGTTGGTCTGTATTGCGTTATGTAATAATTAATTCTCAATAAAATTATTATTATTATTTTAAAAGAGTATAATATAATAATATAAAGTAGAATTGGTTTTATACACGAGTAAGCTAAAAAAAATAGCCTATTAGAATGGAACACTAGCTCTAACATTACATGATCTGTAAGTTTAGAAATGAATGCATTGTATAATGTAATAGACAATTTTATTATTATACGAAAATGAAAAAAAGTAATATCGAGAAAAATCCCAAAAGTCGTTCGGGTTAAGTATTCGACGTATTCACACCATAAAAACGTATTGTTTGAAGGTTTTTTCCCATAATATATGTGTCAAAATGGAAAGGAATAAAAGTTTGTTTGAAAAAAAAAAAAAAAAAAACCATTTAGGAATCTTGTAAGACCTTCTTTGGCTCGCCACTGCACGCGCTAACGCAGATATACCACGTGGGTCGGGAAGTATATAATAACATATGAGTGAAGTTTACATAAGCGCAATAGCATATATTATAGGTAAACGCAGGCACGTATTTTATAATATATACGGACCATTAACGCAGAGAAATCGCTGGCGACTAAATCCGTCAACGACGACCACGACGCGCAGGGAGTTGTAGTCTCCCGCGCGGTCAGTGTCGCTTTTTCGTAACTTTTTGTTTATCATTTATTTATTTTATTTTTTATTTTGTCCGCTGTGCGTTAGGTAAACATGCATACGCACACGCGGCGATCAGCGCCTCCGCGTAACAAAATTTATAATTGAGTGATAGTTCGCAGGCGCTCGGAGTAGAGGTATTTTTACGCGAGTTGTTTTTTTCTTCTCCCGCTCGGCCCGTTAATTGATACAAACGTTGCAGTATAAATGCGGTGGAAACGAAAAACACGACAAAAATTCCAAACATCGCACGCGCGCGCTCGTTTCGATGCGATCAACCGATGAATCAATCGATCGTCAGAGCAATACCGAGTATTTATACACCGCCGTCGCGCCTGAGCATAAATAATGTATATATATATATATATATATATTCACGTGTACGGATCCGCGGAGCATTGTGTTTTTTAAACATGTCTCGAAACTGTAATATTATTTTCTGAAATAAAAAAAATAAATAAATAAACCATCTGCGCCGTCGTTCACCTCTCACCATCACCCCGACGGCTCATACCGTGCCCGAGGCTCAAACACACACACAAACGCTCCGGTCCGCAGTATATATACGTATATCACAGACTTTGGACGAGGTAGTATACTCAACCTCTTCCTCCCTTCTCCCCTCGTCCTCCTATTAACACCACCACCCCCCTGCCACCGGTCCAAACAACAATATGAGCGCGTACGCTAGTAATATAATATAATAATATATACACACGAACACACACGAACACGCACGCACACAAGTGCACACGCACACACGCATGCATACACGTACACTCACACACAAGAGGTTCTGACCGTTTTCATGCGGCGGCAGACTCGTTTCCCGAACGATTTCGAATCGCCTCGTTAACCGGGTGAAATAATAATATCGGCGGCGGCCGCTGTAATACAACAACGTGTGCGCCCGGCTCGCGCACACACGCGCAGCATGCACACACCCGTTGCATACAACACGACCGCGGTGTGTATAGTAATATCGGCAGTAGTCGTAGCAGTACAGTATTATATTATGGTGTACGGGGTCGACAGAGTCCGCGGAGACCGCACCGAACAACAACGTCAGTCGTCCGTCGTCTTCCGTGCCGTGCGTTCGCGTCGTTTATCCTGACGTATTTTCGATTTTTCTATAATTCGTTAATATTTTTGCCTGTTTTTATTTATCGTTTATTCGATTGTTTTTATTTTTATTTATTTATTTTTTCCAATTACTATTATCAAACCGCGTTGGTCGTTGTGCGTGCTCGTATATAGTATTATATTATTCTCACTGTGTCGTCGGTCGCGTGATGTGCATTTCGACTTCCACGATTACGTCCTGCCAAAGGACGCCGCCGCAGGATCGCCTCGACCGACAGCGCTATCACCAAATCGCAAGCGTTGTGCCGCACGCGAAATAACATGACTCTACGCGCTGACCGTCAATTATCAACGCCGCGAGACGATTATCACTGCAGTTGCGAAAATCGCGTTTTGCAACAACCATAACGAATCAAGTGAATACCATTACGGCACGTCGTCGCAGTTTGCACGGACACGATTAAAAACGCGTCGATATTATTGCTATTACCCTTGGACGTCGAACGAACGGTAAATCATTATATAATATCATTATAACACACACTTTGCGGGGACCCAAACGGCCCTGTTCCCCTTGGCCCTTGAGATTGCCGTTGCTTTCTCGGTCGTTAGGGATTTGTTCGGGTTCTTGACGCGCCGGAAAACCGGTTTAACTACGGGTCTTATCGCGAACGTTTCCTAAACGAAACCATAGTTATATGCGCTCTTGCGACGCGAGCAACGGCCGCTTGGACGTACAGTGTGTGAGCCATAACGAACGGGACTCGGCGAATAGAGTTGGACAGATCGTAAACGGCATGTACATTTTGTCGCATACCGACCTTCGAGGGTAACGCTCTAAAAAACAACTACATAAACAAATTGCATAGAATAAAATATAATATAATAAAAAAAAAAATAAACGTAAAATTAGTGAGTCCGAGGGTCGCATTACACACACACGTACCTCGACCCAAGACAACAACTGTACTATCCCTAGCCTCGACGTTCACCGTCTTATATGAATGTACAAAGCGCTACCTTAGCTCATTTTATTCGTTGGCTATTATATCATATTGTTAGTAATAAAAAAATGTTTAGTGCTGGCTTATACGACAGTTTACAATATTATTATAACGTTGGCAGGTCGAAAGATAAGAACACGCGGCGATGGTGCGAAATAATCGAAAAATCACGTGATTTATATAATATATCGTATTCGACTTGACTCTTTGTGAAAACGTTTGATATGTGACTTATTTGCAATAATTTACAGAAACGGGAGAAAACAATAATTAATCGCTAGTATAGTTTATTATTATAAGTTGTATTTTTATTTAATACTGATTGATTAATTTTTTATCGTATAGAAAATTCAAAAACACTATGCAATAAAATTAATTTCACAATAGAAAAAAGGACATTACCATGAATATTTTAAAAATGAATTAAAATACGATTAAAATACCAGGACGATACGCAATAATTATGACATAAATAATACAATTCCATACTATATATTGTAATAAATATATATTTTACATGACATAAAATCTGCAATAACACTCAAATAATTAAAGGTTAATTGATAGAAATCAAATCAGTATTATTTTAATGACTAATTCAATAAAAAAAATATTTATGACTCGTAAAATACAGGATTATAATAACAACCAAATATTAACTAAATAATTTTTTTTGAATAAAGTTTAAACATATTTCATGGGCACAGTTTTTATTAATTAAACATTTATTTTATTTCCTATTATGAATTATACATAGGTACATTGTTAAATAGCTTATTAAATTTTACAATGGAAATCTTTCCCCTGCACATACTTGAAAATTATATTATAAATATCAAATTATACTTTGTAACTTTTGAAATGAATTATTTAAATACAATAAATAATCAATAATAAGTATTTAATTTGCAAACGTTCAAAAGAAATGAACCGCAATACGATATTTGTTTTACATATTATTATGGAACAGAATAAATGTTTATTCATCGAACAATAAAGTTAATCACTATCAAGTTAATTGATCTCGAGAAAATCGGATATAGTTCAGTAGCGAATTACGTACTGGTACTTGATTTATTTATTACCTTTACTTAAGTTATATTTCTTCCCCTTAAGAATTTGTATGGTTAAAAAATAATAAATGCAACACAAGTATATTGCATGCATAATACCGTCAGTCACAAAACTGTAAAACCGCGTCCGTCAACCGTGTAATCGTCGTGGCGCCTCACGTGTCATGATCTAATATTAAAATATAAACCATATATATATATATATATATATATATACAGGTACCTATAACTTATTATCATGCACTAGCGAATTGTTTGTTTTTGATTTTGATTTTCACGCTCTTAATTGCAATCATTTTTATTCCGTATCAATCATAAGCATCGAAACCAATAACAATACTCATATTATCACTATTGTTCCTTCCGGCTAATTAATTCGAAAAAAATGCAATCCCAATGTATTTAAAAAAATACAAATCGCGTTCGTCGTCCGTAATACTCACAAGTACAATAACACACTGGTAGCGAATTTATTAACAAATAGTGCACCATACGAGTAATAAGAGTATACAATATTTATATGCTTTAATCCACAGGTTGCTATGTGTAATATTTTATCATTATAGTTGTATGACAAACAATAATATTATTCTCGCGGTCGGGTTCTAATATTATTTGCACTTCAGAAGTTCATCATAAAATTATATAGTCGAGCGTAAAAGGAGGAATAATCACAATTTACTTAAAACTAAAATATGGCCAAAATATGGCTAAAATATATTTTTTCAACTCTCTGAACGTCGTTGAAAAACTGCATGTTACACGGTTATTATCGGTTATTATAATATTATTACCTATGTATTATGTATAGTGTACTCGTGGTACCGTTTGAGTTCTGGTTTGATATACTTATGCGGCGTTGTATTTAAACTCGGAGAAAGCTCTTGGTTACAAAAACAAAAAAAAAACAAACATTTGTATTCAAATGAACTCGCATAAGATTATAATATTTATATTACATATGGTTGAACGGAAAACGATTGTTTTCAAACCCTTTTCGGGGTTACCAAAGAACGTGCAGGTCTCGCCTGACACCCGGACGACATTGTAATATAATAATAATTGTCAAATGACATGTTGTTAAGATTTTTCAAAGCACTTATGTCAATCTTCACTTCCTGTTTTCAATTCGAATTACCAAGACAACCATGTATTTTGTTAATAATGTGTTCCGTTTTATTTCGTCACCCGCCGTAGACAGTGTTTAACTTTTGTCGTCTCGATGACACTTTTCCATTACATATTGCGTACACTCTTGATAAAATGAACGGAATGCTGTTTTTATCAATACAATGTGCGGAGGAATTAATTAAATATGTTTTCGGTTGACGGTCAACGAGGAACGTTGAACGATTTTTTGTCGCGTAATTCGACGTCAGAATTTTATGCATACCTAATAAAATATTATTGAATAATAAACGAGCGCGCTTTATTTAGTACCGTATTAATAATAAAAGTGAAATCCTTTATTCAAGAGGTTCAACTATATTATATTATTATAATAATATGTATTGTTATCGATTGTACGAAAAAAGTGTTTGCAATCAACTATGTAATTTTTTATTTATATATATTTTTACCTCTCGGCTCTCGAGCTGCAATACACCTTTTGTATAATATAATGTAGTTGTACGATTGCACGAGAAAGTAGAAAAATCATATCATTATGTGCCTTTGAATACGCCATAAACTCATAACCTATACATCGTACATTCGTACAACAATATTACACTGACTTGTAATCAAACTGAATTCGCGTACGGTTTAAATGCCTTTGGGTTTAATATTTTTACCAATATTGATATAGAAGATCAGTAAGAGTACGGTTGTACAATAGACTAAATGAATTAAAAATGTCTTTTTCAATAGATATTAAATGTTTGCGTAGAATTATCATTAACACACATATATATACACTCTATAGTATTATGTGTGTGTATATATATATGCGGCGCCAGAGGTGTATTTCGAGAGCTAAAAGATGTATTATGAATTTATGAATAATACGTGAATGGCTCGTCTCGCCACGGTGAAGTAATAGATAAATATATACGTGTACAGAAGACGAAAATCACGTGAGCTTCTGTATACGTATATAATATAATATTATATTATAATAGGGTCTCATGTGTTTGCGGATAATATAAGTGTTTCTGGACCGACGCGTTTGTTTTCGTTAACCCGGCAAGAAATTAATATGCGCGGTGGCCTCGGCGGCGGTAAGAGAGGGCCGGAGGATAATTACGTATTCATTCTATCTGCGGGCTAGCACCTTGTTAAGCGTCCACCGATTGTATTCTCTTAAACTTATGACAATTGACAAATACACACTAATAACTTAAACACAATCACTGGTGTTGGAATGGTGTGAGTGAGAGAGAGAGAGAGAGAGAGAGAGAGAGTGAGAGAAGAAAAGAGATAAACAGAGAAAACTAGTATATACATATATATACATGCCAATCCTTAAAAACGTGACAGGTAAGAAACTCGTTGTACACGAAGAGATAAAAGAAGAAAAAACGTTTTACAAATGATTCCTAGACAGCTGTCACCTCGGAATGACGAAGGTATACGTACCACGCCACAGCGCATACATTCCGAATGTATGTGCACTGCGTACACACGTATAAAGGGGACGATATTTTTTCGTATAATAAAATTATGTTGTTATTAAATTTTTCGTCCCCAACTACTACGACGTCCCCTTTCCCGCCACCATCGCATCTGTTGTCCAAAATCAAAAAATAATCCCACGTCAGTTGTAGTAATCTTAATATTTCCTAAAAGTCAATATCATAGTTTAAGATGTGTGTGTGTGTGTGTATGTGTGTGTGTGTATGCATATACCAATGCCTGTTTCAATCTGTACGCATGTATTATACCATGTAGTATTTAACCATCACGAATATATAAAACGAAACCTCGGTCCGAGGATGATTAATGGCTATTGTACAATAGTGTTTTTTCTACTTCTTCTTCTACGTTCGTTTTATTTCCCGTGACAGCTGTAAACGTTTGTTGTTATGACGTCCTATATCACTTAACCTTATCTATCAGTATCACACAATGGGAACTCATATACATACATATTATACGTACCTAGTATACGTTCCTATTCTCGCCCGAAGCACATTTAAATAATAACGACGACGGCATTACAGTTTCAAACGACGTTTAATATTATATAGTACTCCAAGTGGTTCCGAGAAGTGCATCACTACGTTGCGCCCGTATGTGCGTGAGTGAATATTTCAATATTCATTGTGTATATCTACCTATGCGATTCAGAAATCAAAAGTGTATCGTAAAACGCACGTTATCTCTGCGAGGACAAAACATTATATTATTATTAAATCGGATAAAAACGCCCTGTGACGTCTTCCCTACCCCCTCGTGTATAAACACGGAAAACACGCGAGAGGGCCCACACCAGTCGTCGTCACAGGTAGTGAAAAAATATATATTTACATTTAACATAGAATATCACATAGGTACACGTTTACCTGTGAGTGGACAGCTCAGGTGTGTCTCGGAGTCGTCGATAAATCTCCAAACCCTGTACGAAATTCCTTCGAAGGATATAAAATCCTGTACGATATTGTATCGTCGTTCACCCCTCCCGTCACGGCTCACTACGTAAACCGTGACGCGGGCCACCCGTCGAGCTCCAACAACCCATCGCCGACCCTCATTCGGTCGCGGGCGCGAGCGCGATTAATTTATTAAACCAACACTGGAAGAGAGGTGAGAGAGGATGAGAGAGAGAGAGAGAGTTTGAGCGATGGAACAAGAGACCCTAGAAACCGGTTTCCGTGAGTAAACGTAAACATTACGGACCATGTCTCCGCCGGAATCGTTTGGACAATATAATATCTTTTGCGTGCCCAGACCACCCCCGTCCCTGTGTACCACCTACCGTACAGTAGGTACGTATAATGTTATAATAACGAAAAAGACGTCAGTGCAACAGAGGACGGTGGTGGAACGCGTGTATACGACAGCAGCACGTTATGCGCGTGTTCGTTTTCACGTGGAGAAATTACTATAGGTACTACTGGGTAGTGAAGAAAAACCACCGCCCGTATACATAAATAATAATAATAATAATAATAATAACATAAAAGGGTGGAAAAAAATATGTGTACGATTTGAATAACTGGAAACGATGACCGTGACCGTCGTCGTCGTCGGCCGTTTGAAACAATAGACCGCATCGTGAATCAGATAATAAAAGAAAAATGCATCTCGTGGTGGCGATGGCGGCAGACGATGTCCCGTATTGCACTCTCGGGTGCATCGTGTGCGTGTGTGATAAACAATCGTGCACCAAGAGAGGTTACCAATTATTATTATTATTATTATCAGCCGGTAGCCGCCGCAGTCGTATTATACTGTTTTGCACGCGTGTAGGTTTTCTCGGGTTCGAGTGTATACACACAACTTCAACTGCAGTGTATAATATATCATGTATAGTGCGATACGCGTTTCTTCGGTACATTTTATCCGACATGAACTGAAGCACGATCGTTTGCGCAAAGAAACGTCATCCAACTCTGCCGGTTCAGTGGCGGTCGAATGATTATTTTTTCATTGAAGGATATCGTTTATTTTTTAATAAATGCACTTTTTTTTTTTTTTTGATAAATCTATAATATTAAACTATCGATAAAAGTTCATTCACCTCGTTTAGCCGACACTTTGCTGGTTATACATATGCGTTGTATCGTGTACGATTCGTTTGGTTTTTCTTATAAATATGGGGAAAAAAGGTCCCAATTTACTGGTATATGTTGTAAAATGTGCTGAAACAGTTGCAGATAGCATCACGCTCCCAGGAAAAATATAGGTTTTACCTCTAAAGCACACATATTGCTACTCGATTATATACGTTGGGTGTTCGCATGGCTTTCCTCGCTGCTCTGTGAATAAATAAAATTCGCCCTGAGCCGCGTATGATTATAAACTATAATAATGCGACACCACGCCATGGAAAATCTCGTCATTCGCGCATTGTTTTCACGAAATGGTTTTTCGGAGCTTGGGAAATAAAACGTATGATCACAATATATATTCTCTCCCTCTCTTTCTCTATCCATATATTTTATATTATTATATACAAGTACGTCGGTTGGTACGAGACGTGCGAACAAAGCGATTATCGATTATATTTTTGTACATTATATATACGCGATGTCACACTTGCTACTCCATTTCTTTCGCATCTTTAAAATCCATCAAACCGTTCTTAAAACTACGTTATACGTACGTCGTACGTGTACGACAACAACGACGCAGATAGGTACGTAATATTATTGTTACTATTCGGTAGACGGCCGCCGAGACTATACGGAGCGAAACATTTGAACCCGTTCTCGTAGCCGTCCTGTTTAATGTACAAGCGCACACGATGTGTTGTAGCAGTAGTCAACTATACATATCAATGCCTGCGCATCATAAATAATTAATGCACGATATAACAATGCACGTACATACATACTACATTGGTTTCCAACAAATTATCATCGCGATCCGCTCGCTACCCGATCGGTCCTGTGCATACGTCGCCGCGTTCTCGTGTGCATAAGTATTTTATGTGCTGTTGTGTATCGGGTCGTTTCGATTCCGGTCGAGTCGCGATAGTTTCCGCAGCGGTTTTGGAAACGCGGACTTCGTACCGGTAAAAAACAAACATGAACAGACGCACAAGCATCTACGTATTATATACGCGTACCTATTATCATACACTCGTCTCGTCTCTTGCCCGCGCATATATATATAGGTACGCACGACGACTGCATAATATTATATAAGCACATATATGTACATTTATAGGAATAATAATGTATTTATATATATATATATATATATAGGAACACGATATTATCCAGTAGTTTCGCGTACGACCGGGCCACATTTGCATACAACGGACGACCAGAGTCGATGTATGATATATTTCATCCGAACTGTTGCACAGTATTATACCTAGGTAGTGGTCGTTTGTTGTTTCCATGAATGAAATGTCGTCGTCCGCGTGTGTTGTACGGGCGGATTTTTTCGATACATGAAATCGTACATTCACATAATGTATACTGCAGTAATATATGTATTATGTACGTTATAACGATATACGGCGACGACGACGTTGACGTGCACTGCGCCGACAATGGGGCATAAAACGAATAATAATTATAATAATATACGTACTACACGGTAAAACAAGAAAAGGGTCATCCGTTTTGCGGCGCGCGTGCGATCGATTACAGTATCATTGTGTATAATACACGTGTTGTACATAATATTTTAACATCATATTGTTCGATATCGATATAATATACTAATAATATTGTACGTATAGCGCTCCGATATCGTTACACGTAGTTTGTCGTATGTGTTCGGGGAATACAATTTTGCGCTCGGCGGGTTTTCGGAATAATCGACGAAGGTCTGCCGCGCGATCGTAGTGTAGTCATAGTGCACAACAGTGAATAGTAACAAGTATAAAAACACTAAAACTATACGAGTTAAAACACGAGTGTTATCGATGATGTTCTCTGATAGCGGCTCATAATTAATAATATTATAATTTACGATCACAACAACGGGTGACGTACAACTTACTACAATATAATACGCGTTCCAAATATGTACTGTGTTTCGACCTCGAGTGCATCAACACAATATACTGCACGTTTCAAATATTTTCTGACCTGGGTCGTCTTCCTGCGGTACGTATGTGTGTTTCGAAACTCGCGCGCGTTAACAGTCTTCTATATTATATTATTATATACATGGACGACACCGTGAAATTTCCGTTTACCCGATGTTTGTTTCCCCGAAGGAAGCGATTTCTTTTCCATTCTTCGCTTCGGCACCGAAAACCCTTTCGTTTTACGGATATATGTATATTTTTTTTTTCTATCTCTCTTACGCCCGCGTATAAGTGCACTGCAGCTCGTCGCATTTCTGTGTTCGGAATACCGTCCGTCCGTTTGTGATATGCAACCGGTGCATTATCTAATCACTGTTCTGAGGTCACATGCGCGATAGAACGCGTAAAATCGGAATCAAATAGTCTACGCTCCTCAAATACAAATCCTCAAATCCCCTCCAATACACACACACACACACACACACACGATATGCAAATTTGAACGTTGAATATTGTTTCCCGACAACGTCGTATGTATCTGTATATAATATGTGTGTATCTACACGGCAGACAGCGGACGTCGGTGTTTTTACAATGGTGAGCCGGCGATTAAAAAATTAAAATAATAAAGTGATGTAGGTAACTATTCAAACGGCGCGGCGTCTCCTGTACACGGGGCATTTACACTACGCATTATATACATGTTATAGTAACTGGCATAGTATAATACGTCATAACGCGCGGTCGAAGTAACGCCGCTGCGTCCGATCGTGGCGCAGCGGGTGGAAAACGTGAGATACAAAGAGTCCGATAACCCGACGGATGGACGCGGACACGTCGGCCGGGTCGATTTATTCGAAAAGAAAAATAATAGCACTAGGTGCGTGGAGAGAAAAAAAAACATTCGAAGAGATCGTCTGGAAGAGATAACGCTTGCGGGGCATCGTCGTCGGTTGGTCGTCGCCTATACCGCGTGTAGGACATTTTTCGACCGTATCACGCGTACCCGCAGTGGCGTATTTTCTATATTCTTCCAGAGGCGTCCATAGTTTATGCGTAAACTTAATGATAGTTTATTAGTAATAATATCACAATTACCTCCAAATTGTTTGGAATAGGTGCAATTCAATATGCATATATATAATATTACCTATATTATTTTTCGTAGCATAGAATTTTATTTTATTATTATTTTATCAAAAAAATTCTAATATTGCTCATAATTTTGGCTCTAAGGGAGGTCCAGTATGTTCTCTGGATCCCCCTCCCCGTATATACGCCACTACCTACAACTAAACCTGCATACAGTCGCAGGCTGTGCGGTTGGCCTGTGTGCGACAGTGAACGATTGCTACCACAAACCTGCAGCTGTGTGTGTCGTCGTACTCGCCCGATTTTTCAACGAGAGTAATAATACGGAGTTAATAGTAATTACTACGCACTATTCCCGTAGTTTATAGGTACTCGCGAGAGACGTTATACCGCAACCACCAGCTCAGCTATTATATATTATGTATTAGAAATCGCTTTTCAATCTATATATTTTCCATTGTGCGGGCATGTGTTTTGTTATATTATATTTGTACAATATAGTAATAATAACTATAATAATGATAATAATAATAACAATAATAATAATAATAATAATAATAATAATAATAATAATAATAATAATAATAATAATATACCCTCGGACGCGTATAATAGCCGTTGTATGTATTATATAATCTCAACGCGATTTGTCACGCGAACTCGGCCGTTAATAGACACACACGCGCACATACATACCACATACGTCGAGTTGAACGTACCGTCGTGTCGTCGTCGATTTTTTACGCGTATATGCACGTCATACGTATGACGTGTGTATGTATGTATGCGCGAGTGTCTGTATGATTTTTCGGTGAAATCGATTCGTCTAGGTGTATATGAATATATATATATATATATGTATTATATATAACGATATATTATAACAACGAGACGCGGTGCAGTCAAACTTGCATCGTCTGCGCATCGTGCACACACGCGCGCGCGCGTACGTTTTGTATACGTGCAACGTACTGAATACAAGAGAATAGAAGAGGACATCTCACATTCACACACAAAAGCTATAGTTATGTGTACGATGCCATACGTGATTAGACACGAGAGACCGGTCGTGTTCGTATGGTCTCACAAAGACGTTTTATCGTACAGCGATGATAATAATGTAGTAATATTATATTATTATGATACAGCGCGTAGTTCTGGTGACGAAAATAGAACTGCTGGATCAAATGTCAGTGTAGCAGCAGAAGCAGGAGCACGTACATAGGGTGGTTATTTATTACTCGGCATTCATTGGGCAAATTGACCCGGATAATTTTGGAACATTCTATTCGGAAAAGTATGATAACTGCGAGTTTCACGGGAAACCAAAGGACACGGTCGCACACACAGACACACGTACATACACGTACACAAAAAGGCGAGCGTGGGGTGAAAAGGATAACGAAGTTTGGCCGTATATGCGCGATGCATGGCTGATGGCGGTGACTGAATAATATTATTTGTTCGCGTAAACACATTCAGTCATCGTGATGAGTCGTCTCGTCGTGGTTTCCGACCGTTTCGGGTTTCGCAATTACCGAGTAGGTCCCCGAGTCCCTGCACCGAAATAGTAGACATATATAGTATATATATATATATATATATATATATATGCTAAAGCAGGAGAGTTTGATTTGGTCGCCGCGCCCTCACGCTGTATAATGTATAATATAGCAATCAACACCCGGTGCATATTAAACAAGCGGTGGTCTATACGAGCGTGATGGGGCAACAGCAACAGCCAGCACGCGGGGGCGATGAAAAGCGAAAACCTTATACATATATAGAAAATTACAGTATTATAGTCATGTTGAAAATATTACGCGTCCTAACCGATTTCGTTCGGTTCGTCGAAATCGTTCTGGAGTCTGTCCGTTTCGTCGAACGTGTATAGTGTAATATTATATCACAAAAACGACCTTTCCTCGAGCGCACACAAAGAGTATACGAATCCGCGAGTACATCTGTTGCCGACCGACGACGACGACGACGTTTGCTCCATATATCGTAATATTATTCCCATGCAGGCCCGCAGTGTTTATTATTTTGACATGCGACCGACCGTTGATATCGCATCGGTATGTGTGTGTTTTGTATATTTTGTATTCCCGAGAGACCCAACGATCCTATATGGTTCGCACTAGTCATCTCACATACACGTCAATACGTTTTGGATGTAATACACATCGTCCGGTGTCGTTTGAACGCGTCTGATGCGAAACCGTAGCGAACATTATACAATATATATTTATACTTTATATGCATGGTTTTTACGCATCACTCGGTCATTTTGCCTATACGAGTGCCGTTGAAAACCGGTCACGTATGGGGCTCCGTCGAAATAGGAAATATGACGTTCAAAACGCACTGTTATGCTTACCGTCGGGATTCGTTTGATTTTCGTATCAACTATTTTCTTCGTAAAATAATCTTGAAAATAAATGAAATCATAAAAATATATAGATATTATAATAATTAGGATAGGAGAAAATGGAACAGAGTACGAGTGTTGCGGAAATGAAAATGCTTAGATTAGATGAGTGGAGTGACCAGAGAAGATAAGATATGTGAGAACAGGTAGTATTGGTGTAGCGTCGATAGTGGACAAGATTAAAGAAAATAGACTAAGATGGATTAGGCATGTTATGAGAGGAGAGGAAATAAAAGCAAGTAAGAGTGGTTATGAAAATGAACGTTGAATGGACAAGAGAAAGAGGAAGGTCAAAAAATAGATGGTTGGATACGATTGATAATGATATGAGGGTTGTTGGTGTGTGCGTAGGGAATGTAAAAAAGGAGAAGATGATACTGTAATAATTATAACGAATATAATAAAGTATTATATACATATCAATATATATAAACGTATAAGTTATAACCCACGAACGGTTTTCTTATTTTTATTTCTTGAAATTGTAAAGATATCGTCATGATAAAAAGGTACTAAGGGTGAACACTGTCTCTTTAAGTAGGACACGACCTAATCTGTGCTCTCTGACTAATTTTGTGGTGAAAACAGTTTTCTTAGGCCTCAACAGTGATCAAAGGGGTGCAATCTCATGCACCTTAAATTATAATATACATATAGGTACCACATATAAGTTTCGTTCTTGCACTTGAATTAAGCCACGAGAACCTCTGCGTAGTGCGACCTAACAATATACATATTATGTTGTATTAACGTTGAATTAATAAAATTTATCATCATAATATTTTGTACTCGTGCGAAAGTTCCCATCTCAATATCTCACCCCACGGATTTTGAATAATGTTTATTCTTTTTTAAACTGTGCTGAAAAACCAACGAATTGTAAAATAATGTCGGTTTTGTTATCGTTTCAGACAACATGACGTGCCCGGACATGAGCGCGTGACGCAGCGGCTCAAAGTCGTGTCTCCGAAGCGGACGGGCAGAGCGACTACACCACTCACGCGGTACACACATCAAGCGCGCGGTAACCCCGCACGAACATGACGTGGACGGCGGCCACGGGGCTGACGGTCGCGGCCGCGTTGCTATTGGCTGCGGGCGGCGCGGTGTGCAACATGCAAACGGTGCAGGCCGTGACGAATGCTGCGGCCGCGTCGAGCGTGGTGGCCTCGTCGGCGGCCGGGTCGGTGGCCGGGTCTTCGTCGTCGTCGGCGACGTCTGCAGCGGCGGCGGCGGCGGCTGCGGGATCCGTGACCACGGGCCGATGCGAGGAGATCACGATCCCCATGTGCCGGGGTATCGGGTACAACATGACGTCGATGCCGAACCAGCTGAACCACGAGACGCAAGAGGAGGCGGGCATGGAGGTGCACCAGTTCTGGCCGCTGGTTGAGATAAACTGCTCGGCGGATCTGAAGTTTTTCCTGTGCTCGGTGTACACGCCCATTTGCATCGAGGAGTACCAGAAACCGTTGCAGGCGTGCCGGAGCGTGTGCGAGCGCGCCCGGGACGGATGTCTGCCGGTGATGCAGCGGTACGGGTTCGTGTGGCCGGAGAAGATGCAGTGCGACAAGTTGCCGGTGCACGGTGGCCCGGAGCTGTGCATGGCGCAGGACGTGTACGAGCAGGGTGGAGCCGCCGGTGCCAAGCCTACCAAGAAGCCGGCTGGCGGAGGGGCAGGATCCGGAGGGTCCTCCGGCGGCGGCAGCTCCAAGTGCAAGCCGGGCAGTCGGGCCAAGGGCTGCGAGCAACGGTACGCGTTCGGCGACGACTGTGAGTGCCGGTGCCGTCCGCCGCTGGTACCCGTGGACAGGGGCGACTCGTCGCGGTACAACCGAACCGTGTCGGTGGCCGGCGTGGACAACTGCGCGATGCCGTGCCGCGGTGTGCTGTTCACGGACGACGAGAAGGACTTTGCGGCCACGTGGATTGCCCTGTGGTCGAGCATATGCTGCGTGACCACATTGATGACGCTCACCACGTACACGATCGACACGCAACGGTTCAAGTACCCGGAGAAGCCGATCGTGTTCCTGTCCGGGTGCTACCTGATGGTCAGCATTGGCTACTTGATACGCGTGTACGCGGGCCACGACGCGGTGGCCTGTGAGCCGGACGGCTCGGTGCGGTACCACGCGTCCGGGCCCACGCCGTGCACGCTCGTCTTCCTGCTGCTCTACTTCTTCGGCATGGCCTCGTCCATCTGGTGGGTCATACTAGCGTTCACGTGGTTCCTAGCGGCCGGCCTCAAATGGGGCAACGAGGCGATCGCGTCCTACTCACAGTACTTCCATCTGGCCGCGTGGCTCATACCCACGGTCAAGTCGCTGGGCGTGCTGGTCATGTCCGCGGTGGACGGCGACGCGTTTGCCGGCGTATGCTACGTAGGCAACCAAAGCCCCGACCACCTCAAGATGTTCGTCCTGGCCCCGCTCATCGTATACCTGGCACTCGGCGTGTCGTTCCTGCTCGGCGGCTTCGTGTCGCTGTTCCGCATCCGGAACGTCATCAAGCAGCAGGTGGGCCGCAGCAAGGCGGACAAGCTGGAGAAGCTCATGATCCGCATCGGCGTGTTCAGCGTTCTGTACACCGTGCCCGCGTCTGTCGTCATAGGGTGCCACTACTACGAAGCGCGGTACATGCCGGACCGCGTTGCGCACCTCGCGTGCCCATGCGCCGACTCGGACCCCGACACCAAGCCCGTGTACACCATGCTCATGCTCAAGTACTTCATGACGCTGGTCATGGGCGTCACGTCCGGCGTCTGGATATGGTCCGGCAAGACGGTCGGCTCGTGGAGACGGCTGTCCCGGCGACTGTTCGGCGGTGGCCGTGGCAGCGTGGGCGGTGGCCACTGTGGCGGCCACGGCCGTTCCGGCTGCAAGGGCGGCGGCCCGTGCAACCCGGTGCTCATCAATCCGGTCGGCAAACACCAGCAGCAACTGCACCACCACCATCAGCTGCAGCAACAGCAGCAGCAGCAGCGCAAGCAGATGCAATACATGCCCGCGCCGTCATCGGTGCCCGGTAGCACGCTGCCCTCGTCCCATCACTTGGCCCCGTCGTCCAGCCTGCACCACCATCACATCATCAAGCAGGGCGCGCCGCTTAGCCACGTATGACATAATCAGTACGCCACACCGGCCCTCAGCTACGAGCAACCAGACCCGTCCGAGGACATGATGCCGTCCACCACGGGTCTCAGCGATTACGGTCCTCTGTAATCAGGGGGCCGAGAGGGCAGGGACGGCGGCGGCCACGGTCACCTTGCACCACGTACACACCTACACACACACACACACACACACACACACACACACACACACGCACACACATACATACACACACGCATCAATGATCTCGATTGTAATATACGTTTTTTCTTTTCCTTCCTTCATCCCCTTCTCCCCCAGCGCGTATAAACTTTACGATTTAGGATTTTACTTCCGCACGCCTACACATTAAACATCCGGAAACTGGCCGGGTCCGTTCGTCGATTAGCGTTTCTAATATGTAACCGGAAGCAAATCTCTTGTCGTCCGGACGTCAACCGCGCGTTTTACGACGGACCGCGTGTTTTACGACCGAGTCACTGCTGCAATTTAGCGATTTTTATCGAATCGCGATGCACTCACCACAGTCGGTCGCCGCGTACTTGTGTTGATTTTTAGACATCCGGCACTTTCCCCGAATCCACAAATATTATATTATATTATACGGTATGTTATTATTTTGTAAATAAAATCTATACATAATTGACATATATATATATATATATATATATATAAATAGACGTAAAAAGCGTATACTAGTCGTAGCGGTTAAGTTGTGTATTTTTTTATTTTTTTTTTTTTTATATATATTCTCGTTATTGTGTTTTAGCGGTAAGGTACCCTTTTATACTGTAATTATATTGTAAAAAAGTAAATGCAACATTCGGTAAACCGATAGAACTATAATTTACTCGTTTTTTATTTCTCTCCGTAAAGAACGAACAAATACAATTTTATTATTACTATAATTATAAATTATTATTCTCATCGTGTGTTGTTCGCTAACGCCGTGCAATATACTTGTATCCTTATGGTTTTTATTTATTTTTATACATTTGTCTATGTAAAACAAAAATGTTGTATTGTTCGTGACGTTTCTGTCCCGTATTTGTACCAATTACGTAATATTCTATTAATATAATAATAATGTATAGATATACGAAGGAAAAAACCAACTGTATACGTAAATTTTTAAGTGATAATTATATTATAATATTTGTAAACAAACACACACGATTCTCGCGTGCAAATTATTTATACTATTTATTATTATAATATACTATATTATATATATATATATATAATCTATATTATACTGTAGTCGAAAATACTGTACATATTATATAATAAATAATATTATAATATGTTTTGAATAAATATTGTAAATTTCATGTTTTCCTAACCGGTGTGTTCAAGTTTTTTCTGCTACTCCCGCAGGATCAACGATATAAATAATATTATAACATATTATTTGTAATATTAGAACATTGTCAATCACAGCAATTCGTTGCAATTAAATCTGGTGGTCGCTCGTTGTTAATACGATGTCTCAATACAGAATACGTTTGCGCATTGGCGCAGCACGCTGGTGCGAAATGCATGGTCTCGGTCGCAGGGGTGAACGCAGGAAAATATTTCGTGGGCAGGGGAGGGGGGAGGGTTGAAAAAATAGAATGTTCATAAATATCACACTATTCATACTGTTATTACTCTTTATTTTAGATACTTATAGTATATACACATAATATGTATTAATTGATTAGTACAATTTACATTATAAAATAATATCAAAACGTCTTGGTACTTTGGCTACTTTGGCCATTATGTATTTGTAATACATTTGTAGGTCGGATAATATATTTTTTGTTTCTGACATTTCGAGGAGAGTTTAAACATCCAAAACACCCCCCCCCCCTCCGCGCGCGTTCGTCTTTGTCTCGGTGTTTTCCTATATAGTATATACCTGAGATCCAGTTTTTAAAATCAATTTAATCAATATTACTAATTTATAATAATACATCGAATTGCTGTTGTACGACCAAAATATTATGTCACATATTTTTAGCTCATACAATATTATAGATGTTGTGCGCATACGCGCGAAGGAAATCACGAGAAAAATAACGAACACCTGCACGTACAAATTAAAAAAATTAATTTTCAGGTCAAGTGGTAACAGTAGAAAATGTTCTAAGTGTTTAGATGGTACTCGGACATAAAAATCTTGAGAACCGCCGCTGCTGTCCTAGACAATAGTTGCAACCATATGCCTACATTTACACACGTACGCCGGCTTTTGGTTCTATTCCCGGGTGTGCGAATTATAAATACTATCAGGGCACACAATCGTTTCGAAAGCTATTGCTGCAGTAAACCAACGTTTTTTTTTCAGGATATCAAATGCGCTGAAAAAATATATATTTTTGTACAAAAGGTCAATAATATAAGTTTGTATACCTGTGTACACGTGTACAACGGTGCAATCGACGAACAATGTAGGAATTGAATTCTTGTATGTGTCGTCAAAGCCGGTGTCACCTGATATTATGGTGATGCGCGTGTGATTCATTTTATCATTGGACGTAAAACATTTGCTGTCTATAATATACCGGTCTATTTATGTAGAAATTTCAAAATTGAAAATATTTTATGAAATGCAATAACATTATTATATACCCAGTATATACTGAATAACAAAATAATAAACAATCGTGATGTTATACAGAGCGCACCACTATTCTGTTCGGCACGACTTGATATTGTTAATTTTTTGAAGAATTAAAACCACCATAGAATTCTCTGGATTACAAATTTACGAATGTTTCACGCCAGTGAATGCGATTGGCATCCGCGTTAATGCGCATGCGCTGGGACTTGTAATTATTGCGCGCAATCATTATCATTATCTCATGTCACATGATCTCAACATATTTATCACATTATTTTATCATTCAAATTTAATTCAAATTTGTTTAGTATTTAAAAACCCCCGATTTGTTATGAAAAACCACGTCGGATAGGTAACAGGGCAGAGTAAATAACTACCTGAATGGGCCTTTGGCCTCCTCGCTCGTTGCGCGAACCACTGCAGAACTTAGATAAAAAAAATATAAGCTATAATATAATATAAGCATTTAATATAAGCTAAACCATATGATTTATAACATTCTTTACACTTTAAATTATTATCCATAATAACCATTTGATAATAAAATAATGTTTATTATTTAAACACTATTTCAATTAAATTTGAGTAATAAAATAATGTGATAAATATGATTGCGCGCGATCCGAGTCATGGATAATTACAAGTCCCAGGGCATGCGTATTAACGCGGATGCCAATCGCATTCACTGGCGTGAAGCACTTGTGCAAATTTATATTCAACAATCAATCAATCCATTGCAGCTCCGTCACGGCGCGTCACCTCTTGTGCGCACGCGCTGAGGTTACAACGAAATTTATGTAGATTTTCGGAGGAGAAAATCTACTATGTATCGATTTTGAAGGACTGTAGAATGAAAACTATTCAACTTACACAAATAATAGGTTTATGTTATTCGATTCAGTATGGATAATCTATAGTTTTTACATCAAGTCTCAAAAATCATATCTAAGAATTTGGGCCAAGGGGTAAAGTTATATGGCTATACCCGTCCGAATGAGCCAACGAGCGCCATTCTCGGCATATTTCGACCACGATTTTAGCGATATAATATTTAAGACTTGATGTAAAAAATTAGATTTCCTACCGAATCGAACAATATAAACGTATTATTTTCGTAAGTTGGATAATTTTTTATTCTATAGCCCTTCAAAATCTATGCACGTATTATTTTACGCCCCATCCTGCAGTGCAACACGTCGAGCTTACACGATCGTGATAATATATGAAGGTATATGTATATTCATAACGGGTCTATGACCGGATACCGAATCCATCATTGTCTCACATCGTACATATAGACCGTCAGAAGACGGCTTTCTAGGTCGCGGCACACGTCTTATACCTATTATAATATATGTATCAACGGCCCGTGTGAACGAATTGAGTTTTCCAACGTTCCGGGTGCCAAAAATAAAAACCTACGGACTACAGTAATAATGATTACAGTCCGGGTGCTTAACACGTATTTATACAAATAAATCAGTCCTGTCCTGTACATACCAATAATAATATAACATTCGACGCGCAAACCTACACGATATTATTAAACGTAACGTGTGTAAAGCACAACGGCCAGAAACCGGGTGTCGAGCATTCGTTTCGCGTTGCTCGCCTCGTCCGCATGCCAGAGCTATACGTTATTAGTGTTATTACACTGCGCAGTGGATGTCGACCGTTTTGACGCAATATAATAATGTTTAGATGATAAATTGTTGCTTTGCGGAAGACGTGAAGGTGGAAAGAAAAAAAATCGTTTCCCAGCGGGGCTCGGTGTGTATATACTTACGGAGGCGACGCGGTGCTACAAACGCGTATACACACAAACACACACAATCTCACACACACACACACACACACACACGTGCATACACTTATGCACGCACGTCATGTTGCATTTTACACATCGCGCAAAATCGCTCGTGTAAAAATAATTTACCAATAAGCGTTTCTAAAAGCTCACTCGATGTTATTATAATCTACACCATCGTATATAATAAGTGGATTAGAGGTGCAATTTCTCCTCCGAAATCGTAAGAGTATGTCTTCTATTTATATTATAAGTACAAGTACCCCACTGGCCACACTACTTGCACCCATATTCGACACAATCAGTTGACGGTTGGCATAAACCACGTAAAAGTTATCGGACTTAATCAAATTTTTTAGTCTTTATTTGTATTGTTTGTTACATCGTAACCACGTACCTGACCCTTGAAAACCTTCAGTGAGATTGTATTGTCTATTGTGCACCCGCTTACTGTTTACAGTATATATGTAACTGCATTATAACACGTGTTGCAATTTTATTATAAGGGATGGTCGATGATAATATTATTACTTTCAACATTACTCGTTAATATTACACTTATGGTATAATCTAACTAAAAAAAGAAAAATCTTAAAGTTAATTCTGCACTTTATGTAAGTGATCCCGTGCATTAATATTAATTATTAGTATAAAAATAATATTAATATATGACGGTTGAAAACTAAAATTGTGGATCCCGGCTGTCTCTTCGTTCTGAGAAATGTTGATCTCTCTACACGTACCTATGCCATGTATCATACAATTATTGTATTGATTTCCACGTGTTACATAATATTTGCTTCGGAGATCTACTAAACTTGAAAACACAGACCCTAGTTTGGAGACGCACCGGCACGTTTTTACGATACACTAACCGAACTTTTGAAACGATTCTTTGCAAAACAAAACGCGTACACGTGCTACAGTGTAAGACCGTCGTAAATCCCGAAAACGTTCGCTTTGAGAGATCAGTCAACTTTGACTAATATTAGGGACACAAAGTTTGTTTAACACCCCCAATAAACATACCTGCCTTACTTGGTTTATCCAAACAGATATTCAACCGAAAAGTAACAGAGTCGATTTTAGTGAAAATATCTATCGGAAACAAGTATAAAGCAATATAACCATAGTGTTCCTACTGTATATATAAGCACGTACTCCGGAGACGGAGTTGTATCCAAAAAAAGAAATGTTATTTTAACTTTTATCTTGAAAGTTTCAAATAGAATATAGTATAGAAACAAGTCATGGGACAGGCGAACGAAAAGTATATTATTACCTGCGGTGTGTATATTGTACAATAATATTATTATATATTTTATATGATCATTCAATGATTTCGTTATTATTGTAAGTTTTGTGTCTTCATAAATTGTATACTTAACACGTTATTGATTTTAACAACGTATAATATTGTTGAATTCGACACTTTTCCCCCTCGACTGTATTATATATTATTACTATCGAGCAAGCGTATAACCGTTAAAAATGTGACGTCCACGGCTATTAAGATTAGCCGGTTAGGTTAGTTTAACCTAACCTAACCTAACTTAACCTAACTTAACCTAAATTTAGGAGGTGTTATTGGTGTTAAGGATACACATTCTACACGAAGAACATGCTCATGGTTGTGATTATCGTTTGTTATTCGATGACGAAGAGCACAGGATAAATACTGGCCCCAATGGATGCACGAACAGAAACTCTTCGGAAATACTTGCGCACAAGCGTATGGGAAGGGAGGAGATAAATGAAACGTCCGCGTCGAGACGACGCGAGAAGCGATACGATTTGAATATAATAAAATATATCGTGTACGTATACGCGAGTCGGGTTTTTCTTTCGTGTCAAAATCTTCGCATGCAATTCGACAGGTCTGCAATCCGTTCATTTGAAAACTCGACATAAAAACCGTGAAATGTGTGAGCATAGCACGCGTGTTCCCGGCAAATTTTACGGCTCACGGCGGTGATTATTCTCCGGTCACGATAACTTGACAAATATTTCTAAGTTATATAATGTGAGCGCGTAAATTATGTGTGTATTGCATATGGTGAATTCTTTTTTCCGCGAAACAAAAATTGTAATTATAATAAATGTCGATAAATTAGCGAAGGAAACGCACGGGTAACATTTTTTTTTTATATATATTTTTTTATTATATAGGTATATATAATATTCCACTCCTCTTTGATTAATGATAATTAAAAACGGAGAAAAACAACTCTTAATTAAAATAAATTACCGGAAAGAGTCCGTCGATTTAAACGCGAATAATAACGAGATTTACTTAACAGCATAATATTTGTATTCATTCGGCGAGCGCAAAAAATACCCGCACCAACAATTAGACCGACCTGAGACTAACAACGGTTTCATTTAAATCGTTTCGCCGGCTTTTATAATATAATATAATATAATAAGCCAAATGTGTATTGAGGTAAGCAAAGCGCGCGTGAGATTGTCCGTCAGAGTAAACGAAAAAATGATTTTGAGGAAATACCGCAAAACTAGTTTCGACCCGGAAAACAAGTGAAAATAAAAACGTAAAAAACTTACAGGTATTTGCCGTGCACGATGTGATCATTCCACAACTAAAACTATATATGTAAATAAAACAACGTTTTAATTTGATTTTTTTCTTTTCTGTAACTCCTCGCGTCCTAAACGTACATTTTATAGACGATGGAATTACCGTTCGCATCGATACCACGGTTGCCGCGGCGTACGTACAGGTAACCTATAGTAGATATTATCGCGCGTATTATTGATGGATTTCAAGTACCTATTGTTCGTTAACACCAGCCTCCTCCCTTCTATGGTCACCCGCCTAGCCATGGTCGAGTATTTTTCTCACAAATAGTTTACACACTAACACAACCTATTGTAATAAATACATATGTAATATTATGTATAGATACGTATGTATACAGAGTGTTCCAGAGGTTAGGTTTTTTTCACTCGTTTTTTCCAGTACAAACATTTTTTATCAAAAAAAACCTAATAATATGCGGAACAAACTATACATATTATAATATTATAATGTTTTAGCGAGGAAATTAATTTCGAATAGCTATTTAGGAATCAATAAAATTAGAAGAATTAATCGAGATAAAAAAACTGGTAACGGTTTAAATCGTTCACTAATTTAAACTAGTCATTAAAACAATAGTACGTACGGATTTAGAAAAACATGAAAACCGACCGGGGAAACTATAGCCTGGTCACGTTTTAACGGATGATCACCATCCTGTGTGCCGTGCATCTCAGTGGCGTAATCAAGGGAAGAGGAATGATCCGGGTAAACACACCAGAGGTGCATCGAAGCTTTATTTGAAAAGTAACAATTGAAAACAATTTCAAATTAAGTTTCGCCTAGCATAGATATTAAACCAGATATAATATTATACATATTATATCTATGTCCTACGTGTTTTTTATATTTTTTTTCACTAAAAAAATGTTCAAATTTGCAATCGGCTTAATTGGAAATGCATTTTTTTATTGATTTATCTAATTTTTAGTTATCAGTTAAGTAATTTGTATCCCTCATCTCATTATTTACAGTACAATAATTTATAACCTTAGTTGAAATGAACTACAACGAATCTGCCTCCGTTTGACAGTTACCACTACTGATCACCACGACAATTATTATTTATCCGACGGGGCGTTGGCGAAATGTAAAACTGCCTCAGGACGTAAAATGTCTAAATACGCCACTGCGTATACGGAGGGCCATAAGTATTATTCCCGACGATATACATATATTATACAGCCGGTCCGAATAACGTCTATATAATAATATAGGAAGAAGGCGCGCATCGTCATGACTAATACCACGACGATCTCGGTGTACACTATGTAATATGTACGTATCTATATGCGCTCGTATTACGTGCAATCGTCGTCGTCCTCGTCAGGATGATAAACGATCGAAACGATTTCGGTTTGCATAAAATATTGCATATTATGTTTTGGCAGGCCATCGATCGGCTGAATAAGTTATACTGCCCACCCGCCGCCGGCCACCGCCATCACGTGTTTGCCTCCGTCGTTTAAAAACGTGTACACGAGCGAGCAAATACGCTGACGAATTCGAAAACATTTTCAAACGGTAAACATAATATTATTTTTGCGCAAAATAAATGTTGTAATATGTATTCGTTTTACCTTTTCGAATCGTGCACCGTACCTATATGTACCTTACCTAAACAGCGAGCACTATTACAAATAACATTATTATTATCATCATCATCATCATCATCATCATTATCATCATCATCACACACAATGATCACGAACAAATTACGTAGGTACACCGTACTCACCACCACGTATTTACGTATATTTATTTATTTATTTTAATTACCGACGGGTTAGTGCATCCCGATTTCACGTGTTGGGCGAAATAACTATAATAAGCAGCAATAAATAATAATACATAACGATCCTTGCAACATGTTTCGTATAATATTTTTAATATTTTATGCACATACATAAATTAGTGGTACAAAGGGTGCGTATTGGCAAGAGACGGCACGAGGGCCAAGAGCTCGTTTTGACCGTATAATATAATAATTTAGATGAATATGAAACCGAATGGCAAATGACGGTAAATTTTATTTACTTGATGGAACGAACGACGTTAAATGTTATTTTTAGAAATAGGTAGGTAAAGATATTGCTGGTACAGTATAATATTATATATGTCCTACAGTTATTGCTGATGGTTCAATATTATATGGACCGATCAGTGAAGTATAGTTATAGAATTGGTATACCAAATTTCAAAATTATTTAGTTATCGGCTCACCTGCATGTTCGAGTACAATGATAAAATACGTTTGTCCATGTCCGAACATCGTAAATGTAAAGTTGTGTGGACAACGGACGTTGTCTGAATCGATTCCAGAAAATATTTTTGTATTTTCAGAGTTAAGCCCTACTCATTTTTGAAGTTTCTGGAATTGCAAGAGAAACCATATGAAAATGTAACCGAACATTTCACTCGAAACATATATACATATATTCAAATATATATTATAACTTGTTTTGTATTACTACACAGATACAAAAAAACATATGTATAATTTTACTCCCAGTGGAGTGGCTCCGGCATTAGTTTAAGAATCATACACTAAATTATATGGTTTTTGGCGTTTGAAATATATATATAGTGATTTGAGAGTTATCGAGTAGTTGAATTGTTGCTGGATTGGTGTGTTGACGGGCAAACTTGTTTATTTCTTCCTAGATGAAGATGATCAGTATCGTTTTTGTCATATAGGTAAGCTGCGACAATGGTACGGAGAGTGATGTTCTGGCAGCGTCAAATAATCTCAATATGTTCAATGTTGGTCTTGCTTGCACAACCTCACAGTTGTATTCCATAATCTCGTATTGGTTTAATTACAATATAGACGTTTGCTTGTAAGGTCTAGTTTCGATGTCACATTTTCTTCATAATTTACAGTTTTTTCAGACAAATATGGTGCTCTCAATTGAGTGGAGAGTCTATATGTATTTCTAGATATTTAGCCGAGTCGCTCTGTAGGAATACTTGCTGATACAACAATATTGGTTTATATACAGTGTTACACAAAGTAAAGTTTACACAAACCGATTTCTCACTATTAATTTTAATCCTCTTATGTTTCGTCCAGTTTGAGATGTTTAATTATCCATTGAAGCCGATCAGTCACAATCTTCTGGTATTCATCAGTTGTCATTATTGCCGTATAATTGGCAAACATAGATACCATTAAATTATTATCATTGATTGAACGATGTCAATTTAAACAAATTAATATTTCTACATATTGATTATAAAATATTAATAATTATTGAATTTAACAGGACGCTTTTATCTAAACCAATATATTTAACCCTTGTATGAATATGAATATCTCAGTATATTTCAACTACAATAAAGTATAATATCATAATATACTGCGATATTATTATGATCTATAATAAACCTTATAGGTACATTCGGACTCGATTCAACAATTAAAATAAAATATCTCCAATTATTGACAAAATTAGGCCACTGTACCATCCGTTTAATAAATAACATAATAGTATATGTATAACAGGAGTTCATAGAAAATCTATTCTCAACCAGATAAAATTTTACATCGTGGTTTTGCTAACTACTGAGTACTGAGGGTTATATTATTTAGTTTAACTATGTTATAGTAAATATATTGTTATCTATATTATAAGCTAAACTCACTGCTTTACAAAGCGTCAAAAACCCAAAAACCGTAAACCATTTTAATGGAAAAAATATAGTAAGTACCTACAAATACTACTGTTACTCCCTCGTCGCGATCGTTATTGTTCGATAAAATATTCGAAAAATTATATATGTATTATTGTTTATTGGTCAATAATCGCACTACATAAAAGGAACGAGCAAACAAAATAATCTTAATAGTTATAAAAAAAAAAAAAAATTAGAAATGAAGGTCAAATGACTATATTTATTCGATAGTGATCTATCGAACATATTTTATACCATAATACCGTATAATAATTATATTAGTATTCTATATCTACTTGGTGGGATGATCGGAAATTCATGTTATTTAAATATTATAATTGTAAATACATTTATTATTCGAAAAATACGTCTTGATGTAAATTTTATGATCGATAAAAATGTATGATTTCACCCATTTATAGTGTTTCGAAATAACAACGTACCTTGTACAACCTTAAAAATGTACATTCGCCTGTTCGGTGCATACCGATTTTATATGTTTTATTTTATATGGAAAACTTTACAACCTTTTTTTTTCGAGGACATTAGCTCGTTTATTTATTTTTTTTTTAAGATTTATAGATTATTTTTTAACTTATGTAGGTATATAATATATTATAGTTTATAATTTGCATAAACAGATGGTGCCAGTAATAAATTACACATAATGGTCATCAATAACGAATAAATTTCGTTTAAATGTTAATATTATTTGTTTACAGAGAGGGTTAAACTGGGTAGTAGATACCCTTTTGGTACTCGTAAATCAAATTTTCAATTTGCATTGTAAAAATTACTTGCCAATAATTTAATATTATTTTTAGTAAATCTACTTCATTAGTTATTTACAATTTAAGTCGAGTAAAAAAGTGAATTCGACATATCTATTATATTAATATCAGGTACCTGTATAAACATATGTGTATTGTGTATATATGTTTACAACGAATTAGATGATTTTGACCCTTTTTCTATGTTTGGTATAAGTTTGACAGCAATTATATTATGATGCGATTATTTAATATTTAGTCATGATTCAATTCACTTTATATTTTCATACAGCAGCATTATACTTGTGCACTTGTATGAAAATATGTGGAAGTATAATATTAGACTGTTCGGTGTCCGAAATACTACTTATAAAACAATAATAAATATTGCCAGTAAAACATAATAATAATAATATAGTTTATTGAACTCGTGAAATGAAAACGAATTTAATTTTCATGACTATTAAAATTATTTATATACGTGGCAGTTCTAAATTACAAACGAAATCACCACTTTCCCCGGAGCGATTTACGGTGTCGGGTCAGTGGCGCTCCCCCCTTTCCCCCTGAAGAGCCCTTTAAACCACCGGATATATGTGAACAGCGCGCACCGCAGATAGAAAATAAATCGTTTTCGCGGCATCCGTGCTATCTATGTATGCGAGCAATAAACATTCATCAGACGTGCCGCGAAAACGGATACGTGGAAAAAGGGTGATTTTCGAAAAAAACGCTTCGGCAGTGTACGGGTTATTTTACAAAGACGGACGAAAAATGTTCACCCTGTACGTTTGGATGTATAATATAATATTTACAAACGAATTTCCGTTCCGGAACATGTACACAACTGCAACGTATTCGTGTATTAATGCGCGTACCGATTGAATCATAATAATATAGTATTCGCGTTCGCGGGTTTTGCGTCGAAACTTCACCATTCGTTCTCCATTTAAATATTACATGCATATACCATGTACACTCTCGATAATATGAAAACATACACCTGTAATATATGTTTTTAAGTTTGATCGCAGATACTACATTCTGCAGGTATTTATATTATACGATTTATTGTATAATAACATGTATACAGAGGTACTGCGCGTTGTTGTTCGCGTATAATAATTATTAATCTCTAAAGCATTATGACGACGCTCTAAAAACGAACAAACAGAAAGAGAGAGAGAAAGAGGAGAAAACATTTGGACCTTTTCGAGTGGTTCAAGGAGTTCGTAAAAACTATAAGACGTCGGAAGCAGCGCGCGCGCGCGTAATAACGCGATACAAACACACCAAGAGGACTATGTACGCTTCGTAGTCGTAACAGCGTTGCAATTGAAAATTCGCAACAAAAACGGTAAAAACGTTGGGAAAAGTTTCTCATTTCTTCTACTACGTCTATACAGAGAACACATTCGTAAAGTTCAGATTTATTAATTAGATGTCCGCTATGGATTTTATTTTATATATATATTTATGAATATAATATTTAAATGTATAACTTTTGAAAGAGGCAACCGAGTCGTTGAATAAATATATACAATATATAAATTACGGAACATTCTAACAGTCTAACCCGCACGAACCTAACCCGCGTCAATGGCAGTATCCTGAAGATGATTTTGAAAAGCTCAAAAAGATTTTTCGAACCCGATTCGACTTCGTACCTACCACGTGATGGTAATCACTGCGGAAATTTTTAGTCGTTAAAAAGTTTATTGATTTCTACTCCTGGGTACCCAGGGAGATCGAGCCGAAACCGGTTAGATAAGCTGACAGGCCAGGGACGTGAGGCAACTCTATGAGTGATCGTTCATCACACTTTATCTCAAAATTGATACACAAACATTAAGGTGGTCTGTTAGTACCATAGACAATGTTTGTGAAAGAAGAGGGGCTTCAAAAATAGATACGATGATTATAGCCGTAAATGACACTTATGATTGCAGACTATTTTTTACGTGTTATATACTTTTTAGTAGTAAACAATTCGTAACGAATAGTAGAAAATATGAAATATAATTATCTCTTGAAATTTGGAACCTCGTTTCATAAAACTTGTTTTGAGTTTACCGGTGCGACAAAAAGAGTTTATAAACCAAAGCGTTTTTCATAGTCATTCTGTAGTAAAAACTAATTCTTGATAAAATATCAATTAAAATAAAAAACAATTAAATTGCTTTTGTTTATTATATTAGTAACTATACAAATTCCTATTATAAAATCACTCTGAGAAAAAAAAGGTAATTTACTTGATCACCATACGTTCCCCTTTATGCACGCCTCTGTAGTATGTTTCACTAACTCTTAACCTCAAAGCTATTAATTTGTCATTGTTTTCTCTGCGGGGAAAATTTAAAAAAAATGAACCCCCGAAATGTATTCAAGCCCCTCTGAAAAAAATATTAGTCCCCTCACGGACACTGTCAATTTCCACTGGCTTCTAAATGCGCTCTTACCATTTTTTTTTTTTTTGCGATGTTATTATAGTTTATTTGTCGTATATTTGCATAATAAATACAATGGGGGCTAAACCTAAGTATTTTTTCCTTTCACGTGTTGAATAGTTAAATATTATTCTTATTAATTCATACAATGTTAGTTGATTTCTCTGCATTCTATTTTCGGAGTTTCTACAGTGATAAAAAGTTTATTTCTAGCACCAATATCATGAGATTAACTATCGTTGACCAACTGGCCACTGGGTCCAATATAAAATTCTACCGATTGTTAGTTAATTATGAATTGTACCCATCACCTTCCAGTTTTCATTATTCTTTGTTTGTCGTTTTCCGTTTATTCGGTCGATTGACTTGCCACTTAACAAATAATAAAGATGGATATTGAGGAAGAGGGCTTAAACACATGTCAAAATAAATTGTACATTCTAACATTTAATATTTTATATTATATTATAACATTTTATATTTGGTGCCTCATCTAAAATAAAGTTGGAATAGCCAAGTATATCGAAGCATCTAAAAATGTGTTCTTACATTAATGGATAAGAAAATATGTTAAGCCCCCCTCCCACAGATGTCACCAATTATCCATCTATGTATAGGTCACCGATGAATTACTCACTGTTGTTCGTGATTGAACTTTTACTAAATTTACTAATAGTACCTATACTCTTTACTTTTTGAAAAAGTTTTGTATTTAATTTTCATAAATATTAAGTTGCGTGTATTTAAAAATTTATAATGTCCCATGCAACCATGGCAATACTATTGTTTTAGTTAGTACATTATAGTTTCATACGGGGCACGAGACTTTATAAATTTACATTTTTGTTTGTACATACTAAAAATCTCACTTAGAATGAATATTTTTCATTCGTGATCTTAACGTTTAAAGTTTAAAATTCTATGAAGCATATTTTTCAATAATTTTGCAGTTTTTTTCATTTGTATTGTACAACTCGAGACATTCTAGATATTCATTCACATTTTTATAAATTTACATTCTACTTAATAAATATTTTAACTCTCTCCAAACTTTTCTATAAATCAATTTTTATTTCCATAATACGGAAAATCTCATTTCTAATCATTTTAATTTCATTAAAATATTTTTTACGCTTTTATCTTAATATCTATTAATAAACATGTTAAATAAACAAATCATTGATGTAATAAAACATTATAGCGTTTTAGATATATTTAATTATTCTAAGAAATATTTTATAGATGTAGACGAGTAGTTGAGTTTTTTATAGAAACTGTATAGTGTTCCATAGTGGTCAGTGGACGTCCATATTTGAATAGTTCAAGAGGCTAAAAAATACTAAGTAATTGGTAAAAATATTAATAATTTTATTTATTATTTCGTAAAATTCTTAAATTTTATTTAGGTAGGTATGTGATAGTTTTGATATATTTTACGCGAGTCAAAACAGATTATTTCTTGATTGAAACGTTTAAATTGAAATGTGAATAAATTTACTTCCCATGAATGAACAATAAGTATAAAATAAATTTCATTTAAAGATAAACCCGTAAGCGATTTGATGAAATAATCAGATCGTTTTGATATTATATTTGAGACAAGTAAATGAAATAATTTATAAGCCATATTATAAATTTTGTTTCTGACTATTATATACTGTGGCTCTTCAATTTCAATAAATATAATTTTATTTTGTATAACTATTTGGCGTCATTTCACCTACCAGTTATATTTATTTCGCACGGGTCGATTACAAAATAAGTATTATAAATAACTTTACTAACTATCAAGAATTACATAAAAATGTGAATAACATTATTCATCCTTTATTGACACTGGTATGTTAAATTGCAAATCTTCTTGCGTATAGTGAATCTACACCGACAATTCCACGTACAGCCATGCACTTAAAATATGAGCATTTCGAAAAACTGTCACCTTGCAGATACTTTGCTGCCGAACCACGGTTGTATAATAGTGATGATAATAAACTGCTCTAGTCTATACAGTATGACTGTATAATATACGTACGACGTCGTACACGCGGGACAGGTCTATAATTATTATTATTATGTATTTATTCCATCGAGAGATCCGAATCGCGGCGACTGTTTTTCCCTCCGCTCGTAGGTACCACAACCGCCGCTGTTACACCGCACCGGAGTATTTGTTTAAAAAATAATAACGAGATAATGAAACGATCGAAAAAACACACACAGCCGGAGAAGAGCGCGGCCCGGGTTCGTTCTTGTTCTTTCCGCGGTGGAACGAAAAAAAAAAACTCCGGAGAGATAAAATAACCGTTTAATAATAACGTAGTGCTTAACGTGTACACTCGCGGACGTGTAGGTACCTGTAGTATTATATTATTATCATATACATACGTAGTACGGCCCGCGCGCTCGCGATAATCGGAAAACAAACACGATGGGCGTCTTCTCGGATCCGCCGCCGACATTGCGTATTTTGTGTGCGCCCGGAGCGCTGCTATGCTCTCGTCTCTGCGCAGCGTTGAACTCTCTCGAGCGGGCGCTCTCCCCGTCTCTATCACTCTTTCTCTCTCTCACTCTATCACACTCCATATCCTTCGTCCTTTCCCTCCTTACACCGTCTCTCTCAGTCTTTCTCTCTTTCCGCGGTCACCCTCTCCCCCACCATACGTTTCCCCGCGCAAGACCAGATCTATCTATCTCTGCCGACAACGACGACGGACGGTCTTTAATTAAATTTGACCGGTTTATTTCCCCATACGCATGTGCGCGTGTGTATGGTGTTTGTGTGTGTGTGTGTGTGTGTGTGTGTGTGTGTGTGTGTGTGTGTGTGTGTGTGTGTGTGTGTGTGTGTAAACGTGCTGGCAAGTCGCCGTCGCGGACACGGTAATAACTCAGAGACTCGTTAGCGCAGTGCGACGACGACGAAGACCACGTGACCTTGACTGGATCGTGTGTAAGACTGTATATTATTATAATATACGTGTATAACAGTATTAAAATACACTGTGCTTAATATTATGATTATTTCTATTTAAATAAAAATCTCAACTCTCATTTCGATCGATCCGATATCGGTAGTATTATAATATAATACGGGTATAATATATACGAGTTCCAAAAACATACACTCACTTTAGAATAGCAAAGATCTTCTTGTTCTTCTCCCCTTCCCCTTCACCATCGCCCAGCGGCTCTCGTGGTTGTTTTTTTTTTTTTAATTCTTATTAATATTCAATTATCGCTCGTGCCCTCACCGCCGCCTTGTAATTATTATAATAATTAATCGGAATATCGGTAAACGAATAAAGGATCTCTACAGTGCATGTCCAGGCTCGTTACGCGCGATAAAACAGCATCGTTCGCCCTCCTACATAATCCCTTCGCCGTGATTGAAACGAAAAACGACATCGTTTCGTTTCATGGCAAAGTCGCTCGAATTTATTCGGATTTCATTCGATCACGGCTGTTTTGGAGACTCGCATCATAATGATTAAATAACTCATGAACCTATACGGCCATTATTATTTCTACCATTTCTACTGTTTTATTTCGGCAGAGCCGGATTGAAGGTGATTGATAACAGCGAGCTGTGCAGTAAACTATTTAGATAAAAACTAGATTTTTTAATGAAATTAAATTACACATTTTACACAAAATCATTTGATATAATAGTGTATGGGTAAAAAAAATACTTGTCTTATGCACTAGTCCAAATTCACCTTAGATATTGGTTCTATTTTACTTTTACCTGATTCCATGTTTGTTTTACGACAATTTTTAATTAGTCAATACATTTATATGACAGGTATAACAATGCGGATCAAATATATCTAATTATTTTAAATTATCTATAGATACGTTAGATACGTTAACCAACTCATAAGTGATCTCAATATTCCAAATTTATTTCCTCACCTTCATATAATGAATTCTTGCCCTAAAGAATTTAATTTCATCTGGAAAATAGTGGGTCTACATTGCTATTGTTTTATGTAAATCGATCATAAATGGTGACCGTGAAGCTATCTGAATATAAGTGAATGAATAAGACACCGAGTTCCCTGTTCATTGACCCATCTGGATTGATATGTTTCCTCGAAAATTTAAAACGTGACAGGGTGAACCCCGTACAAGTCCACCACGATGGATTGGCAAATGGCAATTATTGACAATTTTTGTGCGATGGTATATACGTATATCGTCCACAAACCATCGTCGGTATAGGTCCATCTCGAAGACACGTTCCGGACCATTTATTATATTGCCGGACTCGGCGTTCCATCAGGTGTAACGCGACGACGGTGGCATCTTCCTCTTTTTGTACAATTTATAATACACCTCGAGTTACCACACCATAATATATCAATGTCCTTTCCAGACCCGAATTAATTATGGTAAGAGATGGCATTTTTTTTCCTCTCTTCTGGTACTTAGCCTTTTTTCTGGGATAAATAAACGAGAATAATAACGTAAATACTATAGTATACCATGTCACCCCGAGTTTTGGAAAATGTTTTTACCTAAAGATATATTTTATTCGACTGGATAACATTGTTAATATGAAAATACGGAGAAAAAAATATTATCCCTTCGATAGAAAGTAAAATATATAATAGCGGCTAGAAGGATACAACAACGACTACGAGAAGATTCTACCATTCTGACGTTCACTAATTCACTAAGCACTGAACTTTTTTTAAAACTTTTGATGTCCAAGGACGACAATTTTTTAACATCTTTTCATATTTTTGGTAACTAGGTATTTTCATAATTTTCAAACGAATTATCTATGAATAACATTCATTAATCATAATTCATACTTACTTCAATCGTCAAGATGTTTAGTAAAAATACAAAATAACTGTTCGTAAAAACATACTTTGTACATTAGGATATACATATTCTTAAATAATCTACATAGAAAATCAGTCACTTTATTGAAAAAATGCTTTTTTTTTTACTTTTTCTTGCTAAATCCATCACTGAATGTGTCAGTTTTTCAAACATTTTCGAATACCGAAATTTCAATATGTTAACTAATCCTTCGTTCTTTTAAATTTTTAGCGCCGCTTATAGACTGTATGGAGTAAAATTAACGTCCCTGTAACAATAAGATAGTAGATCCTAATTATAATGTACTACAGGGAAGTATAAAAAATATGTTATGTTAAGCACACTCATTAAATTGTTATTTTGAAATAAAACAAACAACAAAAATAATTTTTTTAATAAAAATACTTGAAACTTGCGCCCGGTATAAGCTGCAAACGGTGCCTCCTTATATTCTTATACTCCTTATACTCTTTAATCTGGTCTTATGTTACTTATGGAGCCATGACAGTGATCTGTTACTCCGTGATAACGTAAAAACCCACAAACATTTCGATGCACGCACGTTCAGAAACGTGCCTGCCGATAACTGATCGGAAAAAGAAAAGCTTAGCCCACCATGAAACACATCGATATATCTCCTTCTCGGGCCGTACGACTATATTTTATAGTACATTATGTATAGGATGCAGAAATCGAGCCCACTTGTCCCTTCTCGATACACGCGCACATGTAAAAATGGGATTTGATATTAGTTTTCACATGAAACATATACGTTTAACAGGTATGCGGTTACATATAACAAGTTCTACGGCTCAAACAAACAAATACCGGTAGGTAAGTTCCTACACGAAAAATAATACAACAAATTATGAAATATTTTATGTGGAGATAAAATTAAAAGCATTTATATGTTATTACTACGTAACTAAATTTTACATACAGGGTTACTTCTTGATGTATATACCACTACACAAACAGATGATGTATTATTATTTATTATTTTAAACACCTACCTGTATCTGTTATATTGTACATTAAATTAAGAATTGAATTTTTATTTAAAAAAAGAAAAAAAAATGTTTTCTTATGAAGTACAAGAAGGAACACATTATAACCACAGCAACTACTTCACGTAATTAAGTTTTCACACTCAAGTGGTAATGAAGTGGAAAAAAAATTTGTAGATGTTTGTTATAATTTTTAATTTTTATTCGTGAAAGGATTTACATGGTATCAGATTTATATTTCCATTGGAACTTATGTATGCATATCCATATAGACAATTTTATCTCGACTATTTCTGGTGCAAGAACATTCATTCATCCGTAAACACGCCGCGTGAAACACTACATCACTAAAACAGCAGACCAACAATATTATTGATAAAGCGCACCCCTGATGTGTCGTCCGACGACGTCCACGAAACAACACAGCATCGGTACAATTGTACCACATAGTAGAATAATATTAATTATAAATATTTATTAAAATATATACGTATTCATATAATCAATGATAGTGATTAATGTTGCACAACGATATCTATGTCACATCGACGACGTAGCTACCTAAATCATTGAAATGTATCTACGTCCATACTATCGGATTTTCGTTTAATATTAATTTTTTTCAATTTATTTTTTTTAATTCGAAATAGGTACTTACTACACGCTATACAGTTCGTATATACAGTCAATTTTTCAGTCTCTATATTATACGCCATAATGCTTTTCGTGTTTTTTTGACATGCGTACGGAAAATTTCGAATATTCGATCGCATTAATAATGTCCACGTGCTATGTAATTCAATTTACACATGCGTATAGCTGAGCCGTTTGAATGATTTTCGCATTCTAACAAACCGACTCTTCACCCTTAAAGTTGCAATATAACACAAACACAAAGCAAATAATGTATATTATATCCATTTTATTTTTATCCGAAATTCAAAACTTCGAAGTAATGCATCCTTTAAACGTAACTGTATATTATTATACGCATACTCCGAAATAAGTTTCAAAGCACATTGTGCGATATAAATTTGACTTATTTATTCCTAAAAACGCGCGTTATTGTGTTCAGTAATTCACTATTTTCCGACGTCTAGTATACACTTTAGAAGGGTGATTACTTTTGGTATATTCTTATACTTTAGAAAATAATAGAGGTCGATTTAAAAACATAAAAAGTATAATATTAAAGGTTATTATTATTATTATTGCCTCTTTATGAACAAGACGAGCAAAATAAAACGAAATATGTTAAGCGCAATTCCGTCCCGCAATAAATCAGCATATTTAAAAAATATAGCGCATTAGATGGAATTGAGTATTATAAGATATATTACAAACAATTTAAATTCCAAGACGTGTGTATTAATTTTAAGATAGGATTCTTCTTTTTTCTGTGTTCAATCTCTTGATTTGTAAATGTAAACACTAAAAGTTTCATGTAGCAACTGTACACACGTAGTGGTACTTAAAAGAAATAATTTTTCAATTTCCTTTTAACAGTTTTCTTGAGCGTTATAATTTCGCTGCTAATATAATCTTTTAAATTTTTTCCCGGCCATCGTATGCATAAACAGCATCAACAGATGAAGTTCAGTATTGTCGTATCAAAACGAATTGAGTGAATGCTGAGTGACTTAAGCGTATTATAAAATGTTATATTTTTTTAAAAACAACCTTAAGCTATTTTACATAGTGTGAAAACCCAGGAATATTTGATTTTAACAACTTTTTCTCTATAGGCTTTTATGTTTGAAACACGTGGCATTACGACTGATTGTTTTCATAAATATTTGCATATATTCCATTAAATATTATTAATGAAATAATTAATCAATTATACCATATTAACGGGATTTCGACTACTAAATCAATTCCAAATTGCTCTTATATAATAGTATTTGAAGAGATCAAGACGTAAGGCCAGTATAAATAACTGGAAAAAATAAAAAAAATATCTCGAACGAGTACAATATTTCATTAACAAGTGTAATGATGACTTAAACCCGCGCTTTCAAATTCGCAATTTACGAATTTATTAAACGATAAAACGTATTCACAATGCTCGTGTTGGAGTATAGTAAAAATCAAAATGAGTTTTTGTTCGCTCGCGTATTACCGAATACACATCAAATGACGTTCTTAGTTTATTACAGTGTTTACCGTGGACATTAAAAACATTAAAAACCGTATACAATTATCAATAGCGCACTTATTGTGACCAAGAGCACAGAATATCCGTAGTGTGTCATTAATGGAGGTACGCTTTTTAACTGAATTGTTGGGCACGTATTTTAGACGTTTTATCGTGTTGGTTGAAATAATCTCGTCAAGAAGTAACTTACTAAAATAAGAGCCTCTAGCGTTCATCTCTTCCCGGACATTCTTTTTTACGTCAACTTAATCCCGCTGTTTCTTTTCTGTATTTTTATACTTATACCTCTTAATGCAGTAATTTTTTCCTCGATATCAGTCGGCCCCTCGTGACCCCAATTCCGGCATGGCGAATATTAGTCAAATTCGTCGTCGCTGCGTAGGTTTCCGGTCGTAATTCGTAAAAAATACGTGCACATTATAATGCGTTTGTAAACAACACGTAAGTACTTAACCCTATACCCACCACCTTTTTCTGTGCGTAACATTCCGTAGGTCAGTGAAAACGCTTAACATTTCGACAGTCTCGAGATTTGTTGCCGAGCATCATACAATATAATATGATAGTATATATAAATAGTTGCGTCCCCCTCGGCCAATTCCAACTTAAGCCACTTCACCTGTGCGTGTACAATATTAAGTCTTTAATAGCTTACACGCGTACATTATCAGTTAAGCAATACAACGGGATTATAGTGATATGTTGATCTCTCGCGGGTCTGTCTTAGACTTCTTCCTTTATTATTAGGTTAAAGAATACTTCTTCTTTAACCTAATATTATGATTCTAAAACGATTAATTTCGTTAATTTTATTGATTCATTTCGGATAATTAGATCATGAAACATGCAATCTTTCAAAACCGTTTTTCTTCCGCGTTCTGTTCTCTGAATGATTTATTTCAGATGTATACTAGCACGTACATGCATATATAATATCTGTATAGATATAGTTTTTCTAGTGATAATGTTAGTAAAATCTTTGAAAGTCTCAGCTTAAGAATAATACACAGTGAATAAATAGCTACTTACATAAGTCTTTTTTGTTGTATTCATTATGAGTGAACGCATAAATAATTGATTTATGATCGTTATTACACGAGTTAAAAGTTACTATTAATAACTTGATATGCCGTACAATTTTACGGAACGTATTTTTCATTAGTTTCAACGTGTGAAATTGAAGTCATAAAATCATCAATAAAATATCTAAACACTAGTACACTACAACAAATATCTCTTTGAATACTATTTATTTTATTTTATTTATTATTCAGCATAATCAAATAACATAGAATCTTATTAATAAAAATTCATTGATAAGCTGATACGTATACCAACTGAGCTGTGCTCGTATCTGGTATACGGAAAATTATGAATTAAAAGGTTAGACAATATTATCCAGCTTAATTGTGTGGATTAATTTATTCACTATTTTACATTCAGCTAAAGCACCTAAATCCCACTGATAGCAAACAAAGTATTGTATGACTATTAGATAATATTATTTAATGAATTCGAGTCCTTCCCAGTATACAGTATATATGTCTACTAATATATTAAATAACTAATAACATAATAATATTAGGTGTATAATAAATAATATAAAAATGTTGTATAGCATATTGATCGATCGTAACCATAAACAATGTACTTAAAGCAAACACTGCGTGGTCCTTAAATATTTTATCATAGTAAAGATACAGTATAGCATTGTAAATATTATTATTTGCACTCCACTTTGATCCTCGTAACCGTTATATTATATTTTGTATATCGTTTCAATTTTGCTCACTAATCACTATACACGCCACAGCTATGATGGTTTCCATTGCAAATCATTTATTCCAGTACCTATATTTATCCCGCGTCCTTCTAAACGAGCCGTCACCCGGTAGAGATAATATAACACGGCCTGCAATACGCATTGTATTAATTCTATGTTATGATTATAAACATTATTGGGAAACATCAAAACATGTTAAGCTACAACAATGTATTAAACGATTTCGTTCCAAAGTCATGCACGTAATATGTGTACTATTATGTTTGATAATATAATATATTATATTAATTTCTGTTCAGGACGATTTACTGCGACTGCACTGCGGTGTAGTTACGAGTATATTTTAACTCTATATTATATTACTATGACGTAACCATCACGGGCGATGGTGGAGCGCACCAAATCTGCCGGGCATTGAAAGTAATTTATGGCCGTCAATGCTTGGCGATTGTGTCACCGCTTAATGCTTATTTTTCGATGCGATCGAGTTTTATAGTACCCCAGCCACTATATCACGCATCTAACATACGTACGAGTAGATCTACATTTACATCCGAACATAGTTACGAGTAGTTATCTAAACAACAGAATCGTTAAATGCAAATTAATGCGTTTTCGAATACCAGAAACGGGATGGTAAGAGAAAGCCCGCGGTCTCTCGAGCCGGTACTATTTAAATAATAATAATAATTATTATTATTATGTTTGTTTGCAGTGCATGTACACGCGTTAGCGTACGTGTGTGTGTGTGTGTGTGTGTGTGTGTGTGTGTGTGTGTGTGTGTGTGTGTGTGTGTGTGTATGTGTGTGTGTGTGTGTGTGTGTGTGTGGGCGCGCACGCGTGTAAAAATAATCATACGGTAATAGCGTATAGTACAGTATCGTAATCATCACGAGGTATTCGCGTTTATTTGTTTAAATGCATAATATATAGTATTATTCAATATCGTAATAAAATGATGGGTTTATATACAACGATCCGAAAACAATAATGGTTGTATATTTTTAATTATACGGCTCGTTATACATACGTATGTGCACACAATGAAAAATTTAAATCATTTTACTAACAAATCACGCTACACCGGTTTACACACTAGTAGATGTCTATATATGTATACTACCTTATACACCTATATAATTATCCGAGCCCCAGCAAATAATGGGTGTGCCATTTCCTCGGGAAAATACGATTTCGGTTTTATTACATGTGTCATCGCATATGAATCCGACGTATACGACGAGTGAAGTTAATTAAAAACTTTGTTTATACCGCATGCTCGCTGCGTTTCTTATTATTTTGTTATTATACGATTATTCGTGTTTCTTTTTTTAAAAAAAAAAAATTAATTTAACTATTAACATTTCATAGCGAATCGTATACCGTGACTGCAGTTCTAAATATCCTCAATCAGCGTATTATAATCGTCGTTACTTGTTTGTGTTATATAATATGCTTGTGCGTTAATAATTTAATTACATTTTTCAGTATAATTATTCATCTTTAAAGTCGTTTCGTCGTGAGTCACCATACGATTGATTTCCACGGGATACCGGTCAAAACATCGATAAATCGTCCCCGCTGGTATAATTAATTATCTATTTAATATATTATACGAAATTCCAACCAACACTTATCGGAAACCGATCGTAAATTCGTTAGTTTCTTGGCATCGGATCCTGCACAGACGAGTCTCGTATTTTAGTCGTATGGGAATCAACCAAAACGTATATTATAGTGTACAACTACTTTAACGCCAATTAAAAATAAAACGCGTCGTTATTCTTGTCCAATAACAGAAAATCAAAATAAATATACAACGAGTAACAGAATATATTACACATTTTTTTTTCGAAATAACCTCTCCGTCGACAATTAATGGTATCATTCGATATCTATATAACTAATACATATTGGTAAGACATTTTGTAATTCGATGAGCTCAAGAAATATGAACAGGCGTACACCGTCAAGCAAATAATGATGAAAATAGCACAATGCATGTCGTCCCCTGCACTTGTACCCAATCAAAATGTTGGAGTTTTTCAACTAAAGGTTTACAGATTGTGAAAATGACCCTGCAAAGTATTGCTAATTGACTACTAAATTACTGGGTATGAAAACAGCTCCAACATTTTTATGAGTGAGGTGGGGACATGCACATAATAATAATACGTCTATAACGATATGTGTATACTCGTACAACGTTTTCGGGTAAATTCAAACTTCACAAAATGTACCTACAATGATTGCTCTTAGTCAACTTACTACTTCGAGTACGCGCACCTACATTTTTTAAATAACAATAATGATAATAATAATATATTTATAACACGTTACGATGTCCACGGGCTGGACTCGATTAAGTGAAGCAATCGCGACGTACCAAAATTTGGTAATAATTATTCTACCAATCTTAAAGGGATTGGTCAAAGTTTTCGGCTTTCTGGATGGCATTATTCTATTTGTAATATTATGCATCAACTTTTCGCATAAGAACACTCGAGGCACAACAACGGAACGGTGAACACAACGTATACACCTTTTGAATATATAGAACCTGCTGCAGTTAATAGGTCGGAAACGTCTGCGTGCAACTATCGGAGGCGTTTAATGGGTATACTCGTAATATAGGGCTGGTGGGAAAATTGTTTAATGTTATACGTTAAAAATGATCTGCTCTTACTACTTTTTTTTCTGCGTGCCATTAAATTATAACATTATATTATATAAATAAAAATAAAAATGTGCTTACATCGAGGTCTCATAATTTGACAAAAAAAAATTAATTAATACGTTTTGCTTGTTCTCGACGTTTTTTACGTACCAATTTGCTACCCCTGATATTATAGGGTACTTATTATGAATGTCTAAGTTAAACGTCTTGGTATGTGATTCGACGAAACGCTCAAGACCAATTAATTTATGTACTTACATCGAAGAGTTATAATGAAATGGTATTTTCGGTGACAAACGCGCACACATAGTAGTCGAAAACACAGAGCACAATATTTCCGTGGCTTACTGTACCTACCCATCACACCGTTTGTAAATCATTTGTTTTACCGTTATAAAAAGATGTTTCTTTAAAAAATCTTGTCAAAAACTTTATTTAGAAAAACTTTTGGAACAGTTATTGTGGTTTCGAATAATAATTAAACACCAAAAGTATTATAATGTTAGCATAGTATCACCACGTGCATTAACATGTTTTTGTATTTTATAGGTCATTACCTACTAATTATTAACAATTCGACTCTATCACGATCTACAAACGAAATAAAAACTGTCGGCTTGAGTTGCAAGGATTCAAAACAGTTTTCGAAATGGTTTGCAACGGGACAAGTTATTAACGTATAATAGGAAGAATTTATGTGATTATTCTATTGGAATTGAAATCCTCGTTTTCCGACCTAAAGTTGATGGTCTCATTACAGGTAAAAATACACAATAACGACATACCGTTTGTTCTCTATTTTTGACTCATTAGTCCATTGGTGCTGCCTGTTTTCGATTAAAATAATTATAATTAAATATAATCAGTTGCGTCTTCAAACCATTGAATAAAGGTTTTGTTAATCTGGATTCTGAACTTCGCTGTGTTGTTTTCAGTTTAATGCATAAACAAATATATTTTAACAAAAATATTTGTTTTATAATTTTTTTCGATCTGAAATTTTCCAATTTTACAATAAGTACTTTTATATCCGTTATAGATTAGTCTCACTAATTAATGGTGTTTGCATATTATTTAAGCTTATTTACTGAAAACGTTTTTGGTTACATTGACACCAATGTGACTTTTTAACTATTTCGATCCGAAGCCTTAACCTGCGAATAAAGATATCGTGCACCATTTTCTTGTTCACTCAGGAATACACACACATACATATGCCTACCCGGTGTTCACGGTGCCCCATATAACACACTGTATTAAATATAAATTATAAATATTTTAATAAAATTAATACATTTTTATATTTATATGTGTGTGTGTGTACTATGAGATAATAATAATAGTATATTATTTTAATGTATTATACACTGTTGGGCCGTAACGTGCATCGTATACGCGGAGAGACGCACCTCATGCGCAATAGAAACCCGATATCGTTCCGGTCTTGTCGGGTTTCGCCAAGGTGTGAAACGTAAAACGACACTCACGATACGTAAACCGCGGCTGTTCATATGGCAGAATATCGATTTTGTTGCTTTCGAATATCTAATTTCTTAATATTTTGCGTAGTTTCATAACTAATAAAACATTAACACTATTTTATATACTGCACCACGCGATACAACGTCCAAATATCGTCGGGTAAAATATTATTAATTTAAATTTAAAATAAATATTATACAACTGTATCATCCGGTAATAGTAATATTGATAAATTATAATTATAATAATACTATACCGAATCGATATCAATAGCTCTTATCAGGTCGACCGAGTTGTGCTGTACTAATAAATACTAAAGTATGGTAAAAAATAAATGCACGTAAAGAACATTTTAATTCTTAAATTTTTCGTAAGAAAAATCCGAGTGAATTCGAATAATATGTATTTTCAATACGAGGCAGTAATGTACTTGGGTCAAGTGGATTTTCATCTGTTAAGGAATTTGCGAACATTAAACGAAATTATATTGAGGTTCATTCGGGTGCGCGCGGTCTAAGATCGTTCATCGGTCGAATCGAATACAATTTAGTTTTTATACGAGAGTGCTGTATGAGAACATTTCGTACCAAACTATATTCATTGCGAGTGCAAAATTTGTATTTAAACTTTAAATCGCAGAGTTTATATCATGTTTCATGTATTATTATTGTTTACATTAATATTACGTTGATGATCAAAACGAACTTAGATCATGAGCCTATCATTTTAGTTGAAAAACTGTTCGCAATATTATTATTCACTTACCTAATATAAATTAGCCGTTAAGTTAAAATTTTTTATCGCTCGTATAACGATGAAATGAATTTGGGTAACTATCTCAGCTCTCGTACTTATTTGAACGAATTATGAATGTTTAATATTATTATTGCAATACTGAACAACTTAACACTGTTTGAGCTTACAACAACAATGTACATAATATAATATTACTATAATATTAATATAATACTAAATGTAAAGTTTCCGAGATATTTTAGCGGAACAATTACAACATATTATACAGCGAAAGCCATATCAGCTGGTAATTTTATCTATAATTATACATAATTTAATATTATATTTTACTGCTTTTGACACAACTGCTTTTGTTGAGATATTATTACATAGAGCTCGGTTCAAAAATGTTGCAGCTTCTCTTCTATATAATAATAAAGACCATTGTTTTGTACATATACGAAATAAGGACTTATTTTTCGAGAATTCTATTACAACTAACAAAAGATTAATAAAAACAGGACACGAACACAAACGGATATATTGTACCGCGTTATATTGAAATATTTAAACGCGGGTGTACATATACGTATATTATGATAAACAAAGTAATTAATGCAGTGCGAAAGAAATAGACGAACGTTGTTGTACCTAATAAGTATTAAGTATACTATAACGATTATATGAGTTGAATTCTTAAAAGTGTACATAATAAGAATCGAGTCATTTAAATTCCATATGTCATAAGCACAATTGTTTCTTTTCATGAAATCAAGAAACGTATTTCACATTTTTTTGTAATTTTTTTTTAACAAGCCTGTAAGTATACATACGCGTACCTATATTTAGTATTAATTAGAATTTTTTTTTTTTTTGTTTGTAAATTATTCAACTGTAATAAAATTCGCAGATACTAATCACAGTTCACCTACACTATAGCGTGTACTTTTTGAAATCGTGAGTAAAATGTAAATATTTTATTAAAATATATTTTCTAACAACCGCCTGTTAAATAATCAATTGAAATAAATTTATGCGTGTTGGTGAACCGAAATTGATTTTAAATACCTACGTTCATTTGCTGTATATTATAATATTAAATACCTTTTTGTTTATACATTATTATAACTGCAGTGTAAGCAAAACTCGTTTCGGCCAACAGTTATTGAGTCAACCGATTGTTGATTTTTTTTTTTTTTTTCGTAATTTACCCGCAAGAACCCCGCGTAGAAGAAGATTCCGAGTTGGTGTCATGTTAGACATAATTTATGTGTTATTATTTGTCTTCCTGTATATATGGCGCATAACTTATAAATATGCAAATCGAATTCCACATATACACAGGTGTTTTAACCACTGAATCATAAACTTTATACTAATTGATCACATGTATTGTATTGTAATAATATGCTTTGTCCAATAATAGCTTCTATTTATGCTAATCGAGGGTCGACGTGCTAGCAAGACCATCCGGTCCATAATATCATCTTGTACTCGAGTTATTAAAAGCTATTTATAACCCTTAGTTTTATAACAGGTCATGGAAAATAATATATTATTATATACATATTATGTATATAGCAGGGTTGTATTGTAACTGTGTATTATTTATTATATACGAAATAATGTTGTGACCACTAGAAAATAAAAATACTGCCTTGGAGTAAATAATTCTAGCTGAACTGTATGAACATTTTCCCATCTCCAATATAACAACACCTCGTATGTATTAATTTGCCTTATTATCAACGATAAATATATACCAAATTATCGTTAAGAATGCACTAGGTAATACTGGCAATATTAGTTGAAACGGCTATAATTCAATGAACCTTATCGACAAAATGGTTGGAATACGTACCGAGTCCATTATAACTAAAAGTTATAACGTAAACATAGTTAGGCAGTAAAACAAAATGTATTTAACGATGCTTTGAACGGATTCTGAACAGAGTGATGAATTTATTGGTTTCACAATAATGTGTTTTTTTTGTATCAGTCATCGTGTTTTAGAGAAGTAAAAATGCTTTGATTACCTTTAACAGCATTATTTTTTTAAAGGAAAATGAATGTAGATAGTACTTGGGCAGTTGGGCCAGTCAAAAATGAAACATTTTCGATACTTTGTAAAAGCGTCGGGAAAACCATAAAAAAATTACAAGAAACTAGAATTTTTACGCAAAACCATGATTTGACAAAATACATTTTTTTGAAAATGCTCCAACTCAAAAACGAAAAGTTTTTGAAGTGTTTAACTTTTTTTGATCTGTTTATAGAGAATTTAAATTTTCAATATTTAAGTATATTTTTTTTTGAAATATCAATTGAAAAATTTTGGCTGTCCAAAAAATTTGAAAAATTTAAAACAAGGTTTATTATAAGTTGTAATTATCATAATATGAAAAAATCAAAAATTATGAGAAATAATTTTTTTCTTATAAACCTGTAAAGTACAAATTTGTATGAAATATGTCAAAATCGTGATAATTTGTTGTCCATAAGGTTTTCTTCAAATATTTATAAAAAAAAATTTTACTGAACTTTTATGACCGTCTGAAATTTAAATTTTTACAAAATTGCATAAAATAACGATTTATCATCAAACGATTTTAAATATTTGTTATTATTATTTAAAAAGTATAAGTCGGAGAAACTTGAAACTTTTACCAGTTGTTTAGATTGGCATTTTCTTTAAGTCATTTTTTTTGCTAAATATTTTATTGATTTTTAAGCAATTTATAGGGGTTTAAAATATTTTATTTTTTTTTATAAGCGTTTGAAAAGCAAATATTGACGTAATATTACAATTTAAATATAACATAATATATTATATATACCTATTATAGACTAACAAATCATCTCCATTCAAAATCGTATTTCGTATACAATGATACCTATCATTGCATTCAAATTTAACAAATCCATTATAATGACCTATTCTATGAACGAGGTGCACAGTGCACTTCACCCCCTACTGTACAGTGTACAGTAGAGCAAGTCCCTATCCGGTTTTTTTTTTGAAATTTGCTTATTAAATTAAGAGAAATACTGGTACTCCAGTTTTTGTCATTAATATAAAACGAACGTAAAATTAAAGATATCTATTTTATACAAACGGTAATATTATTAAACATCGTAACAGGTTTATTATAATGACATGGTATTTCACACTATAACACTAACAGCGATACGATGAATATTTTTAAATATTTTAAATTATTATAATTTGGTAGTCCTACTTCAAGTAATAAATACATTTTAAATTCTTATTTTAAAACCGCAAGTTTTGGAGTATAAAAATCAAAAACTTGTTTTGTTGACAAACAAAAATGCCCTGCAGTAGGCTGGAAGAAGTTTAACATTCCCACAAATACGTTTCTGCCCCAAAAAGTGACTGTACTACTGTGGTAGGATTATGATCGTTATTATCATCGCCACTACGCAGTAGACCACGCGAATATGAAACCAAACCGTGTAGATACAATATAGATAAAATATACTTCATCTATGGTCATACCACGGTAGGTCAAAAAAATAATATCAAAATAATATCTTCATCGCGTTCCCAAAACGCATTGCAAACGACCCGCATGATGTTGTTACGTTTATTGAATTCGATAATCCTTGAGTATACGTGAAACGCCGATAATCTGCAGCGGTTCGTGTGTGGTCCCTCGTGATGTTTTCGACAGCATAATTTATACCTGTACCACCTGTACACAACGCGCGTCATCGTCGCATTTGTATTTGCGTCGCAGAAGGGAAGGGGCGGGAAAGGTACACACTGGTGGAGACTTGCTGAGTCCGGTAAACCTTATAACATGCATGATGGTGTATAATACGACGCCGCCGGAGCGCTCGAGATGATAAATAATTATAGGCTGCTTGCATGTATGTGTGTGTGCGTGTGTGTGTGTGTATGTGTGCGTGCGTGCGTGCGTGCATGTGTGTGTGTACGTCTGTGTGTGTATGCGTGTGTTCGTCAAGCCAAAAACACACACGGCAGGCCAGCTCGATTGATCCTGTTTACCGAACGGACATGGAAATTATAATAATAACAGACACGTGTATAGAGGTACATTTACCTACATATTATATATTATATTTTATACGTTACCATTACACTGGTGGAAGGAGGCGCGGGAGGCTGCGGCGGGCGGCGACGGTTTGTTTACCGGACCAAGTCGGTCGAATCTCCGCAACCGAAACGGTATAATATATTATCACATATACAATACCATCATCGTATACACACACACACACACACCGAAAGTTTTCACCATATACCAGTCCTTGTTATTATTTATTATAAATACTTTGTATACGCACTGTCGTGACGATGATTTTGATCGCGGATCCGATGAGCTGCAGCGAGTGGGCGTTTTCAGTAACGACTTCGTTCCACACACACACACACACACACACAAACACACCCATATAATATCGTTTTTCTATCCGTGGACGGACGAACGGTGTGTCAAATCTTACGTTTTTGGATAGGTAGTATTTTTGTTTTTAATTTTTTCCTCACGAGAATCGTATCGAATTATTTTCTTAAACCATTGAATTCAACTATTCGTGACCTCAAGAGCACCGATACATTTTTGCGACAGGATGCGAAGTGGACTTGTTGTGACTATTCGGTACAATCTCTTAATATTTCGGTCGTTTTGTTATACACGCTCTCGTTAAATATATTCACATTCGAGTATATTATTTATACACCGATCTATACTGCGCGCTGCGTCTTATATGCAACCAAATATTGTAGTTATGCGATGAACTTCTGCATAATGCCCTGAGTCAATTTTCACATCACATTATCCAATAAATTAGGTAGTAATTATACCATCACGTTTATTATACGTATTATTATACCAACCCACCGCCACCGGACTAAATAAGGGTTCTTAGGTACACCACATTCAAACGAGTCGCGTTACCTGAGATCGGCGCCACTACACTGGTATGGTGCTCGACAAAATATCGATCGTCGCATAACAACAACACTGCAGCTTGATCGACGTAGTACTCTGATTATATAAATATATGACATCTGTAGATGCTTATGCGGTAAATAAACAGATAGGGATAGTATTTAGCGCTATAATTTGACTTGTAAAACCGTTCAATAATATAAAGCGATAAAATCGTCTATGAAAACAGAACTATTGATCCCTTGTACTTCGCACCATGGATTACTGTTAGTTTCGAAAGTCACTGTCAATTTTCATGCGTGCGTCATATACGATGGGTCGTAAAATCTAGCAGGCAATTTTAAAACGAACGTGTAGTGTTTCTAATAACCAACTCGGTATTGCTCCCGTTCTGACAAATGAACAGATACAATAATGCATCGGCTCCACGGAAATGTGTCCAAGTGAAACGGATGGATATATTGTGTCGGACAGTTGGGTTCACGAAGAACAACATGTACCAAATCGGGTTAAAATGTCTAACGGATAGATATGTCTTTCCGAGCAACCTACGTAATAGATACTCTTGGGGGATACTTTTATTCTGGCGCACACACCACTTTAGGTTAATTTATAAATCGGATTTTTTTTTTACATAATATATGTCGGGGGTTCGCTACAATCGTTCAACTACAGTATAAAATGTACTGCGGTACTGGGACTCCCAGTCTGGGATCAATATGATTTTTATGTTCTAATAGTTATCTATAAATATTTATACATACCTAGAGAAAGTATATGTATGGTAAAATATATTTTTAAAAGAACGCAACAAAACAAAATATAAGTAAACGTTTCTAAACGTTCCAAATCGAGACTATAAACACGTTTTTCGAGAGATAAACCTCTAGTTCCCTCCTCCCAAATAGTTCCGCCGACAATAAGATGTTTAGATGTGTGATGGTTATAGTCAGTGTCGTGAAAGGTAAAATATAGAAAAATTCTTGTGGATCGACATGCATTTTTAACTTTTAAGTCCAACCATGTGTGGATTACAGGGCTAATCGTCATGTATAGTGATTTCTGACTTCTTAGACACGTGGCCCAATGTACAACCTTTACACACGAGCAGTGGCGGTAACGAATCGTTCATTTCAAATCCACGATTGCACAAGCCGTGTGCACTCACTGTTGCTGCGTACGATCTCCGTATAGACGTGTGATCTGCTGTTTGTATTTGTAAATCGTATATTTAGTAGATAATAATACACCGATGACCAGATGTTTGGCCGTAGCAGCGGCCGGAACGCACTCTAATCGTGTGCCGGTCAACCGCGTGACTAACAAACAATTTGTTCGTCGTCCATTAGCTTTCGAACGTTGTACGATTGTCGTGTAAACACACGCATTAGCCTATGATGATGACGACGGTAATAAAAATAATACGCGTTTTACAGTAGTTGTGTTTATTATATTATGAACAAGCATAACACGCTGATGATCGCATTGCGGAATGGTGTTTACGTATAATATACACCTCGGTGGGATTTCGACATCTCCGCGCTCTGATCGTGGACAAGCGTTGTTGTCCGGCTGTAGAATTATTAATTTATTATCGAGCGTGAACGAACGAAAAAAAGCGAATTCTAGAACTGTTGCACACCTGTACGTTTAAAAACAATATTGTCCGTTTACAAGTACGTAATATTAATAATTGTAAAACGCAATACTGATAATACTATAATATCTAGTAGACCTAGAGATTACAATCCTGAAATCTCGGATCCCAACTACTTTTTGGTCCCGAAAACACCGGGACCCGTATAAATAATTCCGGGATTCTTGGAAAACCAACTATGGGTCGCTGCTATAGGTTCACATTCTATCTGATTGATGTGTGTGTAAGATACCATTTACAAGAAAAAATTGAAGCTTGAAATAGGCAAAATGAATAGAAACATTGATCCTAAAATACAAAAAGAAACTGATATGGTTAAAATAATAAAAAAAAAAGAAATGAATTTATTTAACTCACAGGCATAATTTAGAGCTATTTAAGTATTTATTAAGCATTTAAGCATTTAATGTCTACTCTTCCTACTAGTATTAAGTCAGAACGTACATTTTGAGTAGCAGACTGTATAGGAAATAAGCTGAGAAGTAAACTATTTACATAAACAGAATATTTAAAATTTTAATTTTAATAACTTTATAATTTATAATATATAATAGAATTTATAATAGAATGATTAAACAAAAATAAATAATAATTAAAAATAATAATTGTATGCATAATTCTTTTAAATTTTTTTCTTACTACATTTCGGGGTAATCCCAGGATCATAAAATAGATCCGGCATTGTAATCTCTACTAGTGGCGTTATCGTAAGATATGTTATAATATACTCTGCGTATTTTCGAGTAGTCTCATGATTTGTTTGAATATTCGCCCACCGATACTGCGTTTACTCTCCTCGTACGACTCGAAATGAAAATTTATTTAACCGGCCCGGGAGTAGTCTCGTAAGTATTTGCATTGAACTTGTATTCTTAATGGTTAGTTTATTATACATATAACTATAATATATATATAATATAATATTTCACACGCAACTTCATTGACTCTTCTATTTGTATTGTACTATAATTATTGCGTGTTTTTCATTTAAAATCAAATCTGTTGCTACCTCGCACTTGATTCAATGGGAAAGTAGGTACTTATTTAATAGAGTCAACCATAAGAATAAAGTAAATGGTACGCAGCCAGTCACTTTACAGCTTATTATGCTTTTAAAGTGTTTGACGCCAATATCGTTGGATAATGAATAATTATAGTATTGTATATAAGTACGTAGGTATATAATATTATATTATAATGAACTATATATCATTCGCCTTTCCGTCGATTTGAACGCAACTAAACACGCGTACACGATAATTTTATACAAACTTAAGCGTAGATGAACACTCGTTTCGACAGTACGGAATAATGGGTTTTTATCGACTACTAATTATTATCATTATCATGTTCATTGCTAAATAAATGCGTTTATCGTATGTCATATTGTGCACACGGCAAGGTGCTACAATACGAGATGAAAATGAAAAGGAAAAACAATTGTCTCGCAGCCCAGTCGTACGCGAGAAAACGTGTTATCGTAATACAACAATCCAATAAGTATTATTAACCATATTATGCGTAACATTATCGGCCATTGGTAGTAATTCTCGTAGTATTCGTTCGAATGCAAATCTCTTGAGCGGACCTGACGCGATTCGTTTATCTTTTGTAGTATGGGAGATCGGGTATTAAAATATAAGCACCGCGAGATTTTGGAATAAAAATAAGAGTACCGTTTTAGTTTCGCACGCCGCCCTGGCCAATGTCCAAAAAACCTGGCCAATATTCATACAGCACGTATCTATACGTATTTTATAGCCAGGAATCCGTTCTCGAGATGATTTTATTCGCGCGTATACCTACATAATAATATTTTCCAAACGAGTTCAAGTGACTTAACGTCAATATCAACGGGATCGAACGACTAGTACGAACGGACGCGTGTAACACAATCATCAAATACACTAATTACTGTCATTTTCGGTGACAGGCGGCGCTATTCCCCTAACCCCTGGAAACGTAACAGTATGAATTAGCGTTGTTTAATGACCGTCATTACTAATATAAGTACAAAAATACACGATTCCTTCCTAATTCGTTTAGAATTTTAGAAATATCGTTTTCCGTTTGGATAATAACATTCAACGTACATTAATAACATAATTTTAATAAATCGAATAAATAATACCAGTTATTATTTTTCGCTACAACTCTCCGCCGATATACCTAATAATATTATATTGCTCTATATCGTTATCTGTTATCGTGATATGTATCATACATGGTATATTATACTATATCAATATTAAACTTTATATTTCAGCGCGTAAAATGGACGAAAACACTTCACGCACGATGGGTACACGCGTATATAATATTGTAATATATAATAATGTAACAAATCAGATTTTGTGTACATTATTATTATAACGTTGAAATTGTGTTAGAGCTTAAAAGCTATTATGATAACAATGGCTGTGCATGTAATTATATCATGTCCGTGACCCGTCCCCATACAATATATGTACGTATAGGTACATGATGTAATATTGTGTGCGAAAATGCGAAATAAACGTTTTCGTTAAGGGCTCGATTACGTTGGGTTATTTCAAATTTCGAACTATACGCAATCGAATATTCTATGTTCGAGTGTGGTATATATTATACAAACTGAGTATAATATGAATTATTGACAATAATAACATAGGTACTCTTCGAATATTTTTATGGTTTTATCTTTTTTATTCATTTTAAATATGCAATTTCATATTTACATTTTTATTAATATATTAAAGTGATGTATTTTTATCTTACCCACAGATTAAATATCTTATAAAGACAACGCAAATACGAGTAGTATATTTTTATCGTAGACATTATGCGTTATTTTTTTCGTGGGCTGTTGTTAGCAAAAACATATTAGTATTGTCGGATACAAATTTAAATGCAATTACAAATACATAAGATACAGAAGATTCCCAACCCGTAAATACTCCACTGGACTTAGATAAATCGTATCGGTTACGTCTGTTAAACGTTTCATTCATGATTAAACACTGGCAGCATTGTTTTCGAGTACAAGATTCATATCATAATATTAAAGGTCATACCTCATACGCTTATTATATGTTATGTATTACAGTCTGAACTAAATTTTCCACTAAGCTAGTATATAGATATATATTTACATCATTTGCATATCGCAGGAAACGCATAGCTAAAAATATTGAGATGCGTAACAACGGCTAAAACACAATGTAATACGAGTATTATATATAATAGCAATTTCGTTTTATTAATTTTTAACAAACAAACAACTATAATGGTTTATTCGAATTAAAATTAAAACTGTTATGATTTTCCATAAAACTTAGTTTAGGGTGTTACTTTTCTTTATAATTGTTTACTGTACATTAATATATTTAATTTAAATTAATCGAGGGCTTGGTGATACACGATATTTTTTATTTTTTTTTTTGCTTCTCATGTGTATATACAAATAAATCAGAAGATTTTCGGTACTGTTAACAATGCTTGTAAATTTTATGAGAATAATTAATAAATTTAAATAGATTCTACCAAAATAATACGATTATGTATTGGAAAATGTCACGTAAAAATCGTTGGTCAATTTATTATCACTGCTCGCTTAAAAATAGAATGCACAATATTTACCTGCAATAATAATATGTAATTTGTACAATCAGATCGTTGCTAGGAAATATCAGTTTTCAAGTTTCTAAGATCGCAATAACGCACAACGTTAAAGCTTATATATACCAGAAATCTTCGCGGGAGTTTACTCAACAACTTCCCAAAGTTTCATAGCCATCGAATGAGTAGCGTAGGAATGCGTAAGGAGTAAGGACTAAACTACTAAACAAACATATTATATTCGTTATTATATTACAGTTGAACCAGAAATTCATCAAAACTAGTTTTCACAAATCAGTTTCGTCAAAATTGATTTTGACTAGTTTACAATTAACCAGGATTTCATTGTTGATGTAGACAATCAAAACCCAAAATACGTCAAAACTAGTTTTACAATAGAATATCATAACAAAAGCCAATTAAAAATAATTATTATTTTTATAACTTGGTTTAACAAGATAAACTATCGTGACATTTAAAATTACAAATATGATTTTTTTTTTTTTTACATAGGCAGCGTTTATCCCACATGATTTTTTGCTAATGTACATCATAAAACTTTCTCATGATCCCGTTGAAGCTTTAATTGCGGCTGCGTGAATAATAATAAACTCTGTTATATTCTGTGCAACATTTAAATTCAGACCTAAAATAATTTCAAATCAATTACGAATTTATCTTAATTTATTTTGAAGCTTTAATAATACGGCTGTACGGAAAATACAAATAATTGTCGAGATGTGTAACAAATCGCTGCTAATAAAAGAAAATGTATAAATATCACGATGGTTTCTCTAATCAAAACAAATATGTAATAAAAATATACTTGTTTAAAATTAACTTACCTGTATTACAAAATTAGTACCAACATTGAAGTCTTGCTTAATTCTAGTTTTAACTAATCAAAATCAGTTTTGACCAATAGTTGACCAACTAGACGAAATTTTCTATCGGAGAAATTATGAAGGTTTGTATGCATCGGAACAATCCTTCTGATCAAAATCTTGTACACAAACGCGAAAAAAAAATAAAAATAAATAAATAAGACACACATTATAATAAATCCTAACTAATACATAATTACACATCTCGTTTCACTAAGAATCTAAAAAAAAAGAACTGGTGGGCCTCGCTTTGCTGTACAGTTGAGGGTGGAGTGTACCTCATTTATAGGATAGGTCATTATTACAATGGATTTGTTAAATTTGAATGTAATGATAGATATCATTGTATACGAATAACGATTCTGAACGGAGTTAATATTTTTGTCTAAAATGTGTATATAATAATATAGTATTTTATATTTAAATTGAATTATAATGCAATTTCGTAAAAATTTAAATTTAAAACAGTCATAAAATTTTTCCTCTTAAGTCTGGTAGAATTTTTTTTATATATTTTTGAAGATAAGCTTATGCACAATCTATTGTTAAAATTTTGAATCTTAAGTATGAACAGTATGTTATGAATTTTTATCTATAAAATAACTTGCAAATTATCGTGATTTTGACATATATTATACAAATTTGAGCTTTATGGGCTTATAAAATAAATTTGAGTGAAACGATCTCCGAAATTTTTTAGTGACGATAATTTGAACTTATTATAAACCTTGTATTAAATTTTCAAGAGTTTTCGGTCAGCCAATTAAATTTTATAGATTTTTAAAAAAAAAAAATTTACAAAAATCGAAAATTTAAATTGTCTATAAATAAGTCAAAATATGTCAAAATACTTTTAAAACTTAAGTATGTATAGAGAAGGTTAATATAAAGATTTGGTGAAAATTTCAAGTTGTTACGGTTTTTCGTTTTTGAGTTAGAGCATTTTAAAAAAATGTATTTTATAAAAACGTGATTTTGCGTAAAATTTCCTGTTTTTTCGTAATTTTTTTTAACGCTTTTTCGATTTTTTAAAAAAGTATTGAAATAGTTGGATTTTTGACTAACCTAAGTACCACCTACATTCACTTTCCTTTCAGAAAAGTTGCTGTTTAAGAAAATCAAAGCATTTTTACTGTAAAAAATCGTGTCCTCAGACACAAAAAAAAAAAAAAAAAAAACACACATCATTGTAAAACCAATAGATTCCATCACTCCGTTCACAATCTAAAAATATATATATAAAAACATTATGAACACTTTAAATTGTATTAGGATCGTTCCAAGAATTGTTCAATGTATTTTAAAATTACTCCAAAATTCGTGAACACCTCTAAGAATATTTATAATGTTAATTTTACAATTGTCTTACAGGAATACCTGATTTGAAATTTTAGATCAACTTTACAGATTCACTACCGAAAAAATCATTTCCTCGAATTGCAACATTACAAAACGAATAGCTTTTTATTATCTTGTAGTTTTTCCAAGATTAAAAATATCTACATAGTTATTATTCAATAAAAACGTATATTTAACAAGGAGAATGTAGACTACATACGTATATTAACAGAATAAATTATTTCTATAAAGTAAAAACAAACTCAGGATAATATCTACTCAATTTGTTTTAACGTTATTATTACAAGTCGAACCGATTTCGTTTATTTACAGTTAAATCATATTTTTACCAATTTAAAATTAATTATAATAGGTCAAAATAATATTAAATAAGAATATATTTTCCTTTTATTGCACACGCCAACATTTACATTATCGTAAGATCAGACTTATTAGATATTGATAAGATAAGTTTTAATAAGTAGTAATTAATTAACAAAATTAACGGAGCTAGATAGATGCTCGCGATTTAAAGTAAATCAATTAAACGTCGAAATAAACAGTAACTAGTGAAAAGCACCAACATCTGTGTCGTGTATAACAATTCTTCTTCTTCAAATATAACAGCACGTACATTTCAGATGAGGAAAATCAATTTCCTTAAGGTGAGAGCTTTTATTAGAGCTATTACAAAACAGATAAGAATTCGTACAAAATTCAAAAGATAATTTATCTCCATAACCAAAATAAGATGAAATTGAATGAAAATATAACTTCAAAATAATTTAAACTACAATAAAACAATTGCGAATTACTTTCGAAATAATATAATCAATAGCTAACGACAGTTTTAAACTATACAGTCCCAAATTAATTCAATAATCGAAAATTGTTTAATAAACAATATAGTGTGATTGAAGCGCAGTACAATAATTTGTATTTTGTTAATGATATTCTTTCCACATAATAAACATGGTATGACAAGTTTTAAATATTTATTTAAAATAAACAAATATATACCATGAATTTTCAATAAACTCTATTCATAGGTAAAAATAATTTATATATTTTAAAAATGAAATACTTGTTTTTAACGATTTAGTTAAATAATTGTGTGTTATTATAATTATTATTATTATTATTTTAGTTGTGTAGCTTTGTTAGCGTGTGGCTGGTCGTGGTATTCACATCAGAACGTTTTATAGCTGTACGGTATCCGTTACACAGATCAGTGGTATGCACAGTATATAGAGCTAAAATTGTTCTATGTATATTGATCACATTTGCATTAATCGTTCATATGCCGTATTTAGTCATAGCCGAACCTCAAGACGTTACAGTAAAGTAAGTATTTATGATTTTTCTTTTTCTTTTTATTAGTAGCGTAATAAGTGATATTTATTTCTACAAATATACAACAGTTAGAAATTAAACCTAAACTGAACGCAACATTATCCAATTATATAGTATATAAAAATAAAATGTTGGCTTTAATTAGAAATAAAAACAATTTTCCATTAATAATATTAGATATTTTTCAATACTTTACTGAAAAAATATTGTATCTATTTTTTAAAGAGGGCCAGCAACGGAGTTAATTAACTCCCATAAGGGTTTTCGGTACGGTAGTTTTTATTGTTTCTCAATTTTTGTTATTATGAGGTAAACGTTGGATGGGGAGAACCGTTTGTGGTTTCTTCATTCTGGGTGGTATTCTCGTTCAGAAATCGAAACCATTGGTGACCGGGTTCGAACCGACGACTCTGTGTTTAGACACAACCACGTTAAACCGCTCGGCCACGATGCCAAAATCATTTCCAAAAAGTGAATTTCAGGCCAAAGCTAAGAATTTGATTACCGATTACATTCAATATAATTTTCGCTTAAAATTTAAATATTATTTTTCAATATAACCACAAAAAACAAAAATTTACAGAAAAATGTTTAAGAATACATTACGTCCCTATAACATTTTCGTTTTGATTAAATAAGTAAAATAAAGTAATATTGTGATAGAAATTTAAAACAAAAATTGGTGTTTGTATTAGTGTTAAACAAATGAAAAAAATATGAATAATCGAATACAAAATAAAGCATTCACATATAAATTTAATATTTCAAGATAAATGGCATGTTAAAATAATAAACATTATAATTAATTAACTTCTTTTATTCTATATTTATTTTTTATTTTGTTTTGATTTACTTCCACTAATATTTTCTAACTTAATGCAGGCCTTTTAAGTAGTGTTCGGTTTAACAATCTCAATATATATAGTAACAGAATAGTTTCCTTTTCACATCTTCACGTTTAAGAATAGGCCACGCCCTACTTCTATCTCACTCATTCAAACTTTCTCTCAATGACTATAATTCTCTTTATATACTCACCACAACACAGTGGTTAAATGCGATATCCCTAATATTTTTTTTTTGTCTTCCCTCTTCCCTTCATCTCTCAACGCAAAATACTACTCACCTTAATAAACTTAAGTAATATCTCACTCAACACTCAATCTTTCCTTCCTTACAAACCATTGCCATTATTCTTTTTATCGTTTTCTTCTTCAACCAGACTGACTTTTTAATTTAAATACATAATTATTGTCAAATTACCACCTAATTGACGACACTAATTTTTGTAACAAAGCTTAAATAAAAAAAATGAAACAGTAACGTTTTTCAGAAATCATCTTCCAAATTAGATTTTTATTAAATTTAAATAGTTTTTAAAATCAATCTTAAATATTATTTAAACAGTTTAAAAAAATAATAGCCTATATGTTGAGTTGAATTGTGTGTCAGTTTATTGAGACATCAAATTCAAATTAAGTATCATCAAAATGACTTTATATAATAAATAGTATATCTTTTAATATACATTTTCACGGTCATATGTCTTATTCTTTGTCTTTTAATTGATTAGCTGTTGTATTATTTTTGTAGTTATCGAGCTTAATAGTCCTTCTAAAAGTTCTAATAAATAAAATAAATAAATAGTAATCATTACTTGTCTAAGCCTTAATTTTTTTTAATTTTATAAATAGTAATTCAACAGCACGAGTATGTGACTTGAACCTTAACTGGTATAATTTATTCGTATGGTTAAACTACGCAGACGTACTGATAAACATGGTGATACCATTTTTCTTGATCGTAATATTCAATTGCATGATTTGTCAATCAGTATGTCGGTTGGCCAGAACTAGACGAACAATGACACTTCACCCATCAAGACGAAGGCAATCCACACCTCGTAATTCACAACACACATCTCAAATGAAAATTACAGAAATGCTTTTAGTGGTGTCTACAGTTTTTCTTTGTCTTAATCTGCCAGCATACGTATTCCGAGTGTGGATTGTATGGGACCAGGTAAATAATACTGAGATAATTTTTAAATCGTTGAGGGCATATACTATATAACTATAGTAATAATAAGCCAATGATGCTTATTTTATTAAATTATATTATATTTAACAAACTTACAATATTGGTTTAATACAAATCTATTATTCGACAACCACTAGATCAAACAAAATTAATACCTTAATAATATTTTAACTGTTAAAAAAAAAAATCCTTAATTTTTGAATTCAAACTTTTTCAATAGAATATGAACATATTTTTTTTTTATATAAATTAAATTTCACTTTCAGAAAACCCCATCACAATTCAAAACCATACAATTTATTGCAAATCAAATGTACAATACAAACTTTGGAATTAACTTTGTATTATACTGTGTAAGTGGTCAAAATTTTAGAAGAGCATTAGTTGAGTTTTGGAATAAAAGAAGACATCCAAATAAAAGATTTCGAGACACTCAGATAACCACAGGTGGGCAATATTTACGTCAAGAAAGTTTGAAATAATAATACTTTTTATGCATTTATATACTCAACAAACCAACTTTATTGTTCACTTTTCCTACATAAAAACATATCAAAATTGATATTTTGTAATTTATATCAAAATATACAAGTCTTAATCACCGGACAAATATTCAAATATTATTTTGAGTTATGAATGAAATAAAATATCTCAAAAATTCAAAATTGAGTTAAGCTAGATTAATGTTTATTCAGACATATTGTAGATAGCAAAATATATCTTCAAAATATATTGCGTAAACTATTGTTATTCAAAATTTAAAGTTAGAAAACGGTATAAACTGTATTTCAAACACAAATTAAAACAGTGTTTTTAGAACGATTTTTTATAAAAATATCTACATACTTCAAGTCTAAAAAAATATTTTATAATAAATGTGACTATAAATATTCATTTAAAATGATGAGCTTTACAATATGAACTTGATTTTAATATATATGATAAATCAAATGATTAAATAGGTATTCAAATATAGTACACGGGAAAAGAATAAATTAGTTCCATATATTTTTGATGGCTAAATTAGAATGATGTATCAAATAAAAAGTCTTAATTAAAACACTTATGCAATTAATTATGAAATTGAAACTTTAATAATTCAACAACATATTTTCAAACAATTTATCTAATATATCTAATTTAACTATTTTTAATATATCTTTTAATTATTTGACAATTAAAGTCTATAACTAATTTCCAATCGGTAAACCAACAGGTTCGTAGAACTTTAATAGTAATTTTACTGATTATTTTTAACTCTATTATTTAAAAAGCAACGTAGTGAGCTATCAACGCAACCAAAATCAAAAGAAAAAATTTAAAAATGGATAATGGTACATCATATCATACATTACATTATATGCAGCAAATTTAAAATAATTTCATTGGTTCAAGTCCAGTTCTGAATCGCTAAAAGATTATCAAACGAAATTTGGAGAATTAAAACAATACCTGCATAATATTTGGTATAACTGAATAATATACGAATATGTGTGTGTATGTGTGTTGTGTGTGAGTATAATATGTACATTATACATTTATACATATGTTTGTATAAATATATATTATAATACCTATGTTACAGTAATATCAGAATTTTCAAAAAGTGGTGTGGGGTCAAAACAGACGACTGTGAACGGGACTTGGAAAGAAGTTCACGAACTCATACAGATCAGACAAAATTAAAAACAAATAATAATAATGTACTTAAAACTAAGTACATTATACACAGTAATATATTGTAAGAATAAGATTATATTATAATATTTATAACTCAAGCAATTTTAAAAAATATTGTTATTCAATCTTTTTTTTAAGTTATACTTGTATGCAAGCGCATAAAAACTATGAAATATACAGTAAATATTTAAAAAAAAAAAAATTATTGAAATTATAGGTACCTAAATATCAAAAATTTTCAAGATTACAACTTTTAAGTATGTATAAGTAAAATGGTTAAAGCTTAAATAACAATGTACTTATTAATAATGTATTAAGTTTCAAATTGAATCCAGACATCAACAAAATTTATTACTTTGAAAGATAAGAATAATTAAAAAGTAAGTAAAATGTAGGACTAGCAAGAAATTCCACTTCATTCTTTGTTTTACACTACCTAGTTTCTAATATTGTTGAATAGCAGAAACTATTTAAAACATTACATGCATTCATCGTCATGATCTACTTTTAAAGTGAAATAGGTATGTATAAGTAATATCTACATAAAAGAAAATAGTTGGAGGCAAATAAATAATGGATAAGGTCAAATATGGACACATGGCTACATATTCTAAGAGCAGCATTGCCACCCGATGATGCTATCAACTGAATATGACTCTACTTAGAAATTGTATTGCATGAGCTTAAGAAGCACACTAACTTTTAACTTAAAAGAATACTTAGCATATAATAGAAAAACCAAAAACTCCACGTAGTTAGTAAAAAATAAAATAAAATATTTTCAATGTCAATGGAAACAATATTAGCTCCGGCGTTTTCCAACATACTCATAAACCAGCTTATACAAAAAGTAAAAAAAAAAAAAAAAAACATTAAAACTATATCAAAACACAATTTAGGTAATATTTTGACTATATTATCATTATTTTGTGCAATGGTAACACATAAAATAACAATTAGAACTACTCAACTACTACTTCAACACACAGCATTCATACACATTCCTATAGCATTCATATAATAACATAAAACTCACAAAAGAAAACCGATTGGAAATCACAAAATATAAAGTTCACTGAGAAGACACTTACTGGCAGAAATTTATAAATTCGTTCACACCAATGTCCTATGTGGAAAATAGGAATCCAACTTCTACATATTATTATGACCAAAAAAAAATGTGAAGATGTCCAATAACAAAATAGGATAAGGATAAGCAATACATTTAAAGAAATAGTCTAATAAACAATAAATACACATTGAAACCCATCAACAAAACTATAAAAATAATAGAAACTACGGGTAAAAGAACATAAAAAAGATATTGGTGAAAACGATTAGAAACATGTAGTGAAACGTGCTAAAAAAGACCACAATACAAATCTTATATCAATACATTAAAATATAAAGAAACAAATTATTGAAAATAAATAATAAAAGGGAAATAGAAAATATACAAAATATACGAAAAATATACAAAAACTTTAACAGGGAATAACAGGGATGGATGGAAAATAAGTAATGTGTGTGAAAACCAATTAATCTACCAAATAATAAAAAAACAAAAGATGAAAGAAACCCATTGGAAAAAGTATGAATAAAGTATATACGAGTATATACATATATAAACTGTATTAAGTATGCCAGATAGAAACCACAACAACAAAAAATAAGCGCAAATTGTAAATTAGAAAAGAATGAATAAAATGCATGGAATGTAAAACAAATGAGTAAACATATTTCCGGCTATAACAGCCCTCAATATGCACCCACGACCACCATCAAAATATAACGTAATTACGTAAGATAACTAAGGTAAAGCTAATTATTGTAATTATTATTCCGAGAAAACTAAAGCAATCAGTATGTTGAGTACGTCAAAGCAGAGAACATAGGCTCAGAAGAAAGAATTAGTTAATTGCTAATTGTTCGAATCGTCAGCACATTACTGAAGAGTGAAGATGAATGCATGGATGTATCCAAAAAAGCAATATCATTAAAAATCATATTTGTATGTAAATTTTTAAATATAAAAACAATTTATGATTTCGGTGTATAATTGAGAGTATAGACATAACAAAATTAATCAATTCTTAATTTATAATTTTTTACATAAAATTACTTTTCAAAGGTTCAATCTCTTAAACTCCACTAATTTTTTAAATGATTAACGATTATTCATGTTAGATTCTGAACGGAGTGATGGAATCTATTGGTTTTACAATGATGTGTGTTTTTTAGATTCTGAACGGAGTGGGAATCTATTGGTTTTACAATGATGTGTTTTTTTTTTTTTTGTATGTCTGTCATCACGTTTTGGGGCAGTAAAAATGATTCGATTTTCTTAAACACCAACTTTTCTGAAAGGAAAAAGAATTTAAATGGTACTTGGGCAAGTCAAAAATCCAACTTTTTCAATATTTTTTTAAAAATCGAAAAAAACAATAAAAAAATTACGAAAAAGCGAGAAATTTTACGCAAATTCACGTTTTTACAAAATACATTTTTTTTAAATGCTCTAACTCAAAAACGAAAAACCGCAACAACTTAAAGTTTTTACTAAATCTTTATATTGGCGTTCTGTATACATGGTTAAGTTTTCAAAGTATTTTGACATATTTTGACTTATTTATAGACAATTTAAATTTTCGATTTTTGTAAAACTTTTTATTTAAACATCTATAAAATTTAATTGGCTGACCAAAAACTCTTGAAAATTTAATACAAGGTTTATAATAAGTTAAAATTATCGTCACTAAAAAATGTCGGAGATTGTTTTACTCAAATTGTTTTTATAAACCCATAAAACTCAAATTTGTATAAAATGTGTCAAAATCACGATAATTTGCAAGTTATTTTGTAGATAAAAATTCATAAGATTTTTTCTGTTTATACTTAAGGTTCAACATTTTAACACTAGGTTATCCATAAGCTCATCTTCAAAAATTTTTAAAAAAATTTCTACCGGACCAAAAGCAAAAAATTTTATGACCGTTTTAAATTTAAATTTTTACGAAATTGCATAAAATAGCGATTTATCGTCAAACGATTTTAAATATTTGTTATAATTCAAAAAGTATAAGTCACAGAAACTTGAAATTTTTACCAGTTGTTAAGATAGGCATTTCTTCTATGTCATATTTTTTTTCAAAATATTATATTGATTTTTAAGCCACTTATAGGCATTTAAAATATTCGAATTTTTTACATTTTTTTTTTATAATCGGTGATAAAAAAATATTGACTAATACAAAATTCTTGAAAATTTAATAGAAGACTCCACAGAATTATTTATTATTGTCATTCAAAAATTATTAAAATCCATAGGCACAATTTTTTTTATAATCGTTTGAAAAGGGAATATTGATATAAAATTACATATAAAATATAATATAATGTATAATATTCTAGACTGACAAATGATATCGGTTTTTGAAATTTGCTCCAACTCAAAAACGAAAAATCGTAACAACTTGAAATTTTCACCAAATCTTAATATTGGCATTATCTATACATACTTACGTTTTCAAAGTATTTTAACATATTTTGACTTATTTATAGACAATTTAAATTTTCGATTTTTGAAGGTTTTTTTTTTAAAATATCTATAAAAATTTTTCGGCTTTCCGAAAACTCTTGAAAATTTATTAAAGGATTAATTATAAGTTATACTAATTGTAACTAAAAAATATCGCAGATCGTTTCACTCAAATTTTTTTTATAAGCCCATAAAGTTCAAATTTGTATAAAATATGTTAAAATCGTGATAACTTGCAAGTTATTTTGTAGTTGAAAATTCATAAAATTTTTTCTGTTTATACTTAAGGTTTAAAATTTTAACCCTAGGTTATCCATAAATTACTCTTCAATAATCTATAAAAAAATTTCTACCGGACCAAAAGGAAACAATTTTATGACTGTTTTAAATTTAAATTTTTACGAAATTGCATTATATTTCAATATAAATATAACATTATATATTATAATATACCTATTCTAGACCAACATATCATCTCCATTCAAAATTGTTTTTCGTATACAATGATACCTATCATTGCATTCAAATTTAACAAATCCATTGTAATGACCTATCCTATGAACGAGGTGCACTCCACCCCCAACTGTACAACAGAGTGAGGCCCATCCAGTTTTTTTATGTTTAATATCATTGACGCATCTTTAATTCAATACAACATTGCTACTATAATTTTTTGATGGATAAATTCATCATGTAACAAATGTTTTTTAACACTATACTAAATCACAGAGAAATAATACATTACATGCCAGATTGCGGAATTACTTTTGAAATCATTCAATAAAAATCAAAGTTATATTTACTAGAGAACAATACACATATAATACAATGAGCTTTAAATATCTGTGTTAGTACATTATGTATTATGATCAACCTAGCAAAAAACTCAATTTAAACATTTCCCACACGGTTTTAGAATTATAGTTCATTTTATTGAATGTAGTAGGTAAATAATAGTTATAATAGTCAGAATAGTCTTCATATTTATTATGAAACTCTAAAAAATCTTTTCAATTCGTACTTCATAAAAATGTATTCTGTATATTTCAATTCAAAATATGCAATTTATAATACTCAAGTACCCATATAAATTAAGAATCAAAATTCATATAATTGTATGTTCTTAATTATGATAATACCTAGATTCTATGATTATATGATCTAATATTAACCAATATATACATTCCAATTTTGAAATCAAGTTATATAATATGGACAACTTTTACAAAATGTACATAATTTACCTGTCAATAATCAATATAACTTAGGTTATTTTTAAGTTATTTAATTTTAATTATTATTTAATTGATTGTATTTTTCATATATATATAATATACTGAGCCTCACGTAAGATTCTTGTGTTCTAATTCTTAACTATTATTTTGATATAAAATAGTACTCACGAGTTGTGACCGGAGAATCAGATGGTAACGTTGGTGGTAAAAGTTCGACACACCCAGATCCAAAAAATCTCTTATCGAGGACTTGTAATAATTGTAAAGCAGTATCTCGCACAGGTGATCGAGGACAACCAGTGTTCATCAAAGTAACGTTGATAATCGCCGTATAATGATCACAAGGATACTCCCTAAACATAATAATGTTCAATTATAGGTACCTACTTGAGTAAAATAGTATTACATTTATAAATATTCAAATTCTGAATTTAAATGCTATCAAATTATTTATTAATTAATTATTTATTGTATGATCAACGATAGCCCTTTACAAAATATATGATATAAATACATGACAACAACCAAGATACATATAAAGACAGTAATAATAGTACATTTTTAAAAAAAAAAATATTTTACAATAAAATATATAAGACTAAGAATAAATGTGTACGACCATAGAAACAAAATAGTGAATAATCATAATAGATAATTTGGATTTTCTTAAAATTTAAATTTAAAATTAACATGTGTAGAGTTAAAAAATCAAGAGAATGAGAGATTATATTGGCTACTCTAAGAGCTCTGGGAAAAAAAGAAGAAGCATCACTATTTGTCTTATTATGTGGAATAACAAATAAACCTAGATTGCGCGTATAAAGACAAAGAATTCGGATACCTATCATTGCTAGTAATTCTGAACAAAGAATATATCCATTGAGAAAATCAAAAATAAACATTATATCTGCTAAGTTTTGTCTCAGGGAAAGACTATCAAGGCCCAAGGATTCCTGTAGTGGAATAATTGAGTCTTTAGAGAAAGGAAAATTTAATTTATATGATATATTTCTAAAAAACTTGTTTTGAACATTAGTTCAAAGTAGTAGGTAAAAAGATTTTGTGACCAAACATGAAACAATTGAATCAAATTCAAGGTTAGATCTAACTAACGAAGTATAAAGTGTTTTTAAACACTGAGGATTTCTAAATTCTTTAGTACCTAATTCTATTTATGAAACCTAACATCTTATAAGATTTGTTGAGTATTGTTTGGTGATTAATTTTAAAGCCAAGATCACACTCAAAGTAAATTCCTAAATCTTTAATTGTATTAACTCTTGATATGGAAAAATAATTTATTAGATATTGTTTTAAAATAGGCTTTACGTGTAAAAGAAATTATATTACATTTATCTATTTTCATAGGTAGATAATTATTATAGATTAATAGGCTTTGTAAAAATATTTAAGAAACCAAAATTATGATTATGATTGGTTGTCATAGAATTTTTAGATACTTCTCTACAAATACTGTTTACATAAAGTTTAGCCCTTTTCAAAACGACCCCCAGCAATTCAATCTCTTTCTTTTTGCGATAATAATGGTAATATAATTATAAACGGTTCAACGAATCACAAATAAATACCAACAATTAATTAATACAACAAAGGAATCGCACAGAGCGAATTAAAGAAGATTTGGTAGTTATAACCTGTAAAACGTCAAATTCAAAAAAGTTTAATAAGAATTCTATAATAAGAATAATAGGAAGTCAATACTGATTTGTCTCTGTCAGAAATATGTCTAAAAATAATAATGGTTCAGTAAATGAGTTGACATACCTAATATTTATTTATCCTCTTTCTCAGCAATTACGTCTTCATGTCTTCATTCGATAAATTAAACACAAACAAACGTGCATTTCCTTCTTTACGATCTCTATACATTTTCATTATAAATAATTCTAATTGTATCTAATTAATAACCATCAACATAGATTAAATACCTATACATATATATATGTATTTAATCTATGCCATCAAGCACTACTCTAACTACTTCTTTCACATTTATTGCTTTCTTTTAATTTTTAACTCTTGTTAAAATCTACTCGTAACAGATATATTTTCATTTACATTTAGGTACATGACAATGAAATATATCTGATACCGTTTTTCAACACTAATAATACTAAGGTCATATCATTCTAATATATTCCTAGCTCAGTGGCTCAATAAAATATAAGTTACAATAAATTAACCCCACACTCATCATTCATTAAATATTCAAATGTACCTATTTACCACAAGATAATTTTACTTGTAGAACACTGATGTTTAGTCGTCATTTTATACTCAGTCTTATATCTTCTCGCATACATATTTAATTAAACGTAATTCAGTATATGAACACGGAATAACTAACCACTAATTTATTTAAGTTATTTAAATCAATGTTAATACCTACCTATAGAATATTATATCTAAAATAATATATAATACATAATAATCACCAATTATATTATGCGAATTTATTTATGCCAGATTCCTGTCAAGCTTTTAAGGTATGCAATTACAATTTTTTAATTAATTATGTACTTTGCTGATATTAGTAGTAATAAAACTTTGTTACCTATACATGAGATTAAATTTATTTACATTATTTTCTTTGGCAGATTATCAAATGTGTTATAAGTTATAACCGTTCTCGATCTGAACATATATTAGGTATTATGTAGTGTAATCTCAATTCTTAATTTATCTCCTCACTATTCCGTACATTATAATAACTAGTAGCCAATAAGTACATAAGTAATTACAAAGGTAATTAATCTATTAACAAAATCTGTATTTAATTTTATAATCTAAATCTAAGTTTAACTCCCAATTCCTCTACAACAGTAGAATCACACTTTTAATGGTTCTACAAAAAATTTATCTATTTCGAGACATAGATACTCTTTCTATGCCTCGTCTGGCAAATTCTATAAAAATAACGCAGTAGAGATAATTTTTCTTTTATAAAAATATAAACATGTGAAAATTTACTAAAAGAAAGTAAGATTCATAGTTTTTCATTTTCAAATTGTTATTTTGTCAAAGTTGGTCAGTTAGTTATAATTAATTCTTTTTGTATTTGCTTTCTTTTGTTGTATCTATGTTTATATAGGTACTAATCAATATTTTTTCGAAATTGTACGACAAAACTAATTCGTAACTTTGAGAGCAAAATTTACAATATATCCGATTTTGAACTGTTTTTCTGAGAGTTATCGATTTTATTGACATCTAAATAATTTAGAAAATGTGCCGTAAGTCTTTAAAATAATTATGATAAGGTAATGACGAAAATTTCATCCTAATTTAAAATTTAAATCAATTAATTCACATTTGGTGTTTTAATTCATCACCAAAAGTTGAAGCAAATTTTTGCAACACCATTTTAATAAGTTCAAACAAGGCAATACAAATTGCGGCATATTGGGAAGAAAAGGGAATATGAAGACCAACACGAGAAGAAGAAGAATTTCAATAAAATCTGATAAGTAATTTCACAGTTTATTCAATAAAGTGACTTCTTCATACATTATGAAATTACATTGACCAATTATACCTCAGCTAAATTATTCTTATTCAACAAACATTTACATTAATTGAAATTATGAATTTAAATAAATCACTTTTTAAACAGACTGCTAATTTTGCCAAAACTTTATCCCTAAATAAAACAAATTCCAGAAATTGAACTAATGATTTCTTTTGAAATATTAAATAAAACTTAACTATTCAACACATCACTGTATATAATAACATTTTATATTGAATAGATAACTAATCTATTGAATGATTGTACAATTTTACAAACATCACTATATTACTATGGATACAATTACATTTTTTTTTTATTAATTAAGTTGTCTGTTTGTATTATACTGAACAATGTTTGTAATTTAAATCAAATTTATTCTTTAGTATTTTTTTTTTTTTTTTTTGCTAAAAGTGATACAAACTGTATTTTTTAAAATATTAAATATAAATAAACAATTATTTATATAAACAACAATTTTTCTTACCTAGTACTGAAAATCACTCCAAGTGCATGAAAACATGCATCTGCTACAGATGGTACAGCTGTATAGCATCTATCTACAACCCAGTCTAGAAGTGCTCCTAAATCAGGATTACAATCCAACAACAAAACCACTGTTTCCATGGCCAATTGATGAACTCGTTTATCAGGGTGAGCTAATAACACATCTATCCAAGCATATAAAGATCCATCAGGTTCAACCAAAGTATAATTGAAACAAGGTCCACAAGTTAGAACTGCACAAGCAGCTTGTAAAGATGCCATTTGTAAATCATCTTTAACTAAATCCATTTTCAATAAACTAGATGAAATAGCTGATGAACCAAGATGTTCAGCCCAATTACAAAAGAGAGTAAAAAGATTTAGCCGTAATTCTCGTTTTAACAATGTACGATATGTTTCAACTGAAATCAGAGATAAAAAAGTTTAGTTTTTATTTCAATTCTATTAAGTAATATTTAATAATTAGTTATTTTCTAAACTCATAAATCTCAATTGTACTTACGTTCAAAACTTTTTATTATCTTTGTAACAAATCTACAGAAGTGCACCTTAATTTCCCGAAGACTATCTTTTTCTAATTCTAACTCTAAACAGCCTCTAGCACCCTCAACATATTCTTCGATGGTTGGATGTAATGAACATGTATCTCTATCTAGAACAAATGAACTAAAAAAAAATATATATAATGAAATTCTACATTAATAAATTATACATGACTATCTATTTTTAACTTTATATATTGCATTTATACCTTCGACCAAATGTTCCATATCCTGCAATAAGTTCAAAAACCTTTACTAACTGTAAACGTAACGCATCTCTTCTTCTTCTTCTTCTCATGTTTTCTTGTTTTCTATCCACAGCTTCTTTTATATAAGCAATTAATTCTTCCAAAAGATCTCTGTTTAAAATAAATATAATATATACATTTTAAATAACATAAGAATATTTCAGTTTTTATTTTTTATTTTACTTTAATGCTTCTGGATTTATAGTTCCCATTGCATAAATAGCAGCGTCTCGAACATCAGCTACTTCACATCTCAATAATGGTACAATCAATTTATACAATACTGTAGGAGTAACACTTTTACTATCATTTCGTTCAGTTGCTAAACTATCTGGTGAAGAACTTAAACTAAGATCAGGTGAAGCACATCTTATAACTGGATTTGGAGCAAGAGGTACAACTCGCATAGCAAACATTGCATAATATCGCCACAGAGTTAAATACTGATCACGTTCTGTTAAAGGTTTTCTTGGTGGTGCAGAACTTCTTAACAATGAAGCTCTATTATCACTTACTGGCCTAAAAAATTAAATAAGTATAATAAAAATGTTTGCATGTATTTTATATTAACTTACGTTGGGTCAATCACTGAAAAAAGATTTTGAACTCTAGAAAATACCAACGGCCAAGCCTGAGCAGTAACAGAAGGACATTGTTTTATAATAACATTTTGGGATAAAATACCAAAAAGTATTGTTCCCCAAGGATCACTATTACCAGTTCCACCCAATAAACTTAAAGAAGAACCAGTTTTGGTAGAATTAGTGTCATCCTGAATTCCTAAAATATTTTAAAAAATATATGTCTGAACACTTAAATATATACTAAATAGCAAATAATAAACGTAAATTATTATTATACCAGCTGTCCATATAGGAGCATTTCGATCAACAATCCATTGCAGATCAATCGAATTTGCTGCAGAAGCTGTCATTGCAGCAGACTTTTCTGCTGACGGTAACATAGGAAAACATCTCTCAATTAATTGAGGGCAAGCTTTATCAATAATATCAATAACTGGCAACTCTTCCTTGGTATTATCTAAATAATAAAAATAATTACTATTATTTACTATTACTAAGAATAATTGAAAAATTCTAACCTAATATTTTCATAAGACATTTTATTTCTCGAAGTATGTGAGCTGATAAACGACGTGGACTTGGTCGACAATTGCATAGCATTACTAATGCAAATGCTTCAGCTTGAGAAAAATCAACTTTTTTTGACTTTTGTTGACTCTCAGTTAAATCTATTTTTTTATTTTTTTCTGTTTGATTCTTAATCAATCCAGGTGTAATACTATTTTTCCAGCAAGTCAATAATTGCAATAACATACGCAAACCATTGTCAACAAGTTGCGGAAAAGTGTCTTGAACATCCCGTGCCAAAAATTGTGTAAAACCTAGATGACAATTTATGTATAAAACAGAGTATATATTATAAATTGAATGAAATATCTAATTAAACTTACTAATTATTACATCATGGCGCCATTCTGGAAAATCTATAATCAAAGTTTGTAGACTTTGATATGCTAAGGTTCGAAGTTCCTCATCCATATGCACAGTTAAGCGAGACAACATATCACGTAAATCAGCACCACCAGTCATAGTTTCTGGTATTAAACGTGGAACAGCCGCAACACATGTTCGAAATAGATCAATACGTGGCTTTCTTTCACCAGTAATCATTTCATCAGGTACCTAAAAATTATAATAAAATCATTAATCAAAAAAATTAAATCATACAGATGATAAACAATAATAAATACACAGCTAAATTCTTATAAAAATACTTCAATTTAAATCCCATCCAAAAGATACTAGAATACAAAAATAACTGTAAAATTATATTAAGTTATGTTATTATATTATATTATTTTATTAGCTAAACCTGTCAAAAATTATGTAAAATTAGAATTCCTCCTAATTTTTCAATAATAGTATAACTACTTCAAAATCTAGGATACTTCATACCATATAACCAATCTCAATAATTTAAACTATATTTTACATCAAAAACTCTACTCTAGAAAAAATTGAAACCAGTTATTTAAAAATATAACATAATACATAAATATATAAAATAAATGTAAAATAAATCAATAAAAATACAAATGTCCAATATTTTATATATTATTCATAAGTTGTTATAAATAGAAAATAAAAATGTTAAATGCTATCTTATAATAACAATATACATATAAGTATAATTAATAATACTTTCTTCTTAATTTAAAATAATTAACCACTAAAAAATTTAATTTTAATTTTAAATTTTTTAAATAATTTAAATTAATAAGTACCTTGTTCATATTTTGAGTACTAGTCATCATCAAAGGTCTTCCATAATGAGTATCTAATGCTTTTAAAATTTCAACAAATACTCGACGCACATGTGGAAAATAAGAATGAATACCAATGTTTCTTGCTGTATCCTCAGTCAACATCTAAATATTGATATATTGTTTTTAATATGAAATAATAAAAGATATTATAAGTACACATTATACAAAATAATATTAATAATAATTATACATATTATAAATGGAATACACAATATGATCTTTGTTATAACATATTATACACAAACCTTATTCAAAAATGTTTTTTTAACACGAAGTGTACTACCAGAAGGTAATACTCCTGAAGTACCTGGCATTGGTGGTTCACCTTCTTTTTGTTCAAGACTATCAGCTACAACAAGAAAAGCTCTGAGACCAATACTCATTCGTTCAGGTGTAAGTATCAATTTAATTGTTCGTCCTACACCTAATAAATCGTACACTATTTCACGCATAGCAAAATCCAAACGTTCCTAGGAAATAATTATACAATACAATATACAATACAAATAATCAATAGAACTAATGAATAATATTTACCTGAGCAATAAATTGTATAATTTTAACAAATATATTTAAAGGTGTATCGCGAGGTACAACAGCTTTTGTTCCTTTTGGGAACAATGAATTTACTATACTTTGTAAGCGAGATTGAGTTGCAGAATTACTTTCACATTTAATTCTCACCATATAAACCCATAACAACCGATAAAGTGCCTCTGAAAACGAAAAATCATAAACATATTATTATATGTGCATGTAGGTTGTATCCTTTTATTGTTTTTATATTCCAATATAAAACTGTTATAGATTATAATTATAATATGACTATGTATTAATGATAAAATATTTAACACTATAACTATTAATTAATACTTCAATTACCTAAAGCAACTCTTGACATATTTGGATCTCTGTTCTTTAAATTTGATAAACACATGGCTAAAAAGTAATGCCAATTTTGTAAAAAAAATATTTTTTGGCTAACACACAGCAAACAAGTTACTAAAGGAAACAATGACAATCTATGTTTTGATTTAGTACACATGTCTAAAGTTGTCGAATAAAGTGACTCTACAAAATTCTTCAAACAAGGAACATTTACTTCGTTTTTAACAATCTAAAATAATAAAAATATATGCTTGTTTAATATATTAAATTTAAATAGTAAATTTGAACGTACGCCGGCCATAGGTAACAAAATTTCTACAAACAATCCAGCCATTGAATGTTTAACATCTTTATCTTTGACTTCAAGAAAATATTGAGCACACTCTTGCATGAATTGAAATGAAGCCTCAAAATCTTCGATAGGAACCATCTATTTATTATTAATTATTTCTTAGTAAATAATAAATTGAATATGCATAAATATGTGTGTAAGTATGAACACACAACAAAAAATTAATTTAATTACCTTAATTCTAAAAAATTTCATTCCCATTAACAATGAAATTATAGCTTGTATAACATGAGGTGATGGTTCTTTAGCTTTTAATTCTTTTAATTCGGCCATAAATCGTTTTCTCACAGATAAAAATCGAGACTGAGCCAAAACACCCAAAACTTCTGCATATAAATCAGCTACCATATGTATATTTGGTGCATTGGGACAACTCTGTGCTCTAGATATAAATAATAAAAATATAAATTATACAACTATCAAATTTTAATGACATAATATTAAAATAAAGATTAATCTTTTCATTATATTTAAAATATTTTTTAATGTTTTATTTTATTGGAAAATATAAAGTTTATTCTAAGTAAAAAAAGGAAGTTATACATACCCTTCCCGATACTTAAAATGTTTAAAGCACAAATTTTCAATATATATGACTAAATCTTCATGTCCTGGATGAAACGGTAATTGTTTTAATACTTCAATTAATGCTAAACAAAATATAAATTCAACTGCTAGATCTCTTCGTTCTCCCTTAACTTCCATTTCTTTATTATCAATAGAATCACTGAAAAATATAAGAATAGTTTATACATATTATAACATAAAAAAATATTTGCACAGAAACATCAGAAACATTAATTCCAATCTCATATTAATTAAATATTTAAATATGATTTTCATATAAATGTATAAATACTTTTATATCATAACTAATCCAATGACAACATCAACAAAAAAAGATTGTTATCTTTTGAATAATTGTTAAATTCATTGTAAAAATACAAATTAATTTTTAATATAAAAAATAAAAAATAAGTATATACTTTTAAATGACTTCTAATGAGGATAAACTAATTGAATTATTAACAAAAAAATTATGTAAGAAAAAAATTAATACATTAATAAATAAAATAAATTCTTAGTTTAGAGTATTATCAATAGTGTATATTACAAACGGTTTCAAATTAAAAATTTGTAAATCACATCAAGTAAATCAGTCAAAAAATAATATTGCGACTGAAAATGAAAAAATATTAATGACACACTATTAATATTACTCAAGGATAAGCAATTATATATTTTTTTTGACATTTACATTAATGAATATTAACCACTTACAAAATGTTAAATTTTGTTTAAAAAAAATATTATTATAATATGTGGTCATACTTTTTGCCTTTAAGTTCAATTTTTTTTGAGTCTGTAGCATTGATGTCTAATACACCAATTTGCCGATCATACCAAGCAAAAAGAGCTTTTAATATTGAAGGTAAACAGTGTTCAGCAACTGATCCAAATGCAATTAATAATTGATCAAACTGTGGATCTTCACCACGTTGCAATATTTTCATTAGTGGTTTTTCTAGTTCTATCATTACTTCCTCCATTTTTCGTTCAGCCTGTACAGTAAAATCTGCAAACAGTGTACGCATCACATATTCCCCTGGTTTGATGTCTGTATCTACATTTGGGAATGGAGAACGTTCTTTGTGTGCTCCCCATGGTAGTACTGTTATTACACTTTGCCTTTGACTTTCTGTAATAAGCAATACAATTTAAAAAATATTCTGTAGTATGAACATATACACACATATAATACCAGGAGTATTCGTTAATGTAGAATCAGTTAAAGTATTAGACATTGATTGGTTTGTTTGAAAAGAATCAAGATGAGGTGGTGAAGTTCCAGAATCAATTTCATTTTGAAACTCATCATTTCCAAGCAGATCTTTAAAATAATATTGCGATTAAATATTTAACTAATAATAAATATCATGAATTCAAAAATGTATTAATACCATGAACAATTTGTTCCCGACCACTGGTATCTATGATAATATCCGTGTCCTGTTCTTCCATCATAAGTGCAATTATCAAATAATATATTTACGGAACCGAATCAGTTTCAATAGTTCAGATCATATCTCATAATTGTTTTGCTTATTCTTAAAACAAATTATTGAAGTAACAACTACTATTATTATCATTCATTAATTTAAACAATAATCAAAATCAATCTGATCAAAACTAATAACTGATACAATATATAGGTATTCAGTACTTTGTTGACTATTACCGAATGCCTTCAGTCTTGACCATAGAAACGATATTAAGATCTTGAGTTCTTAAAATTGATGATCTATGGAGTTAGTATTTTAGTAATGAACTCAGATCAGTGGCCAGTACCCAGTGGGTCAGTCACTACTTCACTATAGCCAGATTTATTTATTTTCTTTTAAAGCTTATCAATTAATGAATTATAATGCTATCAGTTGTTATCACTAATAATCTAGACATAGATAATAAACATACTAACCTATTCTGTAACGCAACCACTTACCACAGAATAAATGTAACTATGGTCCCTGGGATCAATAGGAACCATATTGAAATATAGGGAATATCATTGATTATAAATATTAACAAGTAGTTATAATCAATGGTAATATCCATGACAAAATAGATCATTTTTGTCATGGTAATATTAATGTGTTAAAGTTTAATATAATATGATATAATATATATCATAATTAGGGAACGGATTTTATTGTAAATACATATTTTTATTGCAATGAGATATTTTTAATCTGATAAAAATGTGCACGATTCAGATCATTCTTATTAAAATAAGCCCCATTTTATTTTACATATTTTTACTTATTGGGTAAATAAGTACATATTTTAGTACTTATTTTAGTGATTTTCAATATCATTAAAAAAAATTCAGGATTTCAAACTATTAAAATACATCAGAGATATTTTAATTGGTAAAAATCAAAAAGGATCTCTGGACATTGAATTCACTCCTGATATAGTGAACATCAATTACGCCCCTATCACATCTGTTGACGTAGAACGGTCTTTTAGTCAATACAAGAGTATTCTCCGACCAAACAGTCACAATTTATCATTTGCAAATCTTCAAAAATATGTTGTATCTCATTGCTTTGTTCCGGAATAATAGTTGTATATACCTACATCGTTTGTAATACTTTTATTTATAAAATAATTTTTTTCTGTAATTTTCAGTAGATACCTACTAATACATTTTTCGATATACATAGTTTTAATTTTTTTTACATATTTTAATAATATTAATTACATATTTATGTACATATTTTGATTTTTTCATTACAATAAAATCCATTCCCTAATCATAATATATATGATATAATATATTATATATTATAATATAATATGCGTTTCTCAAACCGTTAATCGCGATCAGAACCAATGTTTTTTGGGCCGCGAATAATTTTTTGAATTACATAGATTTCTATACATTTATATTAAATTATAACATACTTATATTATTATGGTAATATAGTACCTAAATTATAATTCATAATAAGTCGTATGTTTAATTTACTTAATTACTTTTTGAAAAATGAAACCCTGTGAGTCGCCAAAGATTTTTCAGATACAAATTGGCTAGTGGTACCAAAAAGATTTAGAACCACTACCAGGACCGGATTTAGAATTTGTATGCCCCTAAGCTCAATTGTGGTGTTGGCCCTACCAGAAAGTTTTTAAAAAATAGAAAGGGCATACACACAAATAGGTAAACTAAGCCATCTTTAAAACATTTTCAAATAATTTTCTATCCAAAATCGAGGGTATTGCAACTTTCTAACTTCTAGTTATTTGACTGAAAATAATAACATTTAAAATATAGTATATTAAAGTGTGGATTCAATTACCACAGAGTAGTTAAAAAGGTATTCAACGCTCTTTATTAATATTACTACAGTCTACACACTATATAGTATATTTTATTACACAACACCAATTTTAGAAAACTGAAAAAGAATGAAAAATATTGAGACGGAGCTTTTTTTTATTTGTATGATGGTGTGGTGAGGGCCCTGTTGTGGTGCGGGCCCCATAGACTACAGCCTATATAGCCTATGCTTAAATCCGGCCCTGACCACTACCTATTTTATGCTAATATTATAATTTCTAAGTCTGTGACGTAGTTTTCAGTTTCTCACCAAAGCAATCGCTTTAGCAAGTTAACTTACAACCGCAACTCGGGTTACAATCAAGGTAAAATTGCGCTTGTTGGGTATAATAAAATTGTATTGAAGTTTGTAAATGGAATAGAGCTGGTCGCTGGTAAGGGTACCAAAATGTAAATTTATACTTCATATAGTGTATATAAGATTTAATGTATGATACATTGATACCACATAACACGATCAAAGATGTATCTATCTATATCACATATTCACAGATTATAATTTATATTCATATAATCTGTGTCTATATCGACTATATCCTCAATCGTGCTACATAGTATTCGTTTCATAGCTAGTAGCACGATTAAAGATAAGTCGTATTTTTTTTTGTATAGTTAAATTTTAATCGCGTAAACACTGTTACACACTTCCAATACTATGGCTTTCATGGTTATCGCAGAAAAAACTACCGACACATTACAAATCATGAGAACGTCTACTATACTTGCTATCAGATTTTAATAGTGATACGTAGTACGTAGATTTGTTCAAATAGTATCACTGAGAATTTGAGATCATATTATATAGAGTAAGCTTCAATTTGGAATTTTATGTCAAAATGGCAAGATCTATAATAACTCTTAAATATTATTATTCTGTATTCTTATTGCCCTGTACGGGTGTGAAACCTGAACAATAAATAATAATAACGGAGGAAAAAAGAAGACTTGAGGCGTTTGAAATGTGGTGCTATAGAAGAATGCTAAGGATAAGCTGGATGGACAGAGTAACCAACGTAGAAGTACTGGAAAGATTATCAGATGGTAAGTTACTATGGAATAACAGTCGTAAGGCGGAATGAGTGAATAGGCCATATCATGTAACACGAAGGATTGTTGAAATTGATAATAGAAGGAACAATAAAGGGAAATAACCGTAGAGGTAGACCACGATTTAAGATAATATGTATTTCTTAAATCATGGGGTAGACCAAGATTGGAATTCATTCAACAGATAATAAAGAACCAAGGATGTGACTCATATGTGGAAATGAAAAGGAAGGCGGAGAAGAGAGAAGACTGGAAGATAGCTGCAAACCATAAATGCAAATTAATATTTATTATTACAATACAAATGTATAGCATAGGTAATTATTGATGTTATAAATCTAAAATTGAATCACTTATAATATAAAGTTAATTGTTACATGTGAAATACAGATAAATATTTAAATTTTTATCTTAAAGTTAAGACTTATAAAGCTAAACTACGTTCATATGGAACTATTCTTTTAAATTCTTCAATCACATCATTAAGGCCGATATTTTTTGCCATGGTTTGTTCGATATATGGAAGCATTAAATTTTCCAATCGCCCTTGAGTCATTGTCGTCCGTAGCTTAGTTTTAATATGTATTAGCTTCGAAAAAGCTCATTCACATGAAGCACTTGTGACTAGTATGACAGAGAAAACTTTTAATACGTTTCTATGCTGAAAAAAAAATGGTTTCAATACCATTTTCTCATAACCATTTTAACCAAAATGCACAGTCTTTATTGGTAAGAATATCATCTTTGTTTCGTGCCTTCAAAATATGTATTTCACTTTATCACTTACAAATTCGTCCTATGATATATCAAGATTATTTTTCTATAAATTAATGTCATCTTTGCTCAATTCAAATTTCAACATTTTTCCCACTCCAGTAATGATTGATAAACGTTCGTCAATTCCTTGTACTAACGAATCCATCAATGGATTAGTTATAAATACTGAACAATTTATAATTTTTTAATTACAATGATTAATTTATAAAAAGTTTTTGTTAAAGTTATTTACTATTTACTATTTATATAGTATTTACTATTTAGGTACTTGGCTACATGGGTCCTATATTCTATAATATTTGCTTGCACACCCACTAATACACATTAAGTTGAGGTACTGCGAATTTCTATATATTATATCGAAGTACATTTAGTTTGAAAACTAATAACTAGGTAATAAATACCTAGATCTTACATATAGTAATGCTTTAGTATACAATCAATTAAATTTAACAATTAAAAATAAATATAAAATGAATAATTTTGTCCATTTTGCTAACCAAAAATCTGTATCCTGAATCATCAATTTGTTCACGAGTAAGTATGGTCGTCAAATAAACAAAAAATATTAAACTAATAACTATATAAGGTCTATATTTGGATTATTCGATAAACGATTGATGATTAGGACATTTAAACACAATAATAAAAAAAAAGATAAAACCCGTACTCAACGTATGAACAATGAAAGTAATATGGCGACACTCGCAAAATGACATTTTCTAAAAATAAATATAATAATTTAAAAACTTTTGATAATGGTTTGATTTCGATGGCCAGTTGTAATACTACTAAATATATTTTTAACATTTGAACTGTTCTATTAATTACGTACAATTAATTTCTCAATTTTCTTTTGCATTTATACCTAATTTTTTTAGTACATTTAAAATAAAATATTTTTAACAAATGTATTCATTAACACGGAACCAATAGCTTGGGTCATGGCCCAGTTGGCCCAGGCCGTAGTTCCGCCTATGTTAATATACTTACCACGGCTTACGGCTAGTACCTATATACTCGTAAACATTATAAACCATGTGTATTACTTTTATTATATTATATTTTGTATCATGAATTATGAATGTATAGGTATTACTAACTACTGTATGAGGCATAAACATATAATCTAACTAGGATAGTAGGATGTAATTGATATAAGTTATAACTTGATTTATGTCTATGGTAGAGGTATTCAAACTTTTTCATCCCACGACATCTATTTGGTTTCACAATATTTTGACAGCTCCAAAATTAGTAATGACAAAAAAACAATGATTATATTATTGTATAATGTAAATTATTATAATGTATTAATATTTATTCATTTATCATACAACTGAATATATTAATTTACAAATAAATAGGTAATATTAAAAAAAAATGAAATACTTTATGCTTAATACTTCCAAATTAACAATAAAATAAATTAATACGTTATTTAGTATTTATAAAGGAAAGCAGTCATTAAAAGCACCCTCTTCTATTTTATAAAACTGACATCCTTTGGAACACCGTAATTTTATCAAGAAACTCAAAAATGTAGATAATATAATTTCCTTGTAACAATTTTTTTTTTCTTTATAAATAAACCTTCGGCAGCAATGGCCATTGGGTGGTATTAATCCTAGTGAGAGAGAAAAAGAAAAAAGGATTTATTGAACACATTAAGCTTTGAAAATCTGTGTCTTCTAACTTTCCGTGGTGTTCAATGTGCTCGAAAAGAAAAAGATACAATTATTTTCTACGCTTGAATATCATTGCAGAATAGAATTGCATTAAAAAAATAAGAAAGAACGGTCGGCAGTCAGCTCTCATATCGAAACACAATGTTGTTCAAAACTTCGCTACACTAATTTCATTTTCCGGTTTTTTTGCCACAGCTCCCTTCACCAACTCACGCAACGCCCCTATGGTATATTATAGTCTGTGTTTTAAATGTTTTAAATTTTAATCACATCGTGGTTTTAAATCTTTTAATATTTAGCCATGCTCTATAATATCTATATGGTTGAGATCCCGATGTAGAATGTTGATAAATTAATTAGATACATTTTATCTACAGCCGTGGTATTTTATATCTATGGTGTATTTATATATTAATATATTATACACCATAGACTTATAAATTATAATACATATAATATTAATAATAATAATAATAATAATAATGCTTATCAGTTGTCGGTAAAATGACTCACTCCATATGATAATAACATGGTCATATTCGTGACCCTAACTTTATACCGGGACCGGCCGAACCACAGAACCCGATAATCGAATTATACTTATCGTACTATCGGGTCACTATAGTCGGCCGTCAGTGATAAAAATATTACTTTGTATCTTTGTTGTCGGCTTTTTATTTAAATAGTCCAAGTTATAAATTATAGTATTGGATAGTATTGATCTAAAAATTAATACCAATTTTTCACGGGACCAAGACTTGTATATTGTTCAATTGCCAGCACATTCTAATATATTTAAAAAATACTAACTAGGTAAGTAATGGATTCTGACAATGAAAAGAGAAACGAAGAAAATGGTGATCTATCCAGGAATACTCTGGTCGCTAAATGTGTTATGAAGTCCATAACACATCCTCTGGACTATGCTAGGTTTTTGGTTCAGGTAAGTCATTAATTAATACCGGTATAGTAACAACTGTTGTTTTGGATGTAGTATTGTAATTATTGTCTTTAGTAGTATTTTTATAATTTTATAACATTTATTGATTGATCATCATCCAATTAATACATTTGCTTTTACTATCTCCTTTTTTTTTAATTTAAAAAAAATAAATTACATTAAATTCATAATTTACTTTGCTAAAATTTGAATGTGTAATGATATTGTATTAGAAGTAGACGGTTTCAAACGAAGAGTTATAAAAATCTTAAAGTAGTTAACTTAATTGATTTGCAAATTCAATTTGTTGAAATTCATTCATTTTTGAAGTTTTTCTTAATTGTATAGTTATATTATTATAACACTTGTGCCTACTAATTTAAATTACTAATGTTATTTTCAACATAATATAATGATAAACCTGATAAAATTATTTCTTTTACAGATTGGTCATGAACCTATGTCACCTTACTATTACAGAACTCTCTTTGGTGAACAACGGTTAATTCTTCCTAATTTAATAACTTATGGTAATCAGTTTTTATTATTTAATTAAATTTTAATTATCCTTATTATGAATGAAAATCTTAGGACATTATTTTCAAAATGTGAAAATTTTATATTTTATTTATACACATGAAAGTTTATGCAATATATAGCAATCCACTAGTGAATTATTTGCAATAAAACTTTTAGTAACTAGTAAAAAATATTTATATGAGATCTTATTAAAATGTTCTATAACTATATTAGAAGTTAGAACTTAAATAGTAAATATTCTAATACTAGTAATTTAATAATATTTTATGGTTTTATCATTTTCAGCTAAGTATATTTATTCAGTGGATGGATTTAAAGGAATGTATATTGGATTAGCACCTAAGATCTTGGGAATTTGTGTTGAACATTTTTCATCTGTGATAGTATCTGATTACATAAAAATTGATAAAAATCAAAATGTAGATATAGATTCCGATTTAGAATTGTAAGTAATAACACCTTTACATTTTTAAAAATAATATAGTAATATATTAATTTAATTATTATTACTAATAATAAAACATAAAACAACATGTTTTTGAACAAAGTATCTAAAATTCAGCCTTAACACAACTTTTAAATTCTTTTGTTCTTAAAATGAAAATTACTGCTTTTTTTCTTATTTTTATAATATTTTATTATATTAATTACTTTTGTTGTTTAATGAAGGAAAAATATATAATTTTATTGGTAGTATAGTATATGTAATTTACTTCATATTTCACTATGTCTATTATGTTCTATATAGTACAAATTGTTTTTTGTTCTTCTTAAAAAAAGAAATTCATTTCTGAATTCTACCTTTTTCCTACTATAAATGTTTGATTTATTATTCTTATAATTTTGAAACGAATATAAATTGTAAATATTTATAAAAGTAATTATATAAATTCAAACTAGATGGAAAAAATGTGCAGTTAATACATCAAAAGAAATGATATGTACAGCAACAAGTATTGTATTCAGCCATCCCTTGTATGTAGTCTCTATGAGAATGATGGCCCAGTTTGTAGGTTATGAACATCGTTACACGTGAGTTTGGTATAAAATTATTTTTTAAAAATTTAAATGTAATAAACATTTTTTTAAATTCTAGTTTTGTGCAAAATTCACTTTTACTCATTAATCGTGAAGAAGGAATAAATGGTCTCTTTGCAGGGTTAATTCCACGTCTATTAGCTGGTTTAGGCACTGTAATTCTTGTTAATGTGGCAAAACAAGCATTCTCACATTATTTATTTGATCCTTCACCTATGGCTTTGAACATTGCTGATTTTGCTGCTTCGGTAATATATATTATTGTATTTTAATTATAATTAGTTGTTACTAGATAAGTTTTAATCATAAATACCGCTCATAGCAAGGACAAATCTAAGTACGCTGGGGGAAATTCCATGTGTAGTAGTCTATGTGCACCTATGAAAAGTGATCTACCCATAAATAGATATTAGATCCGCCCTTGTCTTATTGTAATTTGCATTATATCAAATGTTAAATATCAGTGATATTGTGAATATTACCTAATCGATTCATTAAAATAATTACAACTTATGTATTATTAATAATAACGTAAATAGAAATTATAAATGAATCATTTCCATGTTAATATAGTCTATATAAATATTTTTATTATTTATGACTTTCACTGCAAATTACTTATGGGACTCCTAAGTCTATTTGTATGTTAAAAGGTCAATCAATATCATTAGTTTATTAGCTTAGTACCATGATTTATAAGTACTTTGATTTTTATTTGAATTGTATAATAAGCATTGCATAATTGTTTTTAAATATGTTACACTCAAAGACCTATCAAAATATATGTAAATAACCGGTTTTCAATAATATCTAATTCGTCCATTCTTTTTTGCATTAACTTTAGAAATTTCTTTTTAAAATAACTTAATTTATAATAATTTATGATTTGATATTTTCTAACAAATAGTAAACTTAAATTATATTTCTCTTATTCCAGTATTTAGCTAATGCTGCTACATATCCATTTAATGTTGTAACCGCTTGTACAGCAATCAACAACTGCGGGTATGTTCATAATTTATTTTTCATTTATTTATTTAACTTCATTATAATATTTTCTTTGCAGATTAGCTGCTGGAATGCCTCCAGATATGCCAGTATTTGGAAATTGGTTGGAATGCATGAGATACATGTACAGGTTTGATCAGTTAAACCGAGGCTCATCAACTTGGTTTAGGCGTGTACCACAGGCACAACCACAACTTTTAAAATTACTTTAATTTAGATGACTCTTCATTCAAATTATCTTGTGTTGATTGTTATTTATATGTACAAAGTAAGAATAAGTTCGTTTTTAGCAGAACTAGAAAAATGTAGTAAAACCTGTTACAGCACATTTTAAAATAAAAGTTTTATTATTAATATTATCATTACTTCCTTTTAATAGTTTTAAATTGAATATTTTTGGTGGGTACATTTATTTATTCAATATTTGCTGATGGTTTTGGATGAATTAAAACATTCTATTGTTGAAATTAATCAAGCAACAATATCAAAACAGTCTTTATCTTTGTGTAGCAAGTCTAATTATAATATTTATTAGCATCCTATATTACATTATTGTAATACAAATTATATTTTAATATGTTAATTAAGTATTGATAAAATGATAACATTTATGAACTTTTTTTTTAAAAAGTTTCGGAATATAATTCCGTATTTTTGACAATGACTGCTTTATAATATTATTACTATAATCTTAACAGTTGTTTTACAAATTGTAATAGTTATTTATTATTAATAAAATATTAAAATGTTAAATAAATGCATATACTTATCATCTTAAAATGTACTTATTAATAAATATCAATTGAATCAATGATAATTCATTGGAATAATTTAATTTGTTACTAGATCTAACTTTTTTTTGAAAACCTTTCACGTATATTTTTTAAAGATGGATTTATTTTTATTTTACCTCCTTCAAAAATCAGATTTATCAAAATTAATTATTGTAATTATTTAACAGTTTGTACTCAAAAAAATAATTTAAGAATTATAACACCACTGTTTAATTTTAATATAAAAAAAATTGACAATGTAGTGCTTTAGTACAGTACTAGACAACGTTGATACCTAATACCTATTATCTACTATATCTGTCCAATTTTTTAATTGCACTACTAGTATTGTATAATAACTGTAATTTGTTCGTTCCAAATTAAAATAAATTATAGTAATATAGGCAAGATACTTGAAAAAAAGTATCTAAATACTAGTTATTAGATACATTGATTTTTACCCAAAGATACAAGATACAATTAACATTTCTAAAAATATACTAAATACATATTTTAAAATAGATAAAATTAATTGTATTTTAATATTATTTATTTTCAATAAAAATTAGAACTCTGAACATTTATTATGGGCACATTAATTTTTATTTAAGATAAACAAAATAAAATAATTTAAACACATACATTACTTCCTACTTATGTTAAGTACAAAATTAACTTATAATGCGTTTTTATTTTCAATGAAAATTTTTTGCTGTTGTTATAAATACAATAAATATTATTCAGTATATTTTAAAAAGCCAAAGTAATATCTACTCCTTTAAAACTTGTTGTACGAAACATGTGTTTATTTCAATCAACTATGTACAATACATAAGGCAACTTATTATTTCTTAAAAATAAATGTATTTTCATAATTTGTATCTTGTATTTTTAACCAAACGAAATATAAAAGACACAAGAAACAAATGTATCTAAGATACGGCCCAACCCTGAGTACACTAATATAAATTACTATAATATAACACTTAAATTAAAATAAAATTCAGTTCATTAATATGTTATTATAGTTAAATATATACCTGATAGATTAACTATTACGTATAAATATATTCTATATAAAATATATAAAAAATAAATTTTACTATTTTAATTATATATATTTAACTGTAGAAAAAATGTTTACACCATAGCACTAAGTAACTTAAATTAATATATCACATTGTACATACTACATAGCTATTTAATCTATTTATGCTATAAAATATAAATTACTACTAATTAATTAATAATAATATAAAGTACGAAAATAATAATAACTATAAACATCAATTAAATTAATAAAAAATTATTGACAATATTTATTATTGATACAAGATCAAAAATAATTTCTAATTAAATTATAAAAAATAATAAATTTACATTTTTTCAAAAATTTCATGGAACCCACAAGTAGTACACGTATGTTCATAATTATCTTTTTCTTCATTGTATATCTCTGAATCAAACTCATGTTCATGGGATGCTTTTGTAACTTTTGTATACAGGCTACTTCTTGTTGATTTTCTTAAATCTTAAATAAATTGTAGAATTGTAAATACAATTTATTTTTCACTAAAAAGAAAAAACAATTATTTACCTTGTAATTTTTTTCTATACATTTTCAACTTTGAAGCTTTTTGCTTTTCATGCCTTAATTCCAACTGTCGTTCTACTTCTTCTTCCGAACCCCAGACTTCTAATGCTCTTTTTTCAACCTATAAATATTAATTATCATTTATTAGATTAAAAAAAATAATATTGTTTATCCATTTACTTGAAGTAGAAGATATAATTTCATTTCGCCCCACCTAGAATTGTGAGGATTTTTGCCTAAAATAAACTTCAGTGGAGGTGTACGTAAGTCAATATCGCAGTCTTTTAATAGATATTCTTTCTTAGCTTCCGTTTTTGTAATTAAATCAAATTTTTCTTTTCCAAATTTTTCCCTATACAGCAGAATTTAATTTTACATTTTTAATATATTAGAAAAAAATGTACTTATAAACATAATTTTTTTCTTTATGACATACTTGCATCTATCACAAACAGGATGATCAAAATTTGTCAATAAATAAGAAATTCCAAATTCTTGATTACATTCTAGGCATGTAGGTTGGTCCGATTTTAGTAGTATTGGGTTGGGTTCTGGTGCAAAACTTACCTATATGAAATATAATAATATGAATGTACAGTTAATTTTAATGGATTATGAATAATTATTATTTACTAATTTCTTACCAGGATGAAATAAAATAGGGATAAACAATATACTTGATATCGGAAAAAAAAATGTTCTTTACTTAAAATGAATATGATCAAATTTTATAAAAATTGTAACTTAAATTTGTTTACATACTTCACAATTCATAAACTAGAAATTGGAAATATCAAAATATAATATAGCTAATAACTTAGTATCAGTTTTCAATGTTAAATAACTACTAGATAGTAATATTTAAACTGTATTACCTAATTTAACGTTAGGTATTTAAACTTTAAAATTTAGAATTCAATATTATGAATTATGTCTATCCATTCCTACATGTAAGCAAGTTCTTATACCTAATGAACCAAAGGAAGTACTACATTTTTGTTAAAAACATAGCTTAGGTAACCGCAATTTATTTTAATTTTATATTTTCAAAATTGTAACAACCTTGCTATCATAAAGTGGTTCATGACTAGTAAATTACCAATGCTCTCCATCAATATTAATTAAAATATCCTAAACATAAAGTTTCATAATTATTATTATGTATTGCATATTATTATACTTGTTTATTAGTATCAGTTAAATCATCCTTGTTGAGCAAAAATCCAGCTTCGGTATCAACATATGATTGTCCAGCAACTGTTACTGTGTTCACATTATCATTATCAGGTTTTTGTGGCACAGAAGGTCTTCAAAACAATGTCAGTAAAGAGTATGGATCATTAACAAAATATTTTTATACATATTTTATGAATATTATCATACTTTTGGGAAAGATGTGCTCTAGATTTCGATTTTTCCTGTCTCAATAGTAATGCTTTCTGTCGGTTTTCTTCTACACGTTTTCTTTGTTCGTCTGTTAATTCCATTTCATATGCGAATCTCGAACAAATGTACTATTATTGTATCTCTGCGTTCTGTAATATAAAAATAAATAATTCGATCGGATCAATACTGAAAATACACATGGCACAGTAACATAGAAGTAGCAATAGTATTTTTGAAACATAAAAATCATTATAATGAGCCAATTTCTTGTTTGATATATAATTACTACAATTATAACAAAACCATGAACGGCGTCAATCCCTAATACCTATTAGAGTTATCGACAATTGACTACCGAGACGGCAGTACGGGAATGGCCAACGGGAATAAATAGCAACAGCCAACAAACTGTCGCAGACAATATTATATAATATTATACTATATAGTTCATACAGTGTGAAACTGTAAACACTAGACTGTTAGTTTCTAACAAGTAACGAGAACACCTACTTACGAGTTACGTCAACCTTTCAACAATAACCACAGACTATGAAAAAATTGAAAAATAAAAATATTTATATTTATATTATAATCATTATATATTTTATATTTTTATATAATATAGTGATGATAGCACAGAATTCTGTGGTGATAGCATTGAGTAATAATCACGATTTAAGATGTATCTTAATATAATAATCGTGGTAATAATATGTCTGTAACTCTGTGCGACTCATTGAAATTATCATATAGTTCAATGGTGCGACTGTGCCATAACCTGCATTACTGTTATCAATTGTCGTTTATCGCGCATGGCACGTCCTCATTGATATTATTCCAGGAAAGGAAAACCCATAAAATAAATGTAAACTTCGTGGTAAATACGGAAAATGTTGCTCAGCTTGGAATTTTAATGTTTTCTGATAATACGGAAAAAGTAAAGTAAACCGAAAGTGTCCAGCTGACAAGTGGCAGCTGACTGACAACCACGGTCCACGGCGGACGGGTGTTTATATTGATTATAAAATCTATTATATACTTTAGCCTCCGCGTCCGCAGTTTGCAATTCACATCTCAGTATTCAGTAATAGGATGATTAGGATCGAGGGATGAGTCGAATGAGGATCCGATCGTCTGAAACTGAAGTATTTCTCGATGATAAAACAAAGAAAAAATGATTTCCGCTTACCGTCGCGTCTATGAAATGATTTTATGGTCATTCAGATTTCAGTGGAGATTTTGCTGATTAAAAAATAAATTGAACGAGGTAAGCGTTTAGAGTTTCTGCCTCTTGCATTATCCCTCTTTCTCTTTTCTCTCTTACCTCTCGCTCGCTACCCGGATGACGTTATGACGGTACGATCATATTATATGAATAATTTAAATACATTTGTTTAAAAATTATAGAAAGATTTATTTACATTATTTACTTATATTCTTCACTGCTTCAATCATCATTTGAAAAATTGTATTTTATTCTTGTACTATGTGTATGATCTGGAAACGGACATTTCAAATCCCATGAAATTTCCTAAATTAAAACTTTATTTTTATTTTCTATTTTAAAATCATATCTTGTAATCAGTAATTGTTATTTCTAAACTTCTTTTCAAAAATATTATTATGAAGTTTACAATTTCATACCTTATTCCAGAGGTTCCCAACCAGGGTGCTGCGAAATTATTTGAAATATATTTTTATGAGAAAAAATGATTTCATGAAAAATCTGTGAATAATAAAACAGACTATAATATAAAATCAAATAATAAATATATAAATAATAATTAAAAATAAAAATATATACAATGAAATATGTGCATGTATAATATACATTGTATATAGTATTATAGTATATAGCTATATACACCTTACTACTTTTGTTTCTTTTGTTTATACTTATGCACTGATTAATAAAACCGAAGTGGTCTGTAGACTGTATAGTTTAGAGTATAGGGCCTAGGGTGCCCCTGGATTTTAGAAAATGACTAAGGGTGCCATGAGTCAAAAAAGGTTGGGAACCTCTGCCTTATTCTATTCAGAATTATCAACTATCAGTTATTATTTAACCACAATTAATTTGTTGATTAATCAAAATGTAATTAGTAATTATTAAAACCAAGTACATTAAAATATTACAAGTGTGAAATAAGATATAGTTACTCATGCGTATTGTATATTATACATTATTATTTTCTACGATGGAATGGAAGCTAAAAAGAGTAGCATTTTACAATAGTATAGTTAATGATATTTTTTTTCGAGTCATGAAATAATCATTTTTGGCCTTTGGTAACACTCACTTTTTAAGTTTTTAAATTATATCTGAATTAAGTGACACATCATTTTTGTTTGATATTCAATACAGTCTGTATACCTATATAAAAAGAAAACCTAACAACATGAACATTATATTTATTTATATATTATGTGTAATTATATATTATTTGCTTATTTTATACATACAGTACCAAAACAAAATGCTATAAATACATTGTTAACACAATTAGTTAAGTAATGTAAAATAATTAAATAAATGTAAACATACAGTTTAACAAGGTAAAGTACAGTGGAGTACTACTGTACTTGGCAGCCTACTCTCTTTGTAGGAAGATAATGGTACAGCTGTAATAATCAGTTTGGACTTAATAATTATAAATAAAATAACTTTAAAACAATAGATTCAAAGTATGGAACTTGAAGTATTTATTATGTACAATATGTTTATTTATGAAGTTATTTAGTTGGTTCATAAATATAATAAAATACATTTCCTTTAATCACTTTTGGTATTGTGCTAACATATGAATTGGTCATAAAATAAATACAATTATTTAATATAATATATAAAATATTAAAAAACCGGATGGCCCTCCCTCTGCTGTACAGTTGGGGTGGAGTGCACCTTGTTCATAGGATAGGTCATTACAATGGATTTGTTAAATTTGAATGCAATGATAGGTATCATTATATACGAAAAACAATTTTGAATGGAGATGATATGTTGGTCTAGAATAGGTATATTATAATATATAATGTTATATTTAAATTGAAATATAATGCTATAGTATGCAATTTTGTAAAAATTTAAATTTCAAACGGTCATAAAAATTTTTTCTTAAAGGCCGGTAGAAATTTTTTTATAATTTTGTGAAAAGTAACTTATGGATAGTCCAATGTTAAAATTTTTAACCTTAAGTATAAATAGAAAAAATGTTATGAATTTACAACTACAAAATAAATTGCAAATTAGCATGATTTTGACACATTTTATACAAATTTGAACATTATGGGCTTATAAAAAAAATTTGAATTAAACAATTTCCGATATTTTTTAATTACGATAAGTATAACTTATGAATTATGATAAACTTTGTATTAAATTTTCAAGTTTTCAGACAGCCAAATAAATTTTATAGATATTTTAAAAAAATAAACTTACAAAAATCGAAAATTTAAATTGTCTATAAATAAGTCAAAATACTTTAAAAACTTATCCATGTATAGAAAAAGCCAATATAAAGATTCTGTGAAAATTTCAAGTGTTTGCGGTTTTTCGTTTTTGAGTTTATGTATTTTGTTAAAACGTGGTTTTGCGTTAAATTTCCTGTTTTTTCGTAAATTTTTTATCGTTTTTTTCCACGCTTTTAAAAAGTATTGAAAAATTTGGATTTTTGACTTGCCCAAATACCATCTACATTCACTTTCCTTTCAGAAAAGTTGCTGTTTACGAAAAATCGAAGCATTTTTACTTCCCCAAAACGTGATGACAGACACAAAATAAAAAATAAAAAACACATCATTGTAAAACCAATAAATTCCATCACTCCGTTCAGAATCTAAAATTTGGAACAAATCTAGTCCCCAGGCCATTTTAAAAAATAATGCCTTAAATCTTGATATATTAATTTATTATACACTAAATATATATTATAACATTTATTACACCTGAAGTAATGACTTAGAAAAAAAGTTTTTAAATATACTTGAGTATTGTGTTTTCTTCTTCTTACATTTAGTCTTATTATGTTTGCATTTTTTTAAATTTATTCTTAAGTACTAATACAATTAAATATTTTTAGAAATAATCATTTATAGTTAGTAAACACAGTTTTGTTTTAAATAATACAATTATTGTCTAAATAGTGATTTATCCAAACTAAATGGATATAATAATATAATATTAAATTTCACTTAATTTGTATTTAGAATTATTTGATGTACATATTTTACTAGTTTTAAATTAGTTTGTTTTATCAATTGAGTATTATGGAACAGATATTTATTCCATATTATATGCTTTTTTATACTTAATAGAATATTATCAATTCAAAAAGTTTGCTTAATGAAAGACTGTAAGTCATATTCAGTAGCACCACGGCTGGCAGATATTGCATTAAGGAACTTTTGGAATTTGGATATGGCATTAGACGTGAATACTCGAATTGAAACTATTGAATTATTGAGTCGTGAAGCAGACTGTCTAAAACATAAGCTTGAAGAAGAAAGAAAAAAACTCAACGATGTAACATGTATATATCTTGCAATGAAATTTATTCTATTCACTATATCCACTTATTCAATCATTGATTAATAAATTAAATACTTTCTTAGTGGCCAATGTTGCAGAACGCTTAGAAGAAGTAACATTCTTAAATATAAAACCTAGGCGATTATTGAAAGGAAACCAAGCTAAAATGTTATGTTGTGATTGGTCCCCGGATAAACGACACATTGTTTCATCATCACAGGTACATAATATAATTTAACTAATGCTCAAAAGTCTTTTATTCAAATATGCTTGCTTGGTGTCGGTGCATACAAATGCTAGGATGGTAAATTACTAATTTGGGATGCATTTACATCTGCAAAAGAACAAACTGTTATCATGCCAACAACTTGGGTGATGGCATGTGCCTATTCACCGTCAGGCGACTTGGTTGCATGTGGGTAAGATATTTTAGGGTTTCATTATAGAATTTTATATTACTTATACTTAATTTTAAATTGTTTGGTTTTATTTGTAGTATTTTAAATGTATACAAAAATAAACTATAATATAAATAAATTTATAAAGAATTAATGAATAGTGGTTGAATTGTATAGGTATAAGGTTGGCTATATTACCTGCCTAGATGTATTAAGATTAATTAGAAAAGGTTTTCCATCCAATTTTTATAAAATTAAAAGAATAAAGTTTTAATTTTAATTAAATTTAAAATATAATGTTATTTTTTTGGTCTGAACACTGGTTGAACCTTGTATAATAACACAGTATTTTCTTATTGGTTTCATAGTATTTTAGACTATGGAAAGCTGATCAATGCTGATATTTTTGAATGACTGTAATACTTGTTTTCAAAGGTTAGGAAAGTTAGGTTTTTTACTTGAAATTACCTTGATTTATGTATTTTAACTTTTCAGTTTATGCATAGTTTCCAAAATAAACTTTATTGATTATATTTATTTTAACTATTGACCCATATCATTTAAAGTGAGAAGCTTGTCAAACCAATTGTGGTCTCAGATAGATTTATGGGAGAGTAATAAAATGATAAAATAAAAGGAATTGTGTAATATTTCTACCTTGAGAAATGTTAGCTGAGGAAAAACTATAATAGTACAGGTAGCAGAATAATAAATATAAAGGGATGTATATTCTTCTTTGTCAAATTTGAGAATGTAAATTGTATGATAGTTGAACATTTTGTATTTAAAATCTATCAATTTATCAATATAGCCTTCTTTTATTTATAATTATATAAAAAATACTTTTATTGAAAATAAAAATTTTAATTTTTGAAAAATATTCTGATATATCATTTTATTTGTTAAGTGGTTTGGATAATAAAGTAACAGTCTTCAATGTATCAAATCCTGAAGAAGATTCATCTGCCAAAAAGAAAACTGTTGGTACCCACACAAATTTCATGTCTTGTTGCTTATTTCCTCATTCCGATCAACAGGTATTTATATTGATTTTACACAAAAATGAATGTATTTATGTAAATAGTAAATGGTAACAAAATTGTTTTTAAGATATTGACTGGCAGTGGAGATGCTTCTGCTGCACTTTGGGATGTTGAGACAGGTCAAATGTTACAATCATTCCATGGTCATACAGGTGACATTATGTCCATAGATTTGTCACCATCAGAAATTGGCAATACATTTATATCCGGGGTAAGTCATCTTACCATGGAAATAAAAACTTGGACCAACCATTTAAAACTATTAATATTTTTTATGGTTAGAGTTGCGATAAAATGTTACTTCTATGGGATATGAGAACAGGTCAAAGTGTCCAATCATTTGAGGGTCATCGTTCTGATATAAACAGTGTCAAATATCATCCAAGTGGAGATGCTGTGGCATCTGGTTCTGATGATTCTACAGTAATAAAAAAACCCTTAATTTGTAATTAATTTAGTATTTTATATGTTTTTTTTATTTGATAGTGTCGTATGTATGACTTAAGAGCAGACAAAGAAGTTGCTGTATATTCAAAAGAGAGTATTTTGTTTGGAGTTAATTCTATTGACTTTTCTGTTAGTGGTAAGTTACTCCTCTACAAGTATACTTAATGTTAATTTACTTGTTAATATCAACAAATTCAATACATGTTATAACTATTAATTTAATTTAATATCCAAAAATAATTTTTTTTAATTTTTATTAAATGTATTTAATAATAATTGTTATAATTTAAATTGACAACTTTATTTTTAAATTTCTTTAGGTAGAATATTATTTGGAGGTTATACAGATTACACAATTAATGCTTGGGATAGTTTAAAGTGTGAAAGAGTCAGTTTGTTATATGGGCATGAAAATAGAGTTACAAGTATAAAACTTTCACCTGATGGAACAGCATTAGCTTCTGCCAGTTGGGACGCCTCATTACGTGTATGTATTGAAATAATTTTTAGGACTTGAATATTTCAAAATATTTTGAGTATTGATACCATGTAGTAAAGATTAATAATACAATAATTATATGCAATAAAATAAAATTTATAAATTTTATTGATTCAAAATTATATTTTAATTTTGATGATTTCAAACTTAAAAAAAAAGTGTTTTCTGTACATACACTTATAATGTTTCAGTCAATTTAAGTTCTAAAATTATTATTTATTGTTACTACTTGGTACATACATTATTAATTTTCATAATTTTTATTTGATTTTGTTTCATTTGTTTTAGGTATGGGCATAATTAATGAAAATTCATAATTTAATAGTAGATATCTAGTCAGTTGTAATATGTACCGTAAAGTTCCATTAAAATAATGTTAATAAATTAAGCCTAGAATAGATAATATATTATGAAAATAATTTTTTATTAAGTTGCATATTATATTATAATAATTTTAAAGTACTTTAATTCAACAAATTATCCTTGGCATTTTAAAATAAAAAATACAAAATATTTGAGTTTTATTCGTCATCGTCTTCTTCATTTCGCTTGTAAAACTGAATAAGAACATCAACATCTACTGGAACATAAAGCACATCAGCATCACGTTTCCACTTCACCAATTCATGATCAACAAATTCAGTCAATTGACTTCTCAGTGCTAAATCGGTACTAACTAGAAACTGCTGACGGCACCACCGATAAAGAATGGAAAAAGGAACTCCTATATATATATAAATAAAAAATAATAGAAATTATTTCTAAAGAAATTCATAAATTATTATTACCTCCATATTTTTTATCATTTTTATTTTCTATGCGATCTTTAATTAACAACAACAGTATTCGTTTAGCATTTGATGTAAGTGATTTGAAAACATTGTTTAATCCTGATAATGAATGTTGTGCCCCAATATTTTTTATCATTACGGATTGTACGAAATCGGTTTCAATTGTGTATGGTAAATAATTGGTACAGTCCATCCATATAAAATTATAATCACCCAATTTTGTATTATCAAACACTATAAGAAAGTTCAAGTATTAATTTTTTCTTCAAAAACCAAGTAATTGGCAACTGGCCAAATTTCAAAAAACTTACTCAAAGCGGCATTTACTCTATCAATAGATGCTATGAGGTGAACATTTTTCAATGAACAAATCCTTGAAAGTACATGTTGTGTTTTATTGTTTTGTAATCCAACGCCATCTAAGTTATGAATAAGAATATAAATATGTTCAGCATTCTTTAATTTCTGCGTTTCTTCTATTTGCTGGATTACAAGTTCAGCACTTCCTGGACAATTATCTAGAGCTAATAAATCAATGGTTATAGATTCCAGTATCTATAAAATAACCAATGCCACACATAAATATTAATAATAAAATAAATAAACAATCAGACAGTTCAGATAAATTCATCTAAGTTCATACTTCTTTTAGTGTCAGGCCAGGAAAAAATCCATTAATAACTAATACAGACTCATCCTCTAACATGGACTTCCTAAAATCATTAATAATTTGTCTTTTGGAACCAAATCCATGAAGTAGTAAATTAAACCCTTCTCTAAAATAAATCAAATTGAGATATTTGTTACAATTAATTATTGTAAAAAATCAAATGTATGAATTGGTAATAATTACTTTAGTAAACACAACCAATACGGAAAATTTAATATGATTTCTTTATAAATAGCTTTCAACTTTTTATTGTGTGTAGTATTAGAATTTTCCGATAATTTATCGACTTGTTCTTTATCTAAAGCAGGATTTTTCAATAACTTTAATGTATTATCTGATGTTTTAGAATTTTTAATGGATTTTGCTGATTTTGATAAAAAATATTCTTCTGACCTGTATACCTAATATATATTCAATTAAAAAAAAAAAAAATACAATTGAACATAAATAAAAAAGAAAATACTTACATATGGAACTTCTTTCTTTCTACATGATCTTCTTAATGAAACATCGTTAGAGACACTTACTTGTGATTGTACTACTTTATCAATTGAATCATTAGAATCACCATCACTTTTATCACTGATGCTTAGATCTGAATCATTTAATTCATTAAGCAATTCACTTTTTTGCATTGCTATTCCTGAAAAAAAAAAATTAATATAATTATAACATTTTATATATACTTAAATGTTAGTAGTAATTTAAAGTATAACTAAATAACCTTTTGCAATCTGTTTTCGAACAGTTTTAGGTGTTTTTGTTTCCGCATCTTCAGTTCTTACATATTTTTTTGACCTAGGAGTTTTAGGGGTTAATTTGATATTAGGTTTACATAATATGGTATAATTATTTATAGTATGTGTAGTTTTAGATTTTGTTGGTGTTTCTTGGTTAAATTGACTATCTAAAAAAAGAAAATATTAGGGTTATATTTAATATATTTCTAAAATAAAAATAAATTTTCAATCAATGTTACTAATCATTTTCTTTTTTTTCATTAGATTGAATGAATCAGATATGCTACTGCATAAAAAAAATCAAAAGATAATTTATTACTATACCTTAAAGACTCAATTACCTTTGTTATCATCTTCATGACATTTGGCATGTTGTGTAATTTCAATAATTTTAGAATTTTTTTTTTTATCAGTAGGAGTTTTTGGTGTAGATGTAGATGTTTTTCTTTGTTTTGAATTGAAACTGAACATACGTTCACCAGGAACATCTCCATCATCAAATAATGCTGAAAAAAAATTATTATTAATTTTCAACTACCACTAGGCTACACCTAAACTTAGCTAAGTATAATTATTAACCTTTAGGTTTTAATACGGTATTTGATTCACTGTCGCTAAGCTCTTGGTCATCACCATCTTCATTTAAAGTGCACTTGCTTCTTTTACCTAGAATGTATCATTAATAAATTGATAATTTAGAAAAATAGCATGCTCAAATTAAAAACAAAAATCAATATTAATAATAACTACACACGAACTAAGTGTAAATATACATTTTTTTTTTCATTGCCAAACTTCTCTGAGTTTGAAATAAATATTTATTATAAACCTTTAAAGCTATACATACTCATATGTTATTCATTGAAGTATACTTACTTCTACTTAATGCAACTGATTTACGTAAGTTATCTTTACGATTTTTTGGTGTTCCAGTGAGTTTTGTAGTATTTCCTGTAATTAGGTAATCAACTTTAAACTTTAACTCATCAAAGTTAAATTTATTTTAAATAAATACATGTATTAGTACTTGTACCAGATTATAAACTTAGTATTACACGAAAATTAAAATATTTCGCTTTTTTAAAGAATACAGTTATCGATTTAGATTTATATTTAAATAATTAATACTGACCTTGCACTGTCTCATCTTTAATAATACAGATGACTCCATGATCATCAATGAACTGCACTACAATACCGTTTTTATCTTCATTAATTGATTGTTCCATTATAAAACGGTCTATTACAATTTCATCTTGTGCAATACAACAAAACGTTTAAAAACTTAGATTCATTAATTCGTTATATTGGTAAATGTTCAAATTAAAGACTACATCATATTATTCATATTTCACAAAAATGATTGTATATATCCCAGTATGGATAAAGTAATTGAAAAGGAATAGTATTTCATAATAGTCGTAGATGTTCAAACCTACATTGCACACAAGCCACGAAGCATCATAATTAACGATTAAATGCAATCATTCGTACGAGTCGTAATTTCGTAAACAATTATAATATTTGAATAATATTGTACATTTGTAATGTACCTGGTATCATTTTTGTTTTGGAAAAATTAAATATTTTCCCTCGTTTTTTAACTATATAATATTCTAACCTCAAAATATTCGTCGTTTTGTGAAATTAATAAATTGTGCGAGCATTGCGAAACATTTATTTTTTGCGATAATTCATTATTTAATACCTCAATAATTAATTCAAATTTTAAAAATAATTATTTTCATCTTTTTATGCACATATATTGTAATTTATTGACCAAGTAAGGACTTGGTAAGTTTTTGATTATTTTATAATCTGTAATTGTATCATCTTTGGTGAGCTATTTTTTTTTTTTTATCTTGTGATACTTATAAACTAGTCAATTACCCAACTGTTATCTTTAACATTTGTTAATGTTCAAGTGTGCATAAATATTATATACTAGTGAAGTCTAAGTCTATGTGTATTGTACCCGTGTACCTACTATTTATTAGTGTTTTTGTATTCCTAAAGACCTAAACGTCGAAATGTCCTGAAGTTCGGATATTATGAATATATTCTATGATCATTGTACATTGAAAATGATTTGAAATGTATATGTAATACAACAATGGCAGAAACCGAAGGAACCTTGGCAATGGCTGACAACGGGGACGATGACCAGTGGTTATATGGAGACTCCGATTCAAATCTTGACTCTGTTAGTACATCAGTTGAAGATGTTAAACCAACTGCGATTATTGGTGTTGTGGCAGATGAGGTAATATTGTTTAGAAAAATCATTTAAATAAAATTGAAAAAATTGTATTCTTCACAATTTATTTTACTTGTAGGAAGCACGTCTTATGGAATTCTTGGCAAATCCAGGACCAGGTAATGTTTGAAACTATATTAGTTGTTATTTGAATTAACAAAATATTTATATCCATGTTCAGTACATTTTTAAAATATTCATAGAATTAGAATTATATTAGTTTAATTATTAAGTCTATGGTTAAAGTATTGTGAGTTGAAAACCATTAGGTTGTGATGATTTATTAATATATCAATGATATGGTCTACTTTTCTAAAAAATGTTATTAAATTATAATCTCCTAATATCTTTACAATTATATAATTATTATATTTAATCATTAACAATGCTCAAATCTAGGTGATGTCCAAAGGTAATATTTTATTTTTTCATATACGGTATTGTACTATATTGGTATTATTTTTTTTTTCTCTGTACGCCAACTAAATATCCTTACTGGGGCGGAGGGGGAAGATAAAGCTTCCACGGGTCTGTTATGCAGTTGTGTATTTGAAATGCAGTTTTTAAATTGTTATATTGAGCTCCTTAACTGTATTTTTCCCAGTTTGAGTATAGGTCATTAATAAATGCAGTAATTACCTGACTAAATATATAAAATATATTATATTTTATAATTTGAATTACATTTGTATTAAATCATTCTATTTTTACATTCATGATATACCTTCAGTAATGAAATGAAGGTTATTGGGCTACCAAATTTTCAGAATTGAATAAGTTGCCTAAAAAAAGAATATTTTATGTTTTTTACTACCTCTGGAGGTACGAATCAAAATACATATTGTCTATCCTACAAAATTTCACTCAGCCTCTAATACATTTTTTTTTTTTTCGTTCGAATCTAGAGTTGAGCAGAACCAGCTTATATTGCAATAATACTCATTTAGCCCCTATAATAGTGCATCTATCTTGGCCTGTATACTGTAAATATTTGTGTTGATGATAACTAATTTATTTACCTACTAACTTAAAAATAATCATCATTTTAATTTTGTTTTTAGGAAGCATAGATGTGCCAACTCCTGTAAAAGAATTAGATAGTAATGATCCTAATAGACCCCGTAGTCCAGAAACATTTTTAGTCGGAACAGGAATTCAAGCAGAAACTTTAGTTGAACCTCTTAAAGATTCATTTAACACTAATGCAATAGAAACAAAAATTGTTGAAGAAGATTCCAATGCTCCTGAAAAAATAGCCGAAGAAAACAATGAAGATAAAGAAGTATCCTCTGAAGACAGCGAAGAAGATAGTGATGATGATATTGTTGTAGCAGCTGGAAATTTTACATTATCATCAATGGAAACAAATATGGCATCTCTTTCCCAACAAAATACAAGTCCATCCACTGCTGGAATAAATTTAAAACGGAACAGCTTACTAACATTAACAAATATTTCTGGAATGTCAACTGGAAATAAAGTAAGCCAAATTATTTAATTTCATAAAAATGATTACATGCAATTTTCCTACTTTTGGATTTTTGATTATTATTAATTAGTTAACTTTTGATATCCAATTAATTCAGGTATACATTTATATTTTTTTTTTTAAATAAGCAACAAATTTTTACTTTGGATATTGAGTGTATGGATTTTAACTTTTTACCGATTAAGTGGCAAAAATCTTATTTTACCATTTTTGTTTATCATTAAATAATACTCAAAATTAAGTATCCTTGTTTCTTTTAATTAAATAACCTAATATTTAGATATTAATTTAATTACCATAGATCTTTTAATATCTTAAAATTGATCTTCTTTTTTTATTAACTATACAAACTATTTATAATAGTGTGAGTCTTGATAACTTAAATTTGAAAATAAAACTTAAAATTAAAATATATTTTAAAGAACTTAAGTTAATTAATTTTTCTTCTATATAATATCTGTTGTATTAAACATTTAAAATTAATATGATTCAAGGAACTACTACTTGATTTTATTTTTATTTAGTTAAAATATTTTTTATTTTTACATTTTACATATTATTATATTTTCAGCATCAAGGAAAATTTAATGTTGAAGACTTTGAAAGCATGGGTACTATAAATGGTGTTCCTGCTCATGAGTATTCTATTGAAACTACCGAAGAAAAACCTTGGTTAAAACCGGGTTCAGATATCACTGGTGAGATATATGATGGAATTTTTTTTTTATAAGTTATACTTAACTAATGGTCTGTAAAATATTGCTGGATACAGAGATTATATAGAAATTTATTGGATATTACTGCCTACGAGATCTGAGTGCTAGTCATATTATTTATAGAAATTTGTAAAGAACCATAAACAGAAAAATTTGTACTCCAAAACGTATATAATAATTTAAAATTGATTTTTACTACTTAAAAATGTATTTATCCATAAAGAATTGTGTCAGAAATATTTCAAAATCCCATGATAACTATTACATCTATGTCACAAATTGTAGGTTTTTTTATTTTTTTATTTAAGAACTGATATAGAATTGTATGTTTAATTTGTATTATTTACAAAAAAGTTTTGTCTTATAATTTGTTACTTATTATGTTTAGATTATTTTAATTATGGATTTAATGAAAACACTTGGTTAGCATACTGCGAACGTCAAAAGAAAATGCGGTGTAATGAATCATTAGTTGGAATGGCAACATTGGCCATGCATAACCAATTAGCAACTACACCAACAGCAAGTAATAATATGATTCCAACCTTAGATGCTAAATCTAGTCCTAAATTTCAAGCACCAAATCCTCCGCCCAAGGAAAACACTATTGAAGTATGTATGGTTAGTTGTATGGTAGTACAAGCTTGAAACATTTTGAAATTGAGTCTTTGAATATTGCTAATGTCACAATTAATAATTTTAAATCGGTTATTTTTTGTTAAACAAATTGTACAATGTACATTTAAATATTTATGTTGTATTATGTCTATATTTTAATAATGTATATGAGTTTAGGTAATGACTGCAGAGAGGAGAGAATATAGTCGTAAACATTTTTCAACTCCAGATATGTCTGTACCTCCACCAATAATTCCAGCAAATTTTGATGTCCCTCCACCAATGATTCCTAGTTCCATAAATTCAATACCACCCCCTGGGTAAATATGGACATTCAAAATACTGTTAATAACTTCTATCTCATTATTTGTAATTTTTAATTTAGATTTGCTCCTCCGCCACTTAACTATGAATCAGATTATTATCCACATGAACCAGATCCATATTATAATGCATTTGAACCTACTCAAGATATGCAATGGAATCAAGTAAGTAAATTTCATTTAAGTGTTGTATTTAGGTACTCATACTGTGACTCATTAAAACATGAATAACTTTTATATCATTCTGACCTTATATTTATATTTTATTTATTATAAACTAGAGTTGGAATTCCAACATTAAAAGTATTGAGAACATTCCTACACTTGCAAATGGAGATTCATACAACAAATCTAGACCGGTAAGCTAACTACTAAATAATAATGTTTTGAATTACAATAATAATTTTAACATAACAATTTTGTAGGATTTAGTTAGAGATAAAGAATATTATGCTTCTCGTGTTAAAAAAGAACCAGACGATCGAGTATATGAACGTGAACGTGAAGTTCGTAATCGGTATCGTGAAAGAGATCGTGATAGGGATCGTGATCGTGAACGTGATAGGGATAGAGAACGTAGTAGACACAGAGAGAGGTTAGTTTTTGTTTAACATTTATAGTATTAGGGCAGACAATAATTTAAAAAAAAATGTTATTGTTATGTAAACATTGGTTACAAATTATTGATAAATATGTTTTAAATTATTTTAGTGATGGTGTTGAAAGTCCAGAAACAAGTTATAAAGAAGAGAGAGAGTATAAACACAAGTAATTGCAAATTTGTTATTTCATTAGTTTTTTAGATTTCTGAATTAGAAATAATTTTGATGTTATTTTAATTATAAAATAATTTTTTTTAGGTCTCATCGCCATCGCTCTAGAAGCCGTAGTCATGAAAAACGTTCTAGAAAACACAAGTCTCGTAGTAGAAGCGGGTCTAGACATCGTCACAAAAAGAAGAAAAAGAAGTCTGAAAAAAATAAGGAAGAAGATAACAGTGAATAATTTATAGTTTTGCTTGTGGTGTACATTTAAACAATATTTTTATATTTAATTAATATTATTTTCACTTAATTCTTTAAGTTGTTAATGGTAAATAAAAGGTCATTACAACTGATTTTGTATTGAACTGAAGTTTCCCTGATGTATACATTTTATCATTTCAACTTATATGATTAAACATTGAAAATAAATTATTATTGAAATAATAATAAATATGAATCCCTACAAAGAAATATTTGACACAGCACCTGGTATCCCAATCGTCCTCGATGACTAGTCAAAGTACTGTTAAGGTAATTGTGATGGTAGGACAAAGATGAAAATATAATTCACAACACTAATTTTAAAGTAGTAACATTAATAGTTGTATTTAGATTATTTTCCAATTAGTTTCCAATGGTTTTTGTCAGTGATATAGAGGGTGATTTCTTAAATAAGGTCTTTATAGCCGTAAAAATGTTTTAATTTGGATTTTTTCAATATTGTAGACTTTAAGTTACTATGAAAACAAAGTTTTCCATTTTTTTTTTTTTATATTTTAAAAAATAAATTATTAATACAATAGTTTCAATTAAATGTATGTGTCTTTGGCTTCCAACTTTTTTAATATCATACATTTTATTTTTAAAACTAGGAATGATAAAACGATTTCTGTAATCTAAATAAAATATTGAAATATAATACAACGAACACTCAGGGTTTTGTGGCTCACTTACAACCGTACATCGTATATATTAGGACTATTCGAAACGGCGGCCGTGCCACGAGTCATCGAAGGACCACCAGCACCAAAGCACCGTTACGCTCTGCGAAACGGGACTCGTACCATGACCGCGGATTTTCATGCACCCTGCGGCCTACCATCCGCTTTGGTCGGGCCGAGGTCTATCCCACCTCTTACCGTTTTTGGTTACGGTCAATCTTCGGCGTTCGACCCCACCGATAGGGGAACTAGGTCTCTGGGAGATGTCGACACCGCCAGGACCACGTCTCGTCCACAGGGACCCTGCGATCGTCCCCACGGCCGCCCCGCGGAAACTGATGACTGGACTAGCCACCACGAAGCCGAAACCTGACGGCGGGTACCTAGAAAGGCGTCAGCCCGAGGTACCGTCGTCTACCTCGATTCGATGGCACCACGTATCAGGTTCGAGATTAACCTTCATCAGGACGCTCGTCCCAGATGTAGTAGGTTACAGGCCCCAGTTGTTACATCTTAGCAGTGGCGAATTCTCCAGGCATGTTTAGGAATAAAACCGTTGTTAATCAAAATACAAAAATTATTTTGTACCTTGTCAATAATATACCTATTATTTATTATTATTTTTATAGTATAATATTACATATTTTAAAAGAAACATAATGTATTACAACTATGTAATTTATTTCTATTATACTTGTCTGTGTTTATCTATATGGTACCTAATATTTAAAATGACAGCATGCGATAGATGTGTGACGCTTGTTATCGCTGTAAAATACAAGTTATTCCGAGACCACCTGGCACCACCTCTACTAAAAAAAAAAATATATCATAGCAGCCAAGACATGCTCATTCTGTTGCACTTCGTCAATATCGTAATTCATAAAATTTACGTGTAGAAACTAGAAGTAGGTATACAGTGTGTTACACTCAAATGGTAACACGAAATATTTCCATCCAGTGATCTTATATAGATTGAAATAGGGTTTTTTCAGGGAGCTAGGGAATTTTAAAATGCACATTCTGTGATATTTTTCAAATTGTTAATCCTTTTATTGTGCGCATGCGCAATCAAAGTTGAATTTTTTTAAATGGCAACACCTATTTTTAATACCAGATTCCGATACAGATTTTTTTTTTAAGCAACTTTGATTAATAAACTTTTTTCCTATCTCAAAAATTGACTGACTTACAGCAATTTCTTTTTACCATAGCAGCTATTTCCAACCAAAAATAAAATTAAAATGATAAAATACAGAAAATTGAAAAATAAAGCAAAAATCTATTTTGTTTAAATTTGAAATTGCTGTAAGTCAGTCAATTTTTGAGATTGAAAATAGTGTATGAATTAAAGTTGCTTAAAAAAAATTTTGAATCCGAATCTGGTATTAAAAATAGGTGTTGACATTTAAAAAAATTCAACTTTGATTGTGCATGCGCACAGTAAAAGGATTATAAATTTGAAAAATATCACTGAATGTGTATTTTAAAATTCCCTAGCTCCCAGAAAAAACTCCATTTCAATATAAGGTCACTGGACGGAAATATTTCGTGTTACCATTTGAGTGAAACACACTGTATAACAATTAGGTTTGGGTGTGTAAGCGATATTATAAAAGAATATAAATGTGTGTATTATTTATTAATTATAAATTAAATAGAAGTCTATAATACATTATAATAAATGAACATGCCCATTGCCCATATATCAGGTCAGCATTCACCACTGCATTTTAGTATACGGGATCACTGGTCAGCCCGACCTCGCCTTCCAAAGGCATTCTGTAGGATCGGTCCGTTCTTCATGGAGTCGCGGCTAGAACTCCTTCCCCCCCCCCCCGAGACGCCGGCCTCGCCAGGACTTCCTACTCTTTTTCTGGTGTCACATATTGCGCCGCTGCCCACGTGCCGCCGAAGTACAGCTCCTTCAATAGACGCCACATCTGTGGGTTCCGTATTATGCTATCAGACTGTCCGCGCACTCGGGGGCCGGTCCGGTCGGCAAACCTTTTCAGGACCTGGTAGGTCCTTTTACACTTAAGATAGGCACCGTCCCGGGGCGGTCACGGCTCATCTTCCGATCCCATCAACGCGCGCAATTCTGCTCGGAAAACGTCTTTGAAAACGCCCATTCATTTCAATGCAACGAAGGGTGTAGGTCATTATTGTTTACAAAATTGATGTTCCCTTATGTTTGTGTTTGGAAACAATTCATGTTGTTAAAAAAGCGAAAATGCCACACAAATATTTTTGTGGATAGGACAATGTATGGAGAGTTTCATACATTTTTTCACCAACTATTGGAACAGGATGAAGATTTTATGAGAATATAATATTATGTTATATACTATATGAGAATGACTGAATTAACTTGAACAATTTTAAGTTTTAAACTGAAGATACGTCGACCGAATCATCCGATAAAAACAAACGAAATTGAATTTCATCAGATGGATATCCGATGTCAGTCGTCAGCGTAACCGGTCGATGCGGTCGGAGACACTGAGACCACTTGTACGTCAACGTCATAAATTCATGATATTTACTTTATTTAAAATAATCGGCCGACGAGTTTGACCGGCGTTAGCGCTACTTTGACCACAGTATTATCGAATCGGACTGAAATACAAGATTGGATCCAAAGACTGATGGGTGCGGATTCATTTTCCGCTAAATTGAGCGACAAGTCGTACCTATAGTTACGCATTATACAACTTTTCGTCAGATTTTGGTTTTTAGTTCTCTTCATGTAGATCATATAGTTTTTTTTCAACATTACCATATTAAATATAATATAGAATATCAATAATATTATTTAATAAATAATATTTGACACTTCATAATACAATTTGGTTCGAGTGATATTTTTTTTGTTTATTGTGAACATGTCTGATTTACAGCAACGTCTCGCGAATTTCTCACGGAATTCATTGAACTGTACAAAAGTTTTCCTTGTTTGTGGCCAGTAAAAATCAAGTATTACAGTGACAAGCATAAAAAAGTGCCTTGTAATGAACTTGTTAAAAAAATTTAACAAGTTTATTCTTCGGCAAACAAAAAGATAGTAAGTATGAAGATTGAAGATGAATTCCTTCCCCTCCCCCCCCCATAAGCTGATGCACCAGTACTAAGGATATTATGATAAAAACCCACAACGGTGCTTCTTTCATATCGTCAAAAATCACTAAAAAACTGAATATAACTGAAGAGAAATGCAGTTGAAACTGAAATGAAAAACTAAATAATAAACGGAACGTGTATAATAAAATACTATAAAATGAACGTTAAATTGTCTGCTTTTAATATCCAATAAAACGTACAATAAATCATTGTGTGTAAATTGGTCTTAAAGCTTCAAATAAAGAATACATGAAGTATTGAAATATATAATAGAAGTAGGTGGCAATATGTTTATTATAGAATTAAATTGTTATTAATTTTATTTGTTTATAATATATCGTCGAGCGGGGACACTCGCAAAAACAGAATACACGTTAAGAAAATACGAACGGTACCACTTCAAATACTTCAATGCATGAATTGTCTGGGTAACTCAAAATGTTATTATTTATATATATAATGCGATGGCTGAATATTTTATAATATTAGGTATGGCTGTTTCCTGGCTAATTATCTAACATATGTATTATAAATTATTGTACTACTAACTAACAGTAGTTCTAATCAAGCAACATTATCTTCAGTGTCTTCTTTTTCGTAAATGAGTAAACGATCTCTCAGACTGCGAACTTGTTCATTTTTTTTTGTTATAATGTTCTTCATATTAATGTATGCTGCAGTGTCATTAAATTTTCTTTCCAATTCCTTAAAAAGAAAAAAAAAATCCTAGTTATTTTATTTACTTAAAAACATAACTATAGAATTGACATTTTATGCATGTAATAAGTAGTGATTGAAGAGGCCTTAAATTTTACTAGAAGGGTATATTAAAATTGCAGAATTTTATGTTGCAGAACTGCATATTATCTTCTAAAATATGTTGTATTATATAAGTATACTAGTATATGAGTATTGTTTTCATAAAAACCACAGTACATATTATAATTTTTAGATAATCACTTTTCAGAAAAATATGTAATTTTCAAATAAAACATATAGAAGGAAGAATAATGTTAACTAAAAAAGTAAATAGATGGCATCCTGCAGATTCCTTGATATACACCTTCTTATTTAAAACAATAATAATAATTAATAACATTACAAAAAGAATGAATACAAGTCTTTATTTTATCTTCATATAGTTCATGGACAGCACACTACTTATCATAGATGGTAGGTACACTGCAAATGATGCAATGATGCACAAACACTCGTTTTAGTAATTTTGCTTGAATGGACATCCTATGAATATAATTACTTAAGGGTTATTTTTACAGTAATCTTGATTGAAAACAGTGCCTCCTGTTATGATCCTCTGGGTTAGTCCCGTAGTCCACTTAAAGATATTCCGCCGAAACGGTTATTTGGTAGTGTGAAGTCCGTGAAACAAATAATATCCAATGTTTAAATATATATACTTCGTTTATTGAGTAGGTACAGTTAATTATACTTAACTAGTTAATACTACTTATTATATATTTGTTATTATTAAGAAATGACACACTGTTGTAGCTAAAATCGAAAACACGACTGACTACGCATTACTATGCATTACTCGAGTTGGTTGTACAACGCTGTCCCTATACGCGTGGTCAGAATTCAAATGAAACAGGGGTTCATAACAGTTCATAACATTTTTTACTGTATTACAGTCAAAGACCACTCTTCAGGCATCCCTTCCCTTAATCACTATACGAAATAAATACATTAAATGTTGTACTCATAATAAGCTGTAGGGTTGAACATAAATATTAGTATGAAATACAGTACATACACTTAAGAAAAAAACCTTAAATAATTTAAACATAAATAAATATTTAAAATAAATTTTTTTCATATTTATTGTTCTATTTTTTTTTACATGAGAAAATAATATATTATATTTCATGTATAAAAACAAAAAATTTTCTATAAAAATTAAATATCAAACCAGTAACTAGGTAATTATTTATAAATATTGAAATTATTTCAAGTTTAAATTAATAGAGATACAGGAAAGATATTTTGCAATTATTTATACACTACTATTATATTACTTATTTATATTAAGATAATTTAATATTTTAAGTTAAAATTTAATTGTTTATATATGATTGACAATTAGTTGATAATTAATATTCATTATCCAAATATTTTCTGAAAATATTCTGCTTGAGAATAAGAAATTAAATATATTTAAATTAATAAGATTTAAAGTAAGTAAAAATTATAAATTATGAAAAATAAAAATAGTAAAACAATAAAAATATTTACTAAATTAATAATTAATCAATATTATTTATCTGATTATAAGTTCTTATAATAAACTTACCAAATTTGACAAGGTTAATTGTGATTGCACTATTATTAATTCATTTTCTAATTGATTTAAAGTAATTTTACATTCTTCATGGTCAATTGTTTTTTCCTAAGCGTAAGTACATTTTATTAATCATTCTTAGATAAAAACTATTCTTTTATGTCCCTCTTACTTACTTGAAAAATACTTTGAGTCTGAACTTCACTTTCAACTACACTTTTCTGAGAATTTAATGGTTTTTCTTGTTCTTCAATTAGTAATTTCAGTGCTTGTTTTTCATTATTTAATTTATTACACTAAAACATAATAGTAAACTTAATAATTTTTTTATTTTATTCAATACTTATAAAATATTTTACATTGTCTTCCAAAAGTTTCAAATCTATTTTCAGTTTAGAATTGTGGCTCTCCAATTGTTCTAATCTTTTGTGTAGCATTTCTGCAAAATCATTGGTAATGTGATCTGTGATTGGTAAAAGCTTCTTTTTTTCTAATGTTCGGTTTATTATGTCTATGTCATAGTTGGATTCAACTTTTTCCATCTCTAACAATAATTCTCTAAGAACCCATAATTTTATTTAGACTTTTAACACATAAAACTAAAAAATATTTTATACTTGTTTTGCATTTCTGATATATCTGCATTGAGTCTCAGATGCCACTTTTCAGCTTGTTGAAAAAATTGATACATCATTAAGAGATTGGTATTTGTAAATGCAGATAATTCACATTTTATTTCATCTGTCAATAATTTTTCTAAATTATTTAAAATGTTCTTTACTTCTTCTTTTGTGTATGTTTCATCTAATAATCTTTAAAAACAATTTTATTTAAAACAAACATATTTTTAAATTGTACATTTGTAACAGGTCATTAGTACTTAGTTTTATAGACTTCTTCAAATATCTTATTAATTACAATAATAGATTGATTTTTTTGATGACACATAAATTCTACATAAGTTTTAATGACATTTTTATGATGTTCATTCACAGAAATATTCCCCTCCTGAAAATAATGGTTTATGACACAAAATCGAGCATAAAATTAATCAATAAGAACCATCAAAAGTAATTAGGTAATAAGTAATAACAAACAATTTACCATAATTTTTGTTTTTTATTTTAAATTATCTAATATTATTTCAATACAATTATATTATAAATGTAAACACAATAATAAACAAACTAACTTATAAAACAATAGTAAATTAGTCAATAACAGAAGTGAAAAAGAGTACATGAATTGTTGTGGACATGGTAACTAGGCAACCATGTGTAAGCTTAGTGCTAATAAATGTGTAAACCTATTACAATAGTTTTTTAAATAAATCATTACCACATTTATATAAAAGAAATGTCTAATATTTTTTTTTTTTTTTTTGTCAAATTTAAAATTATCAGTCTTGTTATTTCGGATAAATATAGACACAAATCACAAACATTAAGGAATGCTGATTGAACAAATACTCAATTTTCTTATTTAATGTTTTACATTTTAAATAAATTTAAAGCATTTTTGTTTATCATGTGGTATTCGTGTTTTAAATAGAATAGAGTCTACTCGAAACTGTGTATTTAAGAGAGGTGTGTATCCAAATATCTAAAACATAAAAATTTTAATTATTAAAAAACTAATATATAGCTACATAAAATATATACTAATACAAATAATATTGTATATATGTGAATTTATAGACAGTTTATTTATGTGATCTTAAATATTATAACTTATTAATTAAAGAAAAAATAAAAACAATAAATTTTACCTGGGTAAAAAAGTTTATACATTTATGCCGCTCTAAGAAATGAGTTTCATCTTCAGACAATGATACTGGACATCCTGGGCAGCGAAAAGTCCATCTAGAAGTTACCTAAAATTGGAATACATATTATTATAATGTAAAAATTTGGGCTTTGATCTACAGCTACCTTAACAGGAGGTTTGTTAGTGATATGAGACACCAAAAAATTCATTGCTATATCTTCGCAGTTCATATACTGATCTACTTTATCTCTTATAGCTTGAGGCAGCCAATACGAATACAAATATAAATAATATTTATGTACGAATGCAGCGCCTGTTAAAACCATTGATAATTCACAACTGTAATTTGAATTGTATAGCCAACCACCATGATTAAGATCTAATGCGTGAAAACGTCCTGGAAAACCTACAACTCTATCTCGCTGTTCTCTCCAAACCCTTAATGATATATTAATATGTATAATTAATTTACATACATCGAACAAAAATAAAAAAATTAAATATATATAATTTACCTAAATCCAAACATGATTTCATCGTGTCTCAAATGAGCATCATCATCAACTGATAATACAGCTTCAGTTTCAATTGCTTCATAAGGCAAAAATCTATTATTAAGACTATTTTTAGCAGCCTGAATGACCTGCATAGAAAAAATATAAAATTAAGTAAACATGAAATGTTGTACAAGAAAAAAAAATACCAACATGTATAGGTACACCAATTTCAGGCCATCGTAAGTCTTCGAGAGGTGGCTTAGGTGAATTCCATACAACAAGTACTTTATTTAAATAAGGTAAACCATTTAGCCTACTAAGAGAATTCATTAAAACCTAATAAAACATAATAAATAAAAAAACAATTGCAAATGTAAAAAAAAAAAAAAAACAATAAAATGGAAATCATTCATATTATATTATAATTACTTGGTCCCGTTCGTAAGTAAGAATTACTATGGTAAACTGTTCGCGTGGAGAGTTTCCACCAAGACTTTGACAGAATTCTTTTCCTGCACCGCCAGCTCCATTGTTTACTGGCCGAAAACCTTTACCAGATCCTACACAAAATACAACATATCAAAGATTTTAAAAGTAATACACAATTATTTTAAGTGTTAAACTAACCAATAAATTTTGCATCTGATGGTAGCAATGGGTCAAAAGGTGTATGAGGGTAAAGCTTAAAAGGATCTCCCCAACTATTCCATAATTCATAGCCTTGAACGTTCATTACTGAAAAATTTCTTTTAAAAACTGGAGAGTTAAAAGGGGGCTCCAATGGACCTAAGCTTTCTTCTGGTTCAGCATCCGGAATAATAGGATCCATTTTAATAGGCTAAATTAAATATTAATATTAAAATAGAATTTAATTTTTAGTTAAATTTAAACGCACTTTAAAATTTTCACTAAATATACTAGGTGATGGAACATCAATCACTGGCAATGGCGGGATACCAATTCTATTGCGTATAAGAGCAAGAGTAGTATCCAAAATAGATTGAATAGTTCCAAAATATTTTTCGTACAGCATTCTGCCCTGTCTTCTCATCATCAGAATATCATTATCGGGTATAGTTCTCAACAACCAATGCAATTCTGGAACTCTTTCTCCTACTATGCATACAGCAGCTCTACACCAATCAATCACCTAATAAACAATTAAGTACAGTTTCTTTTATAGTATTTTCAATTTTAAAAACTATTTTACTTCATCAAAAGGTAATCCAATTCTATCTTGTTCTAAAAATATTGGAATTGCACTGAATTTCAACGATTCAAATATTCGAGCTTGCATCATTGCAGTTGATATCATGTTAATATCAAGAGGTGCAGGAACCAAAGTAAAAGTAGACTGGGTAAGGAACTCTTTACGTGTAGTTTCATTGCCACACAAACACCAATCAATAACATTACTGTCAATTCTTTGATTTTCACAGTCAGTTTTTATGTAAAACTGATCAACGGTTGTTTGTGTAATAAACTTTTGTATCAATTCAACTAAAAAAAATTTAACTGAAAAATAATGTTTTTAACATAAATTATAAATAAATATATGATTTACCAAAGCTTTGTTGGACATTCGATGAGTTTAAATTTTTGCATCCCTCAAAAGACATAAGATATTTTCTTCTTGCTGGTAACATATATGGAGAATCCATCCAGACTTCCCCGCCAGGAGGTCCAAAACTAGTAGGTAATAATATATCATGGCCTAAACGAAAATTGTTTTCATTCCAAAATGATTGAGCAATTATGGCACGTCCGAAGTTGATATTTTGATCAAAATTTGGCTCATTATAACTATTTTTACTTAAATAAAATAGAATATGATTTCTACCATCGCCTCCCCAGAATGGAAGACGTTCTAACAGAGTTGTATTAATAGGAATATCAGTTTCACCAATTAAAGCGACATAGACACAAGCTTTATCTGAACTATTGGTAAAATGTGGGTTGTAGCGTAAAACTTGAAAGACAATTTTATTTAACGATGCAGAAACTAATTCAGGAAACTCTTCAGGATGATAAAAGTAAAATGGAAATCCTGATGTTAAAGAACAACGAGAATAATCAAAACAATTTTTCATATTATGACACTTATAAGATTGATTTTTAACCAAAGGTATAAATGGCGGAGGGTTGGCAGGTAATATAACAGTAGGTGGAGCAAGACGGGGAGAATTCTGTGCAACAGCTTCATTTTCTGCAACTTGAGCCTAAAATTATACAATTATACTTACATTGATTTTAAGAATAGTTTAATAAACAAATTACTTGTTTAACAGAAATTTTAAGTTTTTCTAACTCTGCTTCTTGTCGTATAAGCTCTGTTTTGGCATCTTCAATTTTTTTATGGTTAAGAGAGAGTTCACCAAGAAGTTTTTGTCGTTTTCCTTCAATATTCCTTAACTCATTATTTACAGAATCTAAAAAAAAATTATTATTCATCACAGATTAAATAAGTTTTCATACATTATTAAAGTGTAGTTAGTAATACTTTTTATTCTAACTAGTTCGGCTATTCTATGTTTTAAGTCGGTAGCTCTAAGAACCCCATAGTCTTCATAAGCTTCCAGTTTTGCATGTGCATTATAAGTATTTTCGAAAGTATCTTTTTCTTCCTGTAAGGTATACACAAGTATATTTATATTTTAATTGTATTTATTCAATAATATTTCAAATGCAGTTTACCTTTGATAGATAATAATGACCGATCAACGGTGTAATGATCAGCAAGACCAAAATTATCAATAATAAACGTGAGTTAAATTTAACAGTAGACAGACAGACAAACATTAAGTAGTTTGATTAAGAAATGATGTTAGGGAAGTAAAAAAGTTAATAATGTAAGATTAATAATTAAGATGAATGAAGACTGATAGTACCTATTTATGTTACATCTAAAATGTTTAAGAACTTTATTAAAATTAAAATGTAAAGCATTTAAATATTTTATAAGTAAATAAAATTATTAAAATATAATTTCAAATTTGAAAATTAATTTAATTTACAATATTGTTATCAAGAACATTTCATATTATATACCTACTGATAATAATTTCAATAAATTGTCCTTTTCTCGTTTTTCTAGGGATACTGTTCGGAAAAAATATAATATTTATCATTTTGTATACATTGATTGATAACACAGTGTAAAGAAGTACAAATGATAACACTCGGACTACAAACGAGCACTTGTTTATACTATATTATTATGAATTCTGATTTACATTAATTTTTAATATACATTTTGAATACACACTAATCATCGAGATCTAAGGTTGAAAATTATGTTATCCGAGAATAATTTTGAATAAAGTAAAAATGATGAAAATAACATTGATAAGTTTTGTTTATTAAATCATTTAAATTTAAAAACCTCTCGAAACATGTAACCCAACTGTACCATTTAGTTCAGATTCAATTAGCTGACCTAAAGTAGCTATTTTAAAAAGTAATATAGTGCTATAATATATACATTAAATCTACACTAAGTGTAGTACTAGAATAATTTTATACATACCTAGTCACAATTTGCTTAGTACTTCGAAATTTTTTATAGGATCATCGAATTTTTATTTACTGTAACTTTTTACTAAATTAATTATTTTTTTTTCTCAAGTTGTTGTTGATCGCTTTTCAAATCTTTTATGGATGAAATGACAGTGGTTTCATTTGTTAATACAGAAAAGTATTTGGCTAAATTAACGTTTTTCACAAATGTCTACTATTAAATCACCATTGGACGAAATGATTAAGTTTTGAAATTTTAAACTATTTTTTTTTTTTTTTATAGTATACTTATCAATTATCACTTAGGTATACCATTCAATAGACCCCCAAAAAATCTAATATTGTCCATAATATAATTAGATTTTATTTAAAAATATCATGAAAATGTAGTAATTTTATTTTGAAACATTTTAACTCTTTTAAATAACATTATAAAACATTACACATTAATCATGTTATTCAGACTTCAGAACATAATATTTTAAAACTATGATCTGAGAAAGACTGAAATATCGTATCTTAGAAACCATATCGCGATGACAGGGTAGTATTTTGTAAATATTATTATTATTTTCAATTTTGTATAACACATTTATAAATCATGGTTTATAGTTGTTAATTCATTTTCATGGATAACAGCAAAATAATAATAAAATATTTAATTTTTATTTTATATACAGAATTATTTATTTGTTTAGAAATATGATTTTTACTAGGTATCTAGATATTTAGGTACCTAACTTCATTTGGCCTGACTGTGTTCACCGACAAATGTGTGCGTTTTTAAATACATGGGTACCTAATATTGTTTTTACAAGAATACATTTTTAAAATAAAAAAAAAATCTTAGAGTCCAGATTTAAAAAAAAGAGCAACTTTTTTTTTTTGTTCGTAGGCATGATTTTTGTATACATAACTAGTCTCATATAATATGTATATATATATATATATATATATATATATATATATACATAATCAAAGGTAAATCTTTAAATTTACATTTTCGATGTTTCATTTATTTTTGAATATTTTTTGATAGTTTGAATAGTTAAAATGCGTATTTGAACATTACCTATAATCTATATGGTTCAATACTTAATTAAAATTTAAGAATTGATTTCATTTATTATTATAATATAATAGCCAATAGGTACCTAGAAATGTTAAAACTTTTTACGTAAATGTTTTATAAACAAATCCCTATGACATTTTGCATTATAAAGAATGTTAAACATTAGGTACATATCTTTTTTATTTAAAATGATTGTTTTAATTTATAAGTAAATAAATCAAGTCAAAGTTGAAGAAATGTTAATAATTTTTTATGTATAAAAATATAAAATTCTTTAAGACTTTAAGTAATAATAATTAGTATAATTCATAGAATTAACCAACTAGATTCTGAGGTAGGTATTATATTTTGTTTAACACATATTAGACTTCAATCATCATTTTTTCGGTCCTTTGAATTCTCTCCAAGCTTCTAAATCAATTTTGAAGTGTTCATCACAATTCCATTTAATCGAAGAAAATCTTTAATAAGTACAAATAATATATTAATTACTTAAATATATTTTATATTATTTACTATATATAGTCTTATTTCGTAATTTAAACAACTAATAAAAGTAATTAAATAAAGTAGCCAATGGGTAATTTAGGTAATTATATTGTAGTATGTGTTTTATTGTAAGTAGGTAGGTACAATTGGAAAAATAGTTAACTAGTTTAATAATATTAACCAATAATTAGTGTTCCCGAAACATATTTTTTATGTGGCTCCTAAAGTATAATATCAAAAAATAGCGGAATTCTTGAATTTTTTTGCTTGCTAAATAATTTAAAGATTACGTAATTGATTATATTATATTGTTTATAATCTCAGGTTATATTTATAAAATTTTCACTACCCCTTTGTAATACTCTTGCAGCCTTGTCCCATATCTACCCCTAGGTTCCTAATATAGTTTGAGAAACACTATTGTAAACGATTAATAGTTAGGTATCTTAGTATATAACATATTTATAAAATGCTTAAGCATAATACATACTCGTGAAAACTTTTGAAAACGTTTAATGGTAGAGTATGTAATTGAGTTGTAGCACATATAATATGACCTAAATTAATCTGTTTTATTATTTTCAGTTGTTCTGAAAATTTTCAAAATAATAGTTATTTTGTGTTTATTTTTATCTAAAAATGAATGTGTGACTAAATTAATAAATACCTTGTGAAAAACTTCCAGGTTGTCCTTGTACATCATAAAAAAACCGATCACCATACCTGTATCGAAAAAAGCTATCAGATAATATGCATCTAGTAGTTGGTCCAACCATAGATCCTTCTTCGGGTACTTCAAGTAATGTTCCGACATGTAAGTCTACGTCATTTACTGTTGCATAAAGTGTTTTCAATATTTGCACCGCCTGTTAAAAATATCTTTATTACATACTTAATGAACCTAATAATTTTACATGTATATAATTAACTTTAAAAGGAAATAAATCCAATAAATCATCAAACGATTTAGCCTGTGGGATTCCACAAATAGATCTGACTTGGTTATATATTGGTAAACCAACATCACGACCTCGCTGTATATCAATAGAGAGTAGATCTTGTCCAGTAATATCGGGCAAATCAAAGCGAAACAGATAATTTGAAATCTAAAATCAATCAAAATATGTCTGTTACTTAACACATATTAAAAAAATTATATTATTTATTTTATATCATTATTAAATATTCAATCAATTTTAATACTGTTAGTATTATGTATTATGAGAAATTAAATATGAATAAAGTTGGATCTAACCAGTGGATTATAAGACGCCTGGTATTCACGACCTGGAGTTTCTAACATTCCTCTCATTAACCAGTCAAAATTCTGTCCCATATATAATAAATCGGGTCTATCCATCCAGTCTGTTAAATTAACTTGAAATGCAATTTTATACATTTTATCTATAAAACTAGGAACATGAAAAGTATAATTATAATTAATAATACACGTTATATTTATATCAACAAATTATTTAAAAGTTTCTATAATAATGAATGATTAAATAGAAGTTTAATTATTTTATCAGTATTAGAAAAACTACTTATGATATGTAATTTTCAAAAATACTTAATAATGTATTGAACATACATGTTGTTAATGGTAAGGCATTTTTAGAGGTCATAAATGGGGAGTTAAATAAAAATATATCTTTTTTATACTACGATATCTAAGGGTGATTTGTTTAAAAAAAAGGTAATTTATTTATACATTTAAAATATTACGATTTACAGTATAAATAGTCATACCACTCATACCACATAAAATAGAGTACCTACAATAAGAAATCTATTATAGATACTTTCTACATCGCTATCGGAGAGTGCCACTAGTAGAAAGGAAATCTGAGCGCAAGACATTAAAACAGCAGCACAGTAAAAAAATTAATTTTAAAATATATTCAATGGCAAATATCATACTTTAATTGTGCTGGAATTAAGCTGTGAAGTATTCGAAATGAACTAGCTGCAAATTCCAACGAAGTAGATGGATTAATTTTATCATTGTAAATTGTCTTTGGAGTAAATAGTCCGTAGTACTCCGTATATGTTTCGCCTAAAAAATAACTAGTGTTAAAAATTATTAATACTGCAGCTACGGGTATAATAAAATATACATTGTTATACCTAATATAATAGGTAAATAATGATTGTAGGTAATATGTTGAATAACAGCCCCAACAATCTTTCGGGTTTCTTGATACAGTATTTCGTCCGTCCAAAATTGGTTCATGTATAAAAGATTTGACGCTATATGATTATGAAATCTCAAGAATAAATTTTGAAGAAGTGCATTTCCCAAATTCTGATTTACACGAACATCTCCTGTGCCAAACCAATGTACTTCGTTAAAAATCGTTCCTATGTGACGTATTTATAATTATCATAAAATAAATATAATACTACAGTTCTTTTCATGTTTTTAGATAAATCAAACTGAATAAAAAATATCTATTTAATCTTTTCTGAACTTTTTATACATAATATTAGAATATTTCATTATGTATTATATTGTTATAAGTACATTTAAAAAGTATTTATTGAACGATGTATTTATTTAGATATATGGATCATAAATATAAATGTTGATGGTACATTAATGTTTATGTGATGTTATATATAATATTATTAATTTATTTGTAATACGAACAATTATTTTAATGATATGATAATAATACAATCATGTTTTAGTTACTATTTTTAATGTATACAATTTAATAAATACTAAATAATTGTATTTAATTAATTGATAATTGATTCATAAATAAAGAATTTTGTAAAAATACGAGTATATTATCATTTACTCAACTAACCAGCTTGAAAGCAGACTTTAGAATTTCTTGATGTACCACATTGTAATGTTGTTCGATTTACTTGTGGACAAAATTCTTCTATGAAAGTCTTCTGATTACCTAAAAGAATATCAGATCGAAGTTTTCCATTTACAAAGGATCTTAGTTGAGCTGCCATGACATCATTAGACCCATAAACCTGAGATCCATCAATGTATTGGGAAACTTCAACCATCTATACATACAACAAAAAAAGTATAGATTTCAAAAAATTCTAGCCAACATTAAGCTTTTATTAATTATATTACTAACAAATGTTGCAGGCATTAATGGACAACTGAAATTAGCTGATGTCACAGCACGGTTGAATGATATACATGTTCTCTTATAGTTTGAATAAACAGGATCGTCTATGGGCACATTAATGACTTCTTGACACTGTGGTGGTATTATAGGTAATTTTTGAGCTGCACAACAATTTTCTATAAAAAGAAATATTAATTTTTTTCTAAATTCTAATATATCCGTCAGTAACACTCTACTATTTACTAGCCATTATAATTCATATGGTTTTAAAAATTAGCAACGCATACAAAGTTTTTAAAACTTTTTGTACAATGTAAATTACGATTTTTTCATTACTTTCACTTGACATTAAAAATTTTAGTTGTATACTTGAATATATTTATTAAAATCATAAATATAATAATAGCCCACTTTCAGCAAAAAAAAAAATAAATATAATAATAATAAAAATACAGTTTACCTAAGAACAAAAGGAATAACTAATAAGCACAGATCAAAAATTTATCAATGTAAACTTGTACACTATTTTGATTTTACAAAATCGAATAAAATTTGATTCACTATTTGGAAAATATAATAAAAATGTAAGCCTGGACATTATGTAATCATACACAATACACTTGAATATAAAACTGTTAAATACTGATTTTTATTCCAAGCCTTGTTATATTTATTAAGTATGAATTACACTTATTCCTTTACATTTAATATTTACCAACAGAATTATCCGGTCTTAATAGAGCAATGTCATGAGCTATAAATTGCCCCCATTGCATTAAGAGCAAATTAAGCTCGTCATAATCATGCCATTGGTTGTGTAAAAATAATTCTGTATTAATTTTTCTAGCTTTCGGTAGTGGTGTTCCATTCGATTGTTGTCGAAATTGATAAATTCCTAAAAATAAAAATAAATATCTAAAATTTAGGTATAACTAATAAATAATTCCTGTTGGTTATACATATTTCAAACAAATAGAAAATCATAATATAAAAATTAGATTTAAAAAAGTTAGTTGTTTTTAATACCATCACTATAATCAGCATTAAGGAGTCTTAGGTGTGGAGTTTCAGATGCACCCCATGTAGGAATTCTTAAGTTATTACATGATCCATTGAAAGTTCGATATTTTGCACTTGAATTACATGTTACGACTGGGGCACATCGCTTTAAAAAATCTTCATTTGCCGGAGGATATTCATCCATATATAAGAATGGTGATTGCGCCTATTTAAAATCAAAATTTTTGTCATCTCACATCTGGTGTACAAAATATTTATTTATTTATTTTATTTATTAGCCCGTCTAAAATAAAAATGAATTAATAAACTATGTTAGTACATTGATGGAAATTTAAAACCATAAATGAGGAAGAAAAATGTCCACTGTCAAATACTAATTGTATGTTACCCTTTGGTTCACCGTTATTCTTTATTATGTGATATATAGTAATATTAATATAACTTCCTATACAATTCGTTTTATTTAAAATTTTTTAATTTTACGATTTTCACAAATTTAATTGATTTTCATCGGGTATAAAATACACTTAAAATGTTAACAAGAACTACCTATATAAAGGCTTGTTTATTTATTTTGTATAAATATGAAGTATAAATGTAACATATATAAATATAAAATAAAAATGAAGCAGGCATTTATATTCAATATACAAAAGAATCGTACATTGAGTATCATCATGTATTATAATTTATAAACTTATACATCAAGACCTAAGAGACGAAAAAATAAAAGATTTACAAAGAAAATCACAGGAGTAATGTATTAAATTATACAACAATAAATCGTAATATATTACGTATTCGATTACTGACAAAAATAATAAATACATAGTTATACCATATTGTGATCAGATATACGAATTTACAAAAAATTTTAATTCTATATTAAACCTATATTTAGATGATAATTGCCCGGAAAACTTTAAAAATAATAATAATAATAATAAATAGTAGGTAATAGAACTAGAAATGTGACAAAAAGAAAATAGTTAATTTATTAAAAACCATAAATACTAAAATATAGGTTTGATAAAATCATCAATGACGACCGACGGGTCTTCATTATAGATGATTATCATTCATCCTAGCATTGGTATCTAGTATATAATTTTTTACTTACATATCCTGATAGGAAATAACTTATAAATACAACAATGAATAAGTGTAAATGAGCATAAAATGTATTGGTATAAAAATTATATATTTGTTTGAATTCTGTCTTCTGTGTCATGTTATATACAATTAATAAAGAATACAGCACGTCAAATAGTGAAGAAAAACTAAGTAACAAGAAACTGCACGGTTACTTTTATAGTAAATACCTACCTAGTACTTATCATAACCACTTCTATACATGTAATATATTATATTGTGCATTAGATACGCTCAATTATAAATTTATTGTAAATAAAAAAGAAAAACTAATTTCGAATTCCTTCCATTTGATTACTACATTTATTGTATTTCAAGCCATCGTGAAAATTTATGAAAAAATGAAATTGCTAATCAGTGATCACTTTCTAAAAAAACTGAATGAAGTAATAAATATAAGAATAACGTATATATGCCCATAACCAGGAATTTTCCTGTAAAAAAGCCAACATTTTCTGATTCCTTCCTACTTGGTATGCCACCCCCGCCTCTCCCCATTATCAATAATTTTTATACAAATACTACTTTTTTGCTTTACAATATTAATTACTATTATGAATAAGACAAGTACTTCCTATTTAATAATTTGTAAAATATTTTTTTAAACTGTTTAAAATTATTTAGGGAGGTTTAATAATCATCAATAATATACAGCTTTCAAACATTTTCGTACGAATGAACCAGTTTATTAAAATAATTGAAGACTGCAATTGAAGTCTTGAGAACATCATAAGAAAATAATATGCTGCAGTACTAACAGATATCTTTAAAATGTTTACTTTAAAAAGAAAAACAAGAATTTACCAGTAACAGATCTGAAATAAGTCGAAAATCAGGCATGGTAAGTAATTATTATACAAATATTGAAATATGTTACTATAAGCACTATATTATAGTCTATAAATACAACAGAAAGTATATTTTATTTATCATATTATGGGAACATGGGATTAATAACACTATAGCAAGGTGGATATATCCTTACTGCTCCTTGCTAGTTATAGTATCCATATTCCATAAAGGACATACGCGTATCCATAAATTAATGATGTTTTTCACTTATTCTTTAATGGATTATTTAACTTCCAATTACTTAATTAAAATTACAATATGTATCTATTATAGGAAAGCGAATTACCTATCTTTACCTAGGTATACGTCAATATTTTTGCAATATAACTTTATTCTAATTTCTAAGTCAATAAAATATTTTCATATCACTAATAGTGACTAACTCAGTTGAATCATAGATAACAATATATTTTTTAATCTATGTGTTTGAGACATTTGAGTACTTTACTATAGTTACTACCTTATGCCTTTTAATTCAAATTCTCCTGTTTGAGTAGTGAAGTGAAGGAATTAGAGATTGTAGCCTAACCTGTAGCATACAGGATGATTGAGGGATCACTTGGGATCATATGGCACTAATTGCTTATTCATCGTAATTAGTGACACGGTTGAAGAAGGTCTCGCATCATAGTAGTCGTAACTCGTGACTACTGATTACCGACTTATGTTGAAAGCAGAGATTGGTTTATTTTCATTCATGTTGAATTATTATAATAATTGTGATTTGTAATGATAATTATTATCATTTTCCGTATTAAAAATTATTATTATATTACAACGTCGTATTTTGAGGGTTGTGAATGAGGCAATCAGGAAGATTTCCCTATCACATATCACCCGTATTTTTTTCTTGATCATACGTCGATTTATTTAAAAAGTTTAATGTAGTTATACTTAAGAATAGTAAATATTAATCATTAATATTTTTGGTTGTAGAATTATTAGTACCACTTCTAAATTTGTGCTTGATAGTAATTAATACTGTTGTGTCTATGCCTATATGGTCGTGTTATTGACTGTCGTAGACATTTACAACTGTAACTTTGGAATAATCCATAGCCCATAGAGTTTTAAGATAAAAGCTGCATGTGCATAAGAATATTATTATACCCACTGATGAAATCAACATATTTGCCAAATTCAAAAAAAAAGAAATAATAAATTTGTTATTTGACTGCCTTATGACTACAGTGAGTATAGTAGGTATCTGTTAAATGAAGATGCCCATGTTGATTTCTTTTTAAAAACTAAGTATAGGTACCTGTGATTGATTATTTTTTGTTTTTTTATTTGCAGGATTCAGGCTTCAGGAAAAATTTAAAATAATACTTTTTTTTATTTTTATTAAAAACTATTTTTACTCAGTATATAAATAAATATATATTCTATTATGGTACTTGTATTTTTTTTATTTTTTTACTCGAATCAGCAGCAGAAACACGAACTTTAGGTAATCAACGTACAGTAAATTAATTTATTATATATGGGAGAACAATGTTGTTTCCTTTCACCCATGAATTCAACTCAAATATGCCCTTGTGATATTAAGACTTAAAAGCACTCCACGTTGCATACAACATATTACAAGTAATCTATGATTAAAGATCTTCGAGACCGTGCACATAAGGCCGGCATCCTCCGACTGCCGCTCTAAATGCTAATAATTTTCTTGTCCACGGTAAATCCGTATTGTATAGCTGTTGGTGTCGGCGATAGATGGCGCGTTGCTTACATTTCACTCCGTACAGTCGTTTTAGGTAGGTACACCATCAACTGCACCGTTCGACGTATTTTTATTTTTGTCCAAAACGATCTAAATAATTGATGAACAATATTCAAATAATTTTTTCGGAATCGAGCAACTATTTGGAGAAGTCAAAAAAAAAATTATTCTTCGACCAGTCAGCGATGGTTACAGGAAAAACACAATTATAAACAGTTTGTGGACAATTCACCTGCATGTAGCACTAATTTGTTGGTGACGTAGTCGACAATCACCCATGACAATGACTATTCCCGCCAATTCCTTTTAGACAACAACGAAATGTGCTATCCGTCAGTCGCCACTGCACATTTTCAATAACAATTATCAAAATCCACTGTTCGTCCTTCTCGCATTCTTGTTGAATATATTAATCCAGTAGTTTTTAATTGTGTTGTTTTAGTTTAAAATTAAGTGGTTTCGATTTTTTTTCATCCCATTAACCAACTATAAATAACCACATTTACGCATTTAATCATGGATGTCGCAGAAACCCAAACCGGAGTCAGCAGGGTGCGCGATCAGTTGAAAATTAGATCGCAAAAATTATTCCAAGATTTCTTAGAAGAGTAAGTGCCATTAATATATTTTTAGTTCTATTCACGGAATGTTGGCTAAAAACGAATGTATACGTTTTAGATTTGGCGAAGAAGGCAGTAATGAACCAAAATATTTGGAAGCAGCTGTAGAAATGACAAATTCTGAGCGTTTCACACTTGAGGTTAGTTTCCTGGACGTTGAAAAATTCAATCAAAATCTTGCAATCACCATTCTCGAAGAATATTATCGGTGAGAAAACATTTTTGACTTCTACCCATTTTTCAACATTTATTTATTTATTTTAATTATTTAGGGTGTATCCAGCTTTATGTTTGGCAGTTGGTAATTTTGTTATTGATCGTACTGAAGCTACAGGTCACTCACAACAAGATTACTCTGTGAGCTTTGTAGATGTTACCACCAGGTTTAATGTAAGAGAATTGACAACAGCCAAAATTGGTGAATTGGTACGTATTTCTGGACAAGTTATAAGAACCCATCCTGTTCATCCAGAGCTAGTGTCTGGACATTTTACTTGTCAAGATTGTCAGACTGATGTACCCAGTGTTGAACAACAATTCAAAGTAAGTTACATAGATAATATAAAACAAATAATCTTCATGTATATCACAATTTCAATATTAATTATTGATCTATTAGTTATTAAGAAAATAACAAAGATATTTAATGTATGTGTTACTATTTTCTGAAATAATTTTTAAGTTAAAGCTTTGAAGTCAAAAAATAAAATTGTATAATATTTATAAATTTATTTTTATTTTTTTAGACAAAAATTACTTTTTTAGGAGCATGATTTTTATCTTTAATCACTATTAATTTTTTAACCAGTCCTTGACAATGAAATGCATTTTTCTCCACAATTATAGTTTTTATTAGAACTTCTTTTTTACTGTAATTTTTTTTATTTAGTTTATACTGGATGTAGTCTTCGTATTCATAGCTGTTTATACCAAATAGCCATTTAAAATAATCATGTATTGATGGTTTACAAAATGTCATTACAAATGTATTATTATGCTTCAATCCATATCTTTCTGGGACATACATTTCAGAATAGAAATCATTTTTGAAATTGTTAATAACCAGTTTATTTTTTATCTGAATTTCTTTAACAGTTTGGTTATTTATCACATTGTTAATTTTATTATTAAGTGTTTCCTTATGGTCCATATAAATATAATTTCTATCAATAATACTGGAGTTGTTTATTCTGAACTTTGGACTATTGTTTTTTGATTGGTGTTTTTCTAACTCACTGTTATCCTCACATATCAACATAGTTTCTGATTCATTTGGATTATTTTTATTGATATTCATTAATGTAAATTTACTATTAAAAATTAAAATTTTAGTTTTCTTCATTTTCTTAAATACATTTATTATTTTTACCAGTTAATAAACAAATAATTGTATTTAAACGTTCACTACTAAAACCATGATACTAATGTTTTGTAAATAAATTAAACAATAATCTTGTTGACAAATAATTCTACAACATTTATATAACATATGTTATTAATTTTTAGTACACTCAGCCAACCATATGCCGAAATCCTGTTTGTGCTAATAGAAGAAGATTCAGTTTAAATGTTAATAAATCTCGATTTGTGGATTTTCAAAAGATACGAGTACAAGAATGTCAATCAGAACTTCCTCGAGGTTGTATTCCACGGAGGTATATTATACATATAATAGTTAATATTAAAATTAGAATTAACTAAAAAATTATTAGTTATCACAAAATGATTTTGATATGTATTCTTCAAGTATTGAATAATACAAGTAAAAATAAAATATGTATAAATTAAACTAGCAAAACAGTGTTAAGTTTATCAGCTTGGTTTAATAAGTTCTCTTCCAAAAATCTTAATAATTTTTTAGTTAATACATTTGGTTTTATGATTTGTCACTTGTTAATAAATTTATAGTTGTTTTATTTTTGTTTAAAGTCTTGAAATTATTTTGAGAAATGAAAATGTTGAAACTGTTCAAGCTGGAGACCGATATGATTTTACGGGTACATTAATTGTGGTCCCCGATATAAGTGTAATGTCTACACCTTCTGCCAGAGCGGAATCTGCTTCTGGACAAAAAAGAGGAGAAGCAAATAATGAAGGTGTCAAAGGATTAAAATGTTTAGGAATTAGAGACTTGAATTACAGGTTATCATTTTTAGCATGCAGCTTATCTGCAACAGATTCTAGAGTAAGAAATTATTAGAATAATTCTAATTTTTCTATTAAATTAAATATAAATTAAATTTAATATTTATTACAGTTTGGTGGTACTGGAGAAATGCAAAATGATGAATCGACTGCTGACTCGATTGAACGTATGAAAAAGCTAATGACTGGGCCACAATGGGAAAAGATATATGAAATGAATCGTGATCCCAAATTATATCAAAATTTAATTGATAGCCTTTTCCCTGCAATTCATGGAAATGATCAAATTAAGAAAGGTAATTTTTCATACAAATTGTATTATATGCAAATATTCTATAATTTAACTACATTTTGGGGAATACAATTTCTAGGAGTGTTATTAATGCTTTTTGGAGGAGTACCAAAAATAACATTGGAAGGGACCACCCTTCGTGGGGATATAAATTGTTGTATTGTTGGTGATCCCAGTACTGCCAAATCTCAATTATTGAAACAAGTTGCTGATATGTGCCCTCGTGCGGTATATACTTCTGGAAAAGCTTCTAGTGCTGCTGGCCTTACAGCTGCTGTTGTAAGGGATGAAGAATCTTTTGATTTTGTTATTGAAGCTGGAGCGCTGATGTTAGCTGATAATGGTGTATGTTGCATTGATGAATTTGATAAAATGGATCCACGTGATCAAGTAGCTATCCATGAAGCTATGGAACAACAGACTATATCAATAGCAAAAGTATATTTTTCATTATAGTTATATTAAATGCCTTTGTTATTAACTTGTTAAAAAAAAAAAAAAATTAGAATGCTGTTTGATTTGGTGTTAATTTATTATAATGAGTTGATTTATGTACCCATTAAAAATATAAATTAATTCTTAATACATATCTAAGAAATAATATTTGAATACTTTTAGGCTGGTGTAAGAGCTACATTAAATGCCAGAACATCAATATTAGCTGCAGCAAACCCTATTAATGGTCGCTATGAACGAAGTAAATCTCTCCAACAAAATGTGTGTCTTTCAGCTCCAATTATGTCTCGTTTTGATTTATTCTATGTTCTTATAGATGAATGCAATGAGGTAAGTAAATAAAGAAAACTTAAGCATTTAATTTTCTAATTTGTTTATGTGTTATTCATTAAAATAAATATTAAATGTTGACAGGTTGTTGATTATGCAATAGCTAAGAAAATTGTAGATATACACAGTAATATGGAAGATACCATTAAAACATTATATAACCAAGAAGATATTTTAACGTATATTAGTTTTGCTCGGCTGTTCAAACCTCAACTTACAGATGTAAGTACTGGTATAAAAAATGTATGAACTATATTAAGTTAATATCAATGATATTGAATATAGGAAGCTTCTGAAAAATTGGTTCATGCATATACTCAATTAAGACAGCGCGATAGTCAATCAAGTACAAAATCTACATGGCGCATAACTGTAAGACAATTAGAATCGTTGATACGATTATCTGAAGCTATGGCCAAGATGGAATGTTCAGATCATGTAATTAATATTTTATTTTTATTTTACCATTAAATTATTACTTTTTCTAAGATATGAACTAATATTTAACAAACGAATATTTTACTAGGTAACTATAAAACATGTGTCTGAAGCTTTTAGTTTACTCAATAAGTCCATAATAAGGGTAGAACAACCTGATGTTAACCTAGATGACGATGATGATGATGAATTATTATGTAGAATACCAGAAACTGATAATGGTGGTAAATTAAATTGTTTTTTCATTGTTATTTTTTATGTATTAATTATAATTTATGTCTTATAGGGATGGATGTTGATTCAATAGAAAAGCCCGAAAAACGTGGTATAACTAAGAAAAAATTAACACTCGCATTCGATGAATATAAACGAATTACTAATATGATTGTTGTTTACATGAGAAGTGAAGAAGAAAAAAAATTACTTGGTATGTATTTGATTTTCATTCTGAAGTCATTGAAAATAATAATAATTCTGTGTTTAGAAAATGAGAATGGTGATGATGGTGGTGTATTACGTAGTAGTTTAGTTAACTGGTACTTGGAAAAAATTGAAGATCAAATCAATGACGAATCTGAATTGTTGGAAAAGAAGAGCTTCATTGAAAAAATCTTAGATCGTTTGATATACAACGTATGTTGAAATTAATGAATATGCCTTTGCTTATATTACTTTAAATAATATGTATTGTTTAATAGGATAATGTACTGATTGCCTTGTCACATTCTGGGGATGTACATGAGGAAGATGCTGAAGATGATCCTGTACTTGTTGTCCATCCTAATTTTGTAGCAGACTTATAACTGTAATGTTTAAATTTAGTTGATTTCATGTTTTTTTATACCTGTATATTGCAATCTTACTGAATTACTTGTAATCAATTGTTTTGAATTTTATTTCGATGTGTATATGATATTCAAATTGTATTATTATTTGTATTTAATATTTATTATTATAAAAAATATTTTTAGACCAGATTTTGAGTATTACAATTATTCTTTTACATATAAATAAACTTGTTGGAACTGAATTTACAACTTTTAGGTGTAACAAAATAATTGTTCATACCTATGTATTTCAATAATTTTGAATGACACGAAAAACATCTTCTGTGGAATCATCTATTACATTTTCAAGTATTTTATCCCAGCCACATTTATTTTATCAACAATTATTATAAAAAAAATTGAATATTTCAAATACCCCATAAATTGCTTAAAAATTAGTAAAAAATTAAAAATCGTTGTTTTGTGCAAATTATTCAAGATGGAATACAGAGGAAAAGAAACTTCATTTACTCACTCTCTGTGTGTACATTGAGTCGTAATTAATGCAAGTAGTGGCTAGTGAATAAGTGATACTACTTATACGTAGGTACTTTCGCAGAAAAAAAAAGTCATCGATTGATATTTAAAATTATGTTTAAATTAAATTTAAGTAAACTATCACTGAAACATATTGATTTTTTTTCATAAAATGGTTTTATAATAATTTTATTATTATAATGATAAATTATGTATATATATATGTATTTTATGTATGTTGAATGTACAAAAATTCAAAGCAGTTTTTATTAATATAGGTATCTTTAAAAAGGCCCCTCTTTAGCAGCTGCCTTGGGACCCTGAGACCTTTAAATTCAACCCTGAATATTTTGGTGCATGTTACTGCATGATTTGTAATAATTTTCAGCACATGTATTATTTTTCAACACTTAAGCCATGGAAGTGACTAAATAAGCCATCAATAATTCAGTATGTTATGTAAGTTGTAACACGCGTTCTTAGACCCATGATCGTATCGTACGATTCGTATGATTTACATTTTAGAGTTTAGAGTGTTTCGACCCTCACACATCTATCCATTTCCAACGTCTTTAAAAAAATTAATAAATATAGTTGTTTGGTCAGTGGTGTTGTGTATTTTATATAATATATACACTATACACACACTGCCCACACGGCAAATACTACGTAACAAGTGATGTGTGGTCACTGGTCATAGAGCATTACATAAATAATACCTACTATTAGGGATGGGCATCAAATCCGAATACCTGAATTTTCCGAATATCCGAATATTCAAATCCGGATTTGAATTAAATTCATATTCGGATATTCCGAAGTATCCAAATTATTCGGATTATTCAGATTAATTCATTATTTTTATTGCTAATCACAAAACAACACTGGTAGTTGAATGCATCAGAAATATAATATATCCGTTCAAAAATGTATGTTAATGAATTTAAATATAACTAGGATTTAAAAATGAGACATCGAACAGCAAAATTGAATTGAATAATCCGGATAACCTGTCAAATCCGGTTTCACTAAATTCAAATTTGATAAATCCGAATAATCCGGATACGCCCACCGCTACCTACTGTACGTCTATACAGCCTATAATAGTACCTAATTAATAGTCCTAGTTTACGTGATCATCTAAAAAAAGTCTCTAAAAATATTATTACGGCGCACATATTGCCGATATATTGCTAACGATCAGTAGTCGTGAATTTCTCGACAAGGACACGGCCACACAGGAGACAGAGGGACTCATTGATAACACATACCGCCCAGTGGCCCGCGGTGGTGGTCGGCGCGTGTCCTGTGATACTATCGTTGCTATTCCGTTCCCCGGTTCCCGTCGTCCAGAGTGCACGATAGCAACCGTGCGTTCTGTCCTATGAATTATGAATATTATGTAATGCGCGAAAATCTTTGACCCGCGATCCACGAATAAGGATCGCACTGACTGCAGCTGCTGCGATCATGACGCGATAGATAAAACCTATTTTCTCATGGTTTTCCCGATCGACGTACATTGTTTGCCGGTTGCACCGTTCCGGCATAAGAAGTTAACAAAAAGTATACGTGTCTTGATCCTACGTTGACGTTTTTGATTTGTGATTACAGTTAAAGTCTTATTTAATTAATCATTTTACCGTTCAAGCTAATTCGTGTATATTTTATGGTAGTTTTATAGTTTTGTTGGGTTTTTTTTTTTTTTTTTTAATACACAAAAACCTAACAGTTAAGTATATTTCAACTACCCAACGTATTATACTGCAACAATGCTATTGAATCGTTATTAATGTGCCATAAATACCAGATGAGCAACATTAGTTAACAGTGAAACCATGCTGTAGAGTTGTAATAATGAAGACCAAACAATTGGTGGATAATTCCTGGGACTCGAAATTGCCATTTCCTAGTTAGAAAATTAAATCTTAATTACTTACTATAATTTATAAATATTATGTTTATCAATATAATATAATAAATGTATGATTTTCAGAGTTGCCAATCTGGTCTTACTTTTTAATAGTTGCATTTGCATCCATATCATGCTACGGTAATTCATATTACGGTGCATTTGTTTTTGATGACTCTGAAGCAATTGTGAATAATCATGATGTTAACCTGAAAACACCGGTGTATAAGATTTTTAACCATGACTTTTGGGGTACAAGATTAACAAACCATGCCAGTCATAAATCATATAGACCTTTAACAATATTATCCTTCAGGTAAACCACAACTTAAAGTACCCTATTTTCCAGGTAGATGTTAAATTTTGTATTTTATGGCTAAATCTTATCGATACAGCAGAATATTGTTAACCTAAACTGAGGAAAATTAATTCAAATTATCAAATAGTAGGATATTAGTCTAGCTACTGAGATTTTACTATGTTTTGTATTATAATATAATTTATTTTCTCTAGGTTTAACGTTTGGCTGGATAATGGAATTTTATCTCCCAAATCATTTCATATGACTAATATTATTTTACATGCTATAGTCTCGTGTCAACTGTTACATGTTTATAATCTGTTTTTTGATGGAAATGCACCAAAAACCTCATTCTTAGGTGCTCTAATGTTTGCAGTTCATCCTGTTCATGTTGAAGTAGTATGTACCATATTTCTTGTAACTTATAAAATTATGTATTAGTTAACAGTACAATTTTATTATTTTTAGGTGTCTGGAGTGGTTGGCCGTGCAGATTTGCTTAGTGCATTTTTATCGCTTGGTGTCTTCATTATTTATCACAGAGTAGCAAAAGCTAAACAAATATCTAGTGTAATCAATGTATTAACTATAATATTTTGTTGTATTTTAAGTTTAATGGCTATGCTTTGTAAAGAACAAGGACTTATGATTATGGTATAGGTACCCTTATTAAATTTAAAAAGTAGTTTGATTGGTCATAGTGTTAATATACTAACAATTTACAGACTTTTTGTGGTGTTTATGAAGTGATTGCAATTAACAAAATAACATTTCCAAGTCTTATGAAAAATATTAAAATTTCAAAAATGATTAAATTATTTAAAAGAGAATCATTAGAAAGGCTATTTTTGTTAGCTGTTGGTTTTTGTATTATTCTATATGGCAGATGGGCCATAATGGGTTCACCTCCGGTTTTTCAACAGATTGATAATCCTGCATCATTTGTAACATCTCCAATTGAAAGGGTATTTAAATATTCATAATATTTTTTTTTTTTTTTATAACTGTAATCAATATGGATTTACTATTGTATTATTTTAACAATTTTTTTTAGTTTGTTAATTACAGTTATATCTATGTAATTAACATTTGGATAATGATATGTCCAATTTGGCTGTGTTTTGATTGGTCAATGGGATGTGTACCTTTGATACAGTTAAATCAATTTCCTAAAGATCCGAGATTGTTCATTGTTTTTGGTTTTTGGACTATACTTGTAATAGTATTGTATAAACTGATATGCTCAAAAAACTACGATCAAAAGTATAAATTAGCTGTTATAAAGTTAAATAATTATAACCCTTAAATATATATATATATATATTTTTTTTTGTTTCAGACAATTACAAATAGGATTTTTATTAGGTCTACTATTATTTCTACCTGCTTCAAATTTAATGTTTACTGTTGGTTTTGTTATTGCAGAACGAGTTTTATACTTACCCTCTGCTGGGTTTATTATTATTGTGGCTATGGGTATCAGGAGATTGTGTTTATATTCATTTGTTAAAAAAGTAAGTTTATTTATTTTTTATACAACCAATAAAATTCTTTGATATATTTGATTTAATTTTTGTTTTGTAGGTAGTTAGAATGTGCATTATATTACTAATTTTTGTTCATTTCATTCGAGCATATCAAAGAAGTAAGGAATGGAGTTCTGAATTAGATTTATTTCAAAGTGCTTTAAAAGTTTGTCCAATGAATGCTAAAGTTCACTATAATTTAGCAAAAAGTTTAGCTGACATTGGACATACACAAGAAGCTATAAATCGTTATAAACACGCACTATTGTAAATTTAATATACTTCATAAATGGTTAAAATACTAATACAATATTATTATTCATTAGATTACATCCGAGGTATGATCAAGCTATGAACAATTTAGCAAATATTTTGAAAGACCAAAATGAATTAGAAGAAGCTAGATCTTTATTAGAAAAAGCTGTTTCTATTAGGCAAGTAAATAAATAAATTATCATTTACCTGATTGCTCTTATAAAATTTAAACTTAAATACCGTAACTTCTAGTATTCTCAATGAAGTATGAATCTTTTGAATCTTTTAAAAATCAATTAAATGTGCTATTAACAGTGGTTGTCTTTTTCAATTGCATACATAATTTAACAAAATATGGTTTAGTTTTTTATTATTTACTACCTAGTGTTTAGTTTAAATTTTGAAAAAAATAAATCTTGTCATGTCTTCTTCAGTATTTACTTTTGAATACATTTTTCTATTTAATTTCAAAATTACACATATTTATAGAAATGATTTTGCTGCTGCTTGGATGAATTTGGGAATTGTATTATCAGCTCAACAAAAGTATAATAAAGCTGAAGACGCATATTTAACAGCTCTTCAACATCGAAAAAGTTATCCTCATTGTTATTTCAACTTGGGAAATCTAGTGAGTAGTGTTGAAATATTTTATTAGATTCATGTGTATACATTATAAATTTATTTTACAGTACTTAGAAATGGGCGAAAAGACTAAAGCATTATTTGCTTGGCAAAATGCTACATTTCAACAACCAACACATGTGATTTCATGGAATAATATGATTGTACTGTTGGAGTCGATCGGTGAATTAAAACGTGCGGAAAATGTGGCTCGAACGGCATTATCTATCTTACCAAATGAACCAAATTTACATTTCAATATAGCTAATATATTAGGCAAAATGGATAAGTTTGTAGAAGCTGAAAAACATTTCTTAGCCGCTATTCAACTAAAACATTTAGCATCTAAACTTCAAGTTGTTGCATTATATCATTCTAATCTAGGTAAATAATAATAATTTAAATTGATTAGTTATTACATAAAGAACTATTTATAATTTCTTTTCCTTTTGTTCTAGGAGTCTTATATCATCGCTGGGAAAAATATGAACTTGCAGAAATGAATTATTTACAAGCATTGAGAATCGACCCAAAAATGCAGAAAGTTAAAAATCACCTTGCATTACTTCATAAACAATTGGATGAAATCAATCAACCTACTCTTAACATGAAGTCTTTACAATATAAAAAAGAATCGTAAATTGCAGTGATTTTAACAATTACAAAAGGTACACTTCGACTTTGCAGTGAAAATAATCATTTCTAGGTAACATATCATATCTACACTATGGTATAAAACCTTTAAAATAATAATTAATGATTGGAAAATATTGTCAACCTACTAAATTATAGATCTTCAATTTAGTAGGAACTATATCATCTTATTGCAGCTTAAATGTGTTAAGACAATATTCCGGGCAGAAGTATTGTGCATGCAGATATCGCTCGATGGTTGATTCAATACAACAACAAAAGAAGTCAACAATATTAAAATTGAAAATGTATATCAACTTTTGGGCAGATGAATTACATGTGTTAAAGGTCTGCGTTTTAAAAAGATATTTAATTTTTTGTATGTGTATTATCATCTTGTTTGTAATCTAAAATAAATCCTATAACAAGATGTATCTATTTTATATTATGAAAATGAATCAATACTATTTTCTTATATAATACAAATACTTTGGTTGTGATTTTTTTTTACTATGTGAAAATGTATTATTAATTCATTATGTAAAGAACATGTCTAAGTAATGTCATTTTTTTAAAAGTAAGTTAATTGATTCAAACAACTTTTAAAAGTTGTTGATTTAAGTTTAATTTAAAAGTTTACAAGACTCATTTTTATTCAATAAACAACTATTATAAAGTAGAGCTACTTTATATTCAATTAATGGGAGTATCAATCATTGTTATTACTTTTAGAAGTTACTATTTATTAATTTTAAGCTTATAATTTGTAATCAATTAATATTACCATTTACTATTTAGTCATTATTTTAAGATGCATAAGTATTTTTACCATTACATTTTTTTATAAAAATAAATGAATATGTAATTGATTTCATTTGAACTTTACAGTTATTAGATTTTTGGCAACATATTTTAAAATGAAAATTCTAAGCACTTAAATTGGTTTATTTTAATTTTTAAGAAATGTTCTAATACAACTGTGGAACAGCATAATTTAATCTTATGTTGTGTAGATACCAATTAATTACAATATGATATCTGATAAGTCTCAATTTCTATAACTTTCAAATATAATTTGATAATTTGCAAAACAAATATTTTGATTCTATAAGTAATTTTAAATTTTTCAAAAAACTTGAAAGTCACTTTAATATATTTATTAATAGTATTTATTCAACACAGCCATTTAACAATTACAATTTCAATCAATATTCGGATAATATAAAATTTTATACAGTATTGAATATCAATAAAAACCAAAAATGTTACATAATTGTTTGATCAATACTCAATAGGTGTAGGCCAATCAATTTCTATGTCTAATACATCCAAGGCCAATATGTCAACGGTATTGTTATCCAAAATTGTTCGTAGGCTAGGATTTGTACGACCAAAGTCTCCATGCACAAATTCTTTTATATATGTACCGGCCTGGGTGGATAAGATTACATTGAAAAATGAACAGCCATTGTCTATTTCTACTTTAGTGGCTGCTGCTTTCATTGTGTGTATTGTTCTAGGCCTGGACATATTTGCTCTTCGATGCAATACTCTAATTGGTGTAAACTGTGATATTTCTAATGGAGAACATTTATTAAGTTTTTTTAAGTCTGGTAACTTTCCTTCTACATAACAAAGAGCCTTGTAAACTTTAATTTTAAATTCCTCTCCAGATTTTAATTCCTTTAATTGGGATTTGTTAATGTCTTGCAAATGTTTCACTGTCACTTGTGGATCGATATTAATATCATTTTCTATTTCCCTCAATACTTCGTAGGTGAATTTGGTACGTTTTGGATTTACTAGTTCAATAGCAAACGGTCTTCCTCTACCCAACATTCTAACATCAATATCCTCTCTACCAGATGACGAGAATCTGAATTCATCTACTAACGTATGCTTTTTCAATGGTTCAGATATTATTTCCTCAACAGAACTTTCAAGTCTCCTTTCCTGGTCTACTATCCAAGGTGTTTGAGATAGGGTTCTAGACCATTTATTATAACGACCAGCAATATAAACACTTTCATGTCTAGCATCAACACTTTTGAATTCTATTGTTGATTCTGGTATTGATGGCATTTCTCCATATTGACTGACAAAATCTTCGTTATCCATTTGAGATAAAATATTCTGTAGGTTTTTGTTACTCAATTTAATGATAGCATTTAAACAATCACATTCATCTTTAGTATCATTATAATAGAAACCTACAGTAACTAGCAACGGGGAGTGTACGTCAAAACTTTTACCGGTAGCCTTCACAATAGCATCTTCAGCCATTAGTTTCCAAGCATCTTTGGCACACACAAAAGCTGTAGGGAATGTAGGATTGAAAGATAGTCTCAACTTTGATACATATAATGCTATTGAATGTCCACGAATAATAGTACACATAGGTAAATTAAACGCCAAGTTAAATGTATCGGAATCATAATCAGATGTTTTTAGATATGAAATTATTTTATTAATAATGTCATCTTTTTGTGGATTTTGAAACAATCCCAAGCATGCTATACATGGATTGTTCTTTAAACGTTTTGGGTCATTGTGGTCTTGCTCTGATGCTGCAATCAATGTCTTGACATTTATAGCTGAAGGTTTTGTAAGGTGTCTAACTGCACACACTCGACAACAACCAAATTTTAACAGATTTTGTTGAATTTCTTCTACGTTTTGCTCCATTTCAATTTCCGTAACTGCAAAGTAAATAAATATTAAAAATCAAAGCCCTTGTGTAATTATAATTGGTGTTGTAAAGAGAATAACGTATTTTAAAAAACTTCAGACAGAACATACGAAACATTCAGTCAAACCTAATTCAAAGCAATATTACTATCGTGTAATAATGTATACATACAGCGGGTATACTTGGGAGTTGGGCTGTACACGCGTATGCGTAAACACTTTTACGCTCTGCGAATAATTTCAATAATTATTCAACTTTGACCTTCCGTCGGATTCGCATTAGATTCTCGTACACACACCGACGACGGTCGAAACCAAACGTTTAGCTTTCGTTCCAGAGGTCATTGCTGCCGTCGAACGGAAAACATAATTATTATTAAATTAATGTTATTCAACGCTAAAATAGATTGTCAACGAGCCCCGACGACGGCGGCCGTGTGCGTCGAAAAAGTAGGGGAACAAGACGAGTTGAAGATATTGAAATCGCGACACAACAGGTGTCGGTCGACTGTAAAGTTTCTCCGCACGTGGAAATCTCAAGTACTCGGCATCGCGCGATATCAAGCTCGACTGGGGAGGGGGGGGGGCTGCCATAGGCGCAAAGTTATATTTTTGTATTTTTTTTTTTTGGGGGGAGTGGGGGGCTTTAAAGTGTTTAGACAACACAGATCCAACACAGAATATTTTTCATCAGGGCTACAAAAAAAATGTTGGGGGACTAAGTAACGACGACCGGACGACACCCACGACTTGACAGGTGCGATCGAGTCGAATCGATTGCGTTGGTGGAATCGCGCGACGCACGGACGCGTGCGCGCCTAATCAAACCGAACGGACGGAGCCGGACGCCCTTGGGCAGCGCGCGTTAAGGTCGACGCGTGCGGCCGGCCCGACGACGATGACGTTCAAATCGTTCGGCGGCAGCGGGCAGCGAGCATGTGCGCCGGACGGATGTAGACACGAACGCGCGGGCCGCAGTACCGGGACCAGCCGGCCGTCGTCAACCCCGGGTCGCGCGCCGCAACCGCCATGGACCGGATATTCCGGGGCATAATGAAGTACAGGCGGACGAACCGGGCGAGAATGGTCGAGCAGTTCGTCCAGGTGAAAAACCATCCGGAGGTAAGCACACAGCTGCTGGTTGCTGGTTCGCATCAATGTTATTAACCCGGGCAGGACGATGGCCGTACCGAGCGCGAGCGCGCGAACCAACCGTCAACGGTATCACGTTTTCAGCGCCCACAAATGTATTCAATTAATATTGTTTATTTACCCCGTGCGGACGGTTGGTTGGTTAGTTGGTGCTTCAGTTGTTGAGCAGTTGACTCCTGTCGCCTTCGTCGGTCCTCGCGCTCAACGGCAGCAGTTGACTTAACAGTTAATATTAATATTAATGTTAATGTTAATATTAACAGTTGAATTAATATATTACAGTACCGTTCACACGACTTCGGTAGACCAACGTGCGCCGCGCCGCGCCGCTTATCAACGGTCGTTTGTTATTATTACTTATTATCAGCGAACGTGTTTTTGTCCTTATCGTCCTTATCCTTTTACGTTTCTTCGCGCACCTATTTCGACGGCCGCAGTGTTGCCAGGCTTCCGACGACGATTAATGTTGCAACACCGCGCGGATCGTGTTCAACATATTATTATTATTATTATTATTATTAGTTTGAAATATGCATTCCGCGGTATCTCTCGACTACTTACGGTTTATTAAATCGCTGCACACCGCACCCGTCCCGGTTACAAGAAGAAGAAAAAAGATAAAAAACATTAATTGATGTTTGAAAAAAATTGCCTTTTTTGTGATATATCGCGTTCCCGTATAATATTAGGACACCTGGATTCTTCATATAGGGTACCTACATACCTAATCTCAACCCATGTATTTATCGATATTAAATTCAATATTGTAAACATTGAGTACAAATTATTTTTGTAAACTATTGAATACCATCAATTTTGTACTTTTTACTATTCAATTATCGTGTTATATCAGTCTATAATATTCCTTCTATGATCGCGGTCGTTGTGTACGGGTAATCCGGAACCCATTAAATGGTAATTAAATAATTTAATTTACTGACCGTTACTCACGGTGCTTACTCAGACCCGCTAAAAAAGCGTTTTGAAATCGAAAAATGAATTCAGTATTCTGGGTCTCAATCGAATTCAAAACAAAAATATTGCTTTTCCGAAATCGAATCTGTATCTACCTAATAGTATCTATACTTCGGTAATAATGACAAATTTTAATTATTCATAATTGTTTTCAAGTATCAGTCGCAAAAAACTAAAACGTTTAACGTATAACATAAAATAACAAGAAAATAATTAATAGCTTCCTCGAGTGAAAAAAAAAACATTATTATTGAAAATCGATCAAATTAAGTGAAACGAATGTTTTTCACGTGTATTTATTATATTTTGATCATTATGGATGCAAATAATATGATTTAGAGGTGGTCGGGGACTGAAATCGTAACTACTCAATGAAGTAATTGTGGAAATACCTTAAAAAAAATTCCTTTAAAATCCAAGTTCTATTAATTATTAATAAAATAAAATAAAGTTAAAATGAATAATAAATTATTTTGAATTAATAATATTGAGAAATATATAGATATAAATGCGTAGAGTTAGCCAATGCGTTTTAAAATCAAATCATCATCTGGTAATTCACAGTCAAAGAAAAAAAAATGTTAGAAATATAAAAATAATTATTTAATTTAGATTATATAATATATATGTAATTATATTAACAATTAATTTCGAGCAATTTACTATGGTTTATAAGGTTGATTCTTTGATTATATAATATATAGTATCAATACACTTATATATATATATTATTTTATTATTCTTATTCGCATGTGTTTGGTTATGTATACAATCTGCAATTCTGCCTAGTTTCTACAATATTCTACAGTGTAGAATCTACACAATATATTATAATTGTTATGATGGCAATTAGTCACGGATTTTGTATTATATTTGTAATATTTGTATACGATGTATTATTTTAATTCACTTCTATATGCTATTATCACCAGGAAAATAGCGATTAATATTGGTTCTTCCTACGATAAAAGTTCTCCGTCTAGTTTTTCCATAATAATATGTAATTATAGTAATTACTAATGAGTATATTATTATGTCCGTAGTTGATTGTTATACTTATATATTATTTCGACGCGGTGCAATGAGCTTGTTCGCACTTGGCTATTTTTTGACAAACATGAAATAGACCATGCAATCTGTACGCGAATTGTCGGAGTCGTAATAATTTTATAAAATATTTTTATGCGTTTTAATAATTATAAACGTGAAACATTTCGTTAAAAAGTTAATTGATAAATATCTGATAGTTTTCATCGACTAAAGCAGTACCAGATTATTGGAAATACGTTTTAGACTCGAAGTAGGGCTGTAGGGCCCTCAAGTGACCAAAACATAATATAATGATTAATGACCTTCCGACTAAAGCGGTCATTAATTTAACTTCATTTCCTTATTACAGAATTGACCAGCTATTACATTTTTATACACTATGCTAGTTGAATTGTTGAACAATACTGTATAGTAACGAAAACCATTGTTGTCCACTTATAAATTCGTTGACTCTCGGAGGGCAATTTTGACTTGCTTTTTGAAGAATTACCTATGCTCTTGCTCGAAGAATGGTTTTTAAAATAATAAATATATACTGGATCACTCATCACTCTTAACGATGTGTTTGCCGTCGAAATAATTACTATTACAGTATTACAAGACCTCTAACCTCTTGGTGAACGTGTAGTATCTCTTATTATTTTATTTAGAAAAAAATATGTAACAATCATTAAATAAGTACCGTATACAAATATAAATATTTATGTTTACTACTCATAATGTCTGTTACAGTTCTGTATGTGATTTGATCAACTTATTTCGAAATTAAAAAGCCAAGAAATAACAGATGATTGTTCTAATTTTTCTAGTTAAATAGTATTTTAATTTAATCGTGTATACATGCAATTTACGATTGGCTGAATGGTAATTAAATAATGAAGTGGTACTTACATGTACCTAATTATTTTTTATTCAAATAATAGTATTATTGAATACTTAAAATATTTTAAATTATTTTACTACAGAAATTATGGTACTTACTTAAAGTGGTTACGGTTATTTATAATCGAATTACTAATTTATAATGACCATGAGATTAAAGATAATTTTCACTGTAATATAAATCATATTAGGTAATTAATTATAGTATTAGTAGGTACTATGCCTAATGTAGTAATGTCTTTATATTATTAATATGTTTTTATAGTATTATTATAATTATTATAATTATTATTATTATTATTATTATTATTATTATTATTATTATTATTATTATTATTATTATTATTAATATTATATTATCTCAACATTTGTGCATGACTTAAAACTAAAATATTTTCTTATGCTGAACCTTACCATATTATACTTATGACTTATGTAGGTCATTTATTTCTAAAGGACTATAACTGCTACCAAGAACAAATCATTGCGTATAATTATTCGAAACAGCAACGATATTCAATGTTTATAGAATTCATATGTATTGATTAATGTCAATGGAAAAGTTAATTGAATCTGACAATTTGTCACAAACAATAATAACAAATAAAAGAAACCATACAATGATCGAATTAATTTTATAAGAAACCCAATAAAAATTGGTTCAACGATAACTTCATCTATATTCTGTAGGGGATTTTTTAAATTTATTCAAATATTCAATCTAATGAGTTTGTGGATTGCTGTCTTAATTAAACACATGTTGTATTGCACATATTATTATTATGGCCTCAAAATCATGATATTATAGTATATTATTATTAGAACAAAATAATTTTTGTTGTTATAGTAAATTTTTAAAAATATGTTTTGGAAAAAAACGACTACAAATTCAAGTTTTTCCAACCCATAATATTAACTTTAAATTTGTGTCTATAATATTTATGCATAAAAATGTTCATGTGTTATAATAGTTGAGTTTTTAAAATAAACTTTGCTAGTAAACAAAGAACCTTCGTGATAATGGTCGAATTTAGCATATGATTTGCGCAATCATAAATTATTTGATACCTTCACCTGGGAGAGCAAATCATTTAATTAGATATTTATACATAACTATTATAGTTTGAGCTGTCGAGAACGGTGGTTTATTGCTAATGATTTTTATTGATTTAATTTAAAACAACGATGTGAGATGTAATTAGCAAAAAAAAAAAAAAACTAAGCCTAGCCTTTATTCCTTTTTCTTATTTGTACTCTTTTCGTACGTCCACAAGAAATCTGAAATATTTTTAACGCGTTGTTTTTTATGTTAAGTCATCGTCGCTTTTATCCAACAAAAAACAATATTATTGGTTATGTTTTGCTTGTTAATAATATCATTTATAAAATCATCAAAAATATTTTTTCTATCATTCAATCCGTGTTACATGTACACCTAAGTGAAAACTGTGCCAAACAGTTGTACGTTAATTCATATTTTTTACCATGATCTAGCTCACTGTTCAAATACTGAACACAAGTGAAATTTTGCATTAGTAACGAACAAAATAGAACAATGACTTGAAATATTCCTTACACATTATTTTTAATGTAAAACGAGAATTGTAATTTACTCTTATCCTTTTCATAAGCTCAGAATACTTTTAAAATAAAATTCGTGTTTTAATTTTTAACTGTTAAAATACTGTTAAAAAGCATTTAGATGCATGATGTAGGTATCCACATTGTGTTATTTTAAAACTAAATATAACTATAACTAATATAACTGGATCAACTTAAATTAAGTATTACTGTTAATTGTATTATGTTTGGTAGTCATTCAGATATTCAGTAGTGAACCGCAACGTTTATAACGTGAGTATATTATGTTCAAATTATTTCATTCTCGTTTACAGCTTTTACAGTCATAAATTCATGGTACTAAAAATCAAAACCTACTAATTTAATTTTTATTGTATTTGATTGATTGCCTTAAAGATAATTTACAATGTTTACCACTAATCACTATACACTTGTCATTTACTGTCAGTATTCCGTAATTATGAAACAATAATTATTAAAACTAACATTCAATAATTGTTTTGAATTTTGTTACATGCATAAAAATAATATGTATTAACTACATGTATAAGACTTGTTCAAAATGGTATTTTTAAGGCAAATGTGTACAAAAATTGTATGTTCATTGTATTTATTGCTTTTTAATTCTATTCGTTTGTGTATTTATAATTTATATTATTCATGGTCAATAGTTGTTTGTAATGAGAACTGGATATAATATGAACACATGACTATATCAATATTTTCAAGTCATTATATGGATATGAAAATAGTATTTATATTATATTTTGTTCAATTTAGTAAATAACCGATAACTATAACAATTTTAGTAAATTTTTACACAATATTTAAAATCTTAATATTCAATCGTAAAAATAAGTAATTGACTTTTAAATATTTTTGAGTGTAACGTTTATGAGCTATTTGTCATGTTCATGATAAGATTGAAAATAATATTTTTTCATTTTTGAAGGAGAAATTATTAATTCTGAAAATATTTGGCTCCTATTTATAAATTATTTAACTTATTATTTGTATTATTGTAACTTATTGTTTGCAATAATTATAAGTATTATAAATAATATTGATACTTTATGTGACATATATAAGAAATATGTATTGATTTATCATTTATAGTGTTGGCGTACTTTTTTGTAAATATATTTTTTTGGGTAGAAAAAATCCCCACGTTTTTTACAGTACAATTAATGTAATATTAAATCGATAGGTTACTGACTCCTGAACTTTGAAATATGATGACAAGCCCTAGTCATCATCCATAAAAATATAGTGTATCTTAATATATTTTAGTATTGTATATAGTTTCTTTATTTTTATGTCTGTTTTTAATAAAATATTAAGTGTTTTTTAAGACGTCTATTACATACCTACGTTAAATGTTTAAAAATATAATAATAAGTAGAGCGCAGATCTGTATGCACTTGCATATTTATTCTGGCTGATCATCGTTGATGTACTAAGTGATCACGAAATTTATTTCATGATATAACGATTCAAACTATAAAATTTTTTAGTGCATATTTTGTATGCTTCGATATTTATCTATTTTTGCTTTTATGGCTTATTTGACGATTTTAATTATAAATTTCATGTTTTAGTTCGTATTTGAGTGTTTTTATGTGTCTTTAGAAATAATTCTGAAATAATTACTATTATATTGTAAAAAAAAAAAATACAAATAATTTTCTGATAGTCTCGATAATATAACAAAAATAGGTGCTATTAATATGACCTATAGATTATTAATCGATAAAACATTATACAAATAATAATTTATGTTATTATTAAAATACCGTGTTTCATAATATTAAATTAATTTTTTATTGATTATATTCAGATTGAATAGTTTTTTTTTATTTTATTGATTTTTATTTATGTATATACCTACTTTTTTCATGCATATTTGATTATTTTAACATTTTAGTTTATATATTTAAGCATACGATTTTTGAGTGCATATTATGGTTGGTTTTTACGCATAGAGATCTGCGCTCGAATTTAATAACTATAATTGATCAGCTAATATAATGACAAATATTATGTTTAATCGTGTTTCAGCCCAAAGCTTTATTTTTCACTTGTATGGACAGCCGAATGTTACCAGCAAAATTTACTGAAACCAATGTCGGTGATATGTTTATTGGTTAGTATGCGTTTGACAAATCAGGAGCAACTATGTATTATAGTTTTTGTACGTTTAATACAACACTAATAAATAATAGTATTACATTTTTTAAAAGTGGCAATTTTTCCCGCGATTAACTCGTATTACAAAATTAGTATGAGCCATTGCTTATTCGACGAGTACATTCGTTTATACCTACATACATTTACATTAATTATTACTGGTGTTGATCGTTGCTGAAACACAAGCTTAATAGCAACGTGGAAAAAACAAATTCATAATCATTTTATAAATGAGGTTTATAACATTTTCACATAATATGATTAATGATTTTAGTAAGAAACGCTGGTAACTTGATTCCACACTCGCAACATTTTCTTGACGAATATACTACATGCGAACCAGCCGCCCTGGAACTTGCTTGTGTACACAACGACATAAGGCATGTTATCGTTTGCGGCCATTCCGATTGCAAAGTAATATATTTTTGAATCATATAAAGATTGGTGGATTGCGAATATGCTACATAATATTCTGTACATTATGTTTTATTATTTGCTAACACTTTATTTCATTCGCAAAAGGATGTTCCAATTAACCGTGCTTTTAAGTAGAAATATTCAGCTAAACGGGCAATGGAAGTTTTTTTTTCAATTTATATTCATTCCTTATTTTTGCGAAAAATATGAAGTTTCATACTGTACACCATTGTTTGTTTGTAATAATGAATTTTGAATTCACGTATTAATTCTCATAGGCGATGAACTTGTTGCACCTGCTCAGGGATACGGAATTCGCTAGCATCGATAACCGCCGGCTGTCGCCGCTCCGATCATGGCTTTGCACACACGCTATATCATCTTTAGACAAGTATCAACAGCTAGAAGCAGCCGGCTTCGAAACACCACTCGTTTTTCAGGCCGAGACACCCTTACGCAAGATTATCGCTTACATTGATCCGGAAAACAAGTTCAACGTCACAGATAAGTTGTCACAGGTACGTACATGTACGAAACAAGCTGTATCGACAAATCGGTGGTCTAACTGTAAATGTTTACTGTAGAATTATTGTTTTTAATATGTATCGATTAGTCGACTATACAATATGATCTTAATATTTATAAACAAATCGTGGTTTGTAAGCCTCAAAATATGTATTTTATGTGTTATTAATTTAAAAGGTAAGATTTAAATAGTCGTTTAGGTATTTTTAAATCTCAATCGGATCAAGCCAGTCAAACTATATATAGTAATAGTATAAATCATTCGTGTGATATTATATAGTATTTCTATCAACCATTTCTACCATTCAATATCAACCAATTCAATTTTTCAATCAACAAATTAATTTCAAATAAATCGTCGAACATATATTATTAATGATAATATGTAACAATAAGAAGTCCATTTAAAACACACTTTCATTCTGATCTGTATCACTATTTAGTATTTGCTGTTTGGTGCAGGGGCGCGCCCAGGTTTTTTTTTTTTTTTGGAGGGGGGGGGCTAAATAAAATTATCTTTTAACAGTTATAGTATTTATTTTTAAATATGTACAAAAATCGGAAAACACGCTTGTGCACGATTTTTACGTCACTTTTTTTTATGAAATTAAAAATATGATATAATTTTTTGCACAGTTTTGACACAACACAATAATATTACCAACTATTTTTGGGGGGGGGGCTTAAGCCCGTTAGCCCCCCCTTAGGTGCGCCCTTGGTTTGGTGGTAATAATATTACTTTATTTAACTAATTTATGTTTAAAAAAATGAATCCTTATCTCCCTTGATTATGGTATCACGCGTGAACAGCTGAACCGATTTCGCTTATTATTTTTGATTTGGTTCGTAATTGTCAGCAAAAGGTTCTTATGAAAGAAAAAATCAAGAAAGTTTCACGGGTGCTACTAATTCAAGTTTTAATGGGTGGCTGACATATTATATTGGTTGTCATAGCGACCTAAAACTTTTACTGGATACTGCAGTATATCCATTGTAATAAAATAAACCCAAAATATTACTTTGGTTATCGGCAATGAAAAAATTATACCAAAGAGCTAATCAACATAGTTAGGCTCTAAAAAATTGTAAGATAGTATTTCATTAAAAACTATGGCTCCGATCAAGACTGTTCCGTTTGAAACCAGGTGATTCAGCATGCAGCCAAAATCGCCAATCCGATTCATTTGAAATTTGAATATAATAAATATTATAGTTAATTGAATGTACATTGACCATGTTTAAGTGCACTACGGACAATTGTTTAAAAAATATAATTTTTAAGAGTTGAAACCCAATCATTTCAATTTTTTTGTAAATTTATACAAATTATAATTACTTTACTAGTATAATTTCTACTAACATCTAAGTACTTATGGAATGCAATAGGACTAAAGAGACTAAATGTTCTAGTTTTATTAAATATTCATAAGGATATAAAAATTGATTCAAATGATGAAAAAAATGAGATGAGTAAATTATCAAACAAAAAATTGAAATTGAATATCTAAATTCTTAATTTAATTTAATAAATAGTTATAAAATGTTCATATTTATTATTTTAGTGGAGAAAAATAGTAAAAAGTATAAAATGTTATGTTATCTGTAATTTACTTTTAAACTAATATTTATAGTATAAGAATACTATTTAAGTCAGTTAAGCGCATGACAATAATTATTTAAAGGGTTCTTATAACTGTATTAACTGTAAAATGTATAATATTTATACCTTGACTCTGAAAAAAATTTCGTGTGCACCACTGGTAGTTTTCCTTTTAGAAATATGCTCCAGTCTAAACTGCACTTTGCGAAGCCGGAAATTCAGCTAATTTAATATAAATATATTTTACGAGTATTACTTAAAAATTATTTTTAAAATAATATCTCGTTTTCACAATTTTTTCGAAATAATTCAATACCATTGGTATATTATTACTACTGATACAATATGAATGTACAATAATCGTGTGTTTTAGGTTAATACCCTGCAGCAGTTGCAAAATATTGCCAGCTACGGTTTTCTTAGGAAGCGTCTAGAGGCATATGACCTGCATATACACGCTCTTTGGTTCGACATATACACCGGTGATATATACTATTTCAGCAGACAGAGTAAAAAATTTGTGGAGATCAACGAAGTAAACATTGATAAACTGGTGGACGAGGTTTCTAAATATTATTTTTAAAAAGCCGCTAGAACTGTCTAAACGCGATAACAATCCATCCATTGTACGTACGCGTACAAAGATTTAACTTGTGCTTAAATTTAAATTCTAAGACTAAACAAAACAGAACAATATTTACCTACTATTTTACATTAATTCCAAACTTTACATTCCAATTATAATATTATTCGTATACCGTACTTAATTTTAGTTTATACTACTGTTATTGTTAATTGTTAATCAAACTGATTATGAGTTTTAGCATAAAATTGTTTATACTTTAAAGATTTATTTTTTTTAAGATATTTATTATTGTTTGAATTATTTTTATAAATACATATGTTATATTTGTTATCATTATTTTGTCACCAATAAAATACCATAGGGAAATTACGAACGTGTGTATAGTGTTGAATTCTAGAGAAATATTGTAGAACAGTCGTCCACAATGTGAGCATTGTCTCTTGAATGCGTCAGGTAAGTAGAGCATGAAAACCCAGCCGGGATGCTGCGTGAAAGAGAAAGCAAAACCATTTCTTTGTCGTAGTTTTCCACACCATGGTGTGTTCTTTTATAGGTTTTTTCTTGTCACGGTTGTCGCACGGGAAGAATACAGATTTTCCTCTACGAATAAGCCAACTCATCAAGGGTCCTCGTGTATGTTTTGTCGTATTGGCCGTTGTCTTAAAATCGATAAAATTTTCGTCCCAGTTTCTTAAAATCGAATCCTATTTTTATTCCAAAATATATCCGGTCATAAACGGTTTGTGCCATATGTATAGAATGTAATGACTTCGGATATAAAAGTAAGTTAACGATTTAATTAAAATCCATACATTTAATTATATTTGCATGTGTATTATAGGTATCAGGTATAACTAATTTACCATAACATAATTGATTCGACGCGTCATAATCAATAATAATAAATACAAATATAATTTTATAGCTTTTATAAATTAAAAACATTGAATCAAAACGAAACAGGCGTAGTAAATCATAATTTTAAAACAAAATTGTACATTAAAACTATTTATATTTTCGTAGAATAATCGATGTTTGATATATTTTAAGAGGATTGGATTTGATTAGTTTGGTCGAAACATTTAATGCCTATCTGTCTGCACCTACTCCGTCTATAGTTATTACAGAATCAATTGACGAGCAATATTAATCTATGAATGTCGGACATTTGACAGTATAGTGTATAGCGTGTACATGTATATATAACAATTATAATATGTTAATACATTTATGTATCGTGTATGAATGTATGGGTGCCGATAGGGTAGAGGATGAAGAAGAGATATGCCTGGCTCTCCTGAAAAATGTTAGTTCGTAATTATTATTCAAGATTCAAGAGAATTTTATTTTGTATCAGATTTATGTTTGAATTTTCATTTTTGTTAAGAAATAAATAAATATATAATCGTACAATATTTAAGTAAGCAATAATAAACTGTGCAATGCAAAACCTGCTTAGAACATGAAACATTATATCAAAAAGTACGAGTCTAAATCACAACAAACAAAGCTCACGATTTTACTTTTCGAGTTAAAAAGTATATGCTGGAAAATACACATCGATGAATGTTTTCGTTCAAATTGTTTTAGATTCTGAATGGAGTGATGGAATCTATTGGTTTTACAATGATCTGTGTTTCTTTTTTTTATTTTTTTTTGTGTCTGACGACACCTTTTTTGGTAGTAAAAATGCTTCCATTTTCTTAAGCAGCAACTCTTCTGATAGGAAAGTAAATGTAGATGGTACTTGGGCGCGTCAAAAATCCAACTTTTTCAATACTTTTTTAAAAAATCGAAAAAAACGATAAAAAAATTACGAAAAAACGGGAAATTTTATGCAAAATCACGTTTTTACAAACTACATTTTTTTAAAATGCTCTAA